>JANAVB010035620.1:10316395-10603261 GCA_029216955.1 Iris pallida | reverse complement strand
AACCGCATGGCATAGAAAGAAATAGACCATCGTTGCATGTTCTTCTGTTGAGGCTGAGCATGGCTCATGAAGCTTCAGAACTTAGCTCAAGAGTCTCCTCACTGATCTTGGGGTTTTGCTTACTTCTCTGGCGTCTCTCTATTGTGGCACATTGCTGAAAGTCTGGTCGTCCGAGCCCACTAAGCATATTGAGATAGGTTGACTTACATTTCATTTGGGACAAAGTCAAGTTCAAGAAGTTAGTCTTCAGTATGTTCCAGCTACATTGGCCGATATCCACACTAGCTTTTCCATGACCTTCGCTCCTACACCTTCTCTCCAATTGGGCTTGACTGCAATCTATTCTCCAACTTGAGAGGGTTGGATAAGAATCTACGTGTATTCCACCTCTTTGTGTATTTCTCCTTTGTCTTATTAGCCTCTTGTTTAGTCCCACAAGGAGAGCCACCAAAGTGGGATATTATCCTCTCCTATAAATATGTACTAACTCCTAGTGAATGAACCCATTGAGTTGACTAATTCTTAAGCTCAACAGACATAAATATATTGTCAGTATTCGGATTTGTTTGTAGATATACCAGCCTTCATTACTTAATAAGGAAAGCAGACCTAACCCAGGTACTCTCTAGCTAAACATTTTCTCTTATTCATTCTTTTCCTTCTCTCTCCCTCAGAAGCCCGTCTCTTTCCTCTCAGCCTGACAGGAATAGGTGACAAATTCTAAAAATTGAGAAAAGCAAGTGAACATCACTTTATTGTGCCTCCTAAATCAAGGTATCCATACTTTCTAGATGTTGAAAATATTGAGTCTACATGAAGCTGAAACATAATTCTATGACAAATAAAGCTCATAGGATGGATTAAGAAGTGAAAAAGAACCTATATTATAGTTGTCATGAATTGGTGTTAGCTTAGTAAGCATATAAAGAAGTGCATTCATAGTGCCACGAGGATTCCGCATATGCCGATGGAGAGCTGTTACCGCGTGAGTAAGCATATAATGGTAAAAAAAACTCTGGTGGTAGGTTCACGCCATCATGGTCATAGTTCAAATAATAAAGAGATTTCTAACTCTTGATAGTGATGAAACTAAGCACTATGATGAAGCAAGATTTGCCAATTATAGAACTTTCACTTACTTGTACCAATTGAATAAGCTAACACCAATCATAATTGTAAGAAGCCCGAGTCCCTTTAACAAAGTAAATTGGTCGTGGAAGTAGAACACAGCCACCTGAAAAAATCATGCCTCATAACAATATCAATGGTCTTGCTTGCCTAATAGAGCTTCCTTCAAAATAATAAATTATAGAGTGGTAGCCAAATAGTTGATCATGTGAATACCCTCACCTAATTTTTAACCATACGAAAATCAATCAATAGAGTGTCAAACCACAATACATAAACATGTGCTCAAGAATCACTCATAAGCAAAAAAAAAAAAAGACAAAAAGGAACAGGGTTGTAGATTATGATTGCTTTTGTTCTTGACAAGAGAAGAAATGGAACATCGTCTAGCTGTCCAATGATCTATTCACTGCCAAATCTTAGCTGACTGTCAAATGATCTAGGCACTCTCCAATACACAAAACATATAAAAACTGAGAAAATATGATTATATCTAATCAAAGATTGCAATATGAATCTCAACTAAATATTAACCATTATTCCTAAGAAAAGAAACATGTTTTACTAAACATATATTTGATTATCAGAACTGAGGATCATTTCACTTAAGATATCTCCAAACATTTGGATATGAACCATGCAGATCCCGCCACCTTGCAGCCTGACCTCCATTCCAAAATGGAGGTAATTCCTTGGGAAAATCTTACTGGTTCCCTTTGCGACTGGACACTTTGGCTTTGTAAATCTTGGAAGTTCACTCCTTAGTTACATGAGGTTAAACCACATGAATAAGAAAGCCGGTTTACCTTTCCACTAAGTGACAGTCGAGCTTTACGTCGGCACCATCTGTTGCTTCTAGTTCTCCTCCTCCTCCCTAGGAATTTGGTACCAACTCATAGAGGGTTGACATCAGCTTGAAGTTGGTTGTAAAACTATGGTTAATGTCAACATTTAGTCATGTTCCCTAGCAGCCCATGTTCTCATGGAATATGCTCAGATGATGATACTGATGATGATGATGGCCAAAAGAATAACTGATATTGAGTTGGCTTCTTCACCTGACAAAGCTTAATTTAAAATTCTCTGACAAGAAAGGTTTATATTTGTTGAGAATCAATAAGGGACTTTTAGTCCCACATTGGAATATGTAGTATGTAGAGGAGCTAGACTCCCTATAATAGTGAAGTAGTCCATCAATAAAATTATCCAACTATTATTTTCTACATGGTATCAGAGCCATAACTCTCTCTCTCTCTCTCTCTCTCTCACAAAATAATATTTCCCCCCTCTCTAACCCCCCCCCCCATCACCAGGAACCCCCGCCCCCCCGGCCCCCCTATCACCAGGAACCCCCGTCCAAACCCCCGCCCCCCCTATCATCTTCCTCCGCCTCCCTACAGGAACGCCCCCCCCCCATCCCGCCCTCCCTACAGGAACGGCCGCCCCCTCCCATCCAGGAACGCCCCCCCTCCAGAAACCTAGTCGCCAGGACCCGACCCCCCCTGCAGAACCCCCCCCCCCGACCCCCCCCTCTCCCGCAGCCCCCTGCCGACCCCTCCCGCAGCAGCCCCATCAAACCCTAACCCTAACCCTAGCTTTCTGCCATGGAAACCCTAGCCCTAGCAGCCCCATCAAACCCTAACCCTAGCTGTTAACCAAAAAAAAAAAAAAAAAACAAAAAAAACAAAAAAAAAAAAAAAAACAAAAAAAAAAGGCATATTTCGAATAGAGACGGTTGTCAAATCTTTATTTGCACCAACTCTATTCCGTGCTTACGCCGTTTGGAACTAACAAATGCTTTATTTGTTATTCTTCTTCACATCGGGATCTTTACAGAGACTGATCATGTCTTCTCTGGTGTCCTGACGTGGTCACTTTACATGCGCGCGCCGGTGCTGGCCAAGTTAGTAGCGCATTAGTAAAGTTTGGCGTTGAAGAAGACGACGTCGACGACGAAGACGACGAAGACGACGCAAACGACGAAGACGACGAAGTCGACGACGTTGGGTCAGTTGTAGACTCCGACGCCGACGAAGAAGACGACGAATTGAGTTCACAGTTGCCGACGCCATGGATTCGATCAGTGGCAAACTGACGGCCGATGAGATGAAGGCCTTGGTTGATGATATCTTATCCAAGAGATTAACCGAGGTAACCCCACGTGTGATCCATACTGATGTGGATCCGTCGCCTTACAAAATGGGGAAGCTGGAGAAACTGGAGACGAAGTTGGAAGGAACTTCCAACTACTTGAAGTGGTCGCGGCAGGCGATGCGGACACTGAAGGGACGTGGCTTGGTTGGCTATGTCACTGGCCAAGCCAAGGCGCCAGCCGATCACTCCCAAGGAGTTTGCTGTGTGGGAGATTCAACAACGTCGTGGCTGGGTGTTGACTGCCTCTTTAACCGACCAGGTGTCGGGCAATGTCGAGGCTATGGAGGCTGCTGCTGATATATGGCAGACTCTCAAAGATATGTACTCCGGCTCCGGCAACCCTATGCGAGTCTTTCAACTGCAAGATGAACTCGATAGGGTGGCCCAAGACGACCGTACCATCTCTGAGTACGCGGCCCTGTTGAAGAAGTATTGGTCTGATCTGGATCATTATGATCCTCTTGGGATGGAAGATGCACAAGTCGAACCAGCCTTCGCAAAGTACTTTCAGACGTTCCTGGCTTATATTTCCCGGCAGCGTATGATGAAATTCCTGAAGGGACTACACCCTGTATTTGAGCAGCGACGGAATATCCTCCTTTCCCAATCCACGCTCCGACCTTGGAAGAAGCTATAGCTGTCATGACACAGGAAGAAGCTCGACTGAAGTTGATGCCCAACAAGGGCTCCTCCCAGGGGGAGCCAGCCGCGGTTGAAAAGTCTGCCCTTGCTGCCTTCAATCAACCTCCATCTATGGGTGGTGTTTGTCACAATTGTGGTGACTCCGGACATTACATCCGATTTTGTCCAAAACCCTTGCGCAGTCAGTCTACTGATCGAGGACGGGGTCGTGAGGCCGACGTGGTGGTAGAGAGGATATGCTGGTCGACGGGGCGGCCACAAAGCAAATCTGGCGAAGAAGGGGGAGAGCATCACCTGGCTGAAATAACCCCGCTTGAGCGGGAGTTCCTTGAGAAGTTGCGTGGCACGAAGCTGGGTTCGGCCGACAGTCCTGGGGCATCTTCAACCTCGGGGGATCACTTCACTTGCTTTGCCCAAACCAGCACCGATGATTCTGCACGTGCTCTTGCATCTATCCATCAGCCAGGATGGATTATGGACTCTGGGGCATCTCGCCATGTCACGGGGTCCCGTGGTGCGTTTCGAAATATACTCCCCTACCATTGCCGGAGAGTATTCAGACCGCTGATGGTACATCCAACCCTGTATTGGGTAAAGGCACTGTCGCATGCACCCCTTCCATCACTCTAACCAATGTCCTTCATGCTCCATCTTTTCATGTCAATCTTCTATCCATTAGTGCCATTATACTTGATCTTAACTGTACTGTTTCCTTTGACATTCCTCAGGTGACTTTTCAGGAGAAAGGGACAGGACGACGACTTGGGACTGGCACATGGCATAAGGGGCTGTGGTATTTAGACAGGACTGGTCTGGACAAAGCATTGGCATCCTTGGTAGCAGACGCATCACCAGAAGCTTCCTGTCGCAGTGTTGAAGCCGACTTGCTCCTCCACCACCAGCGTGTCGGTCATTCCTCTTTTCCGGTTATTGGTCGAATGTATCCGTCCTTATATCAAAGGGCTAATAAAGAGAAGTTATTTAATGCTTGTGCTTTGGGAAAACATACCAGAAGCTCGTATGTGAGCACAGGGAATAGGAGTTCAGCTGCTTTTGACATGATACATTCAGACGTTTGGGGCCCTTGTCCTACAACCGGGATTAACGGCTTTCGATGGTTCGTCACCTTTATTGATTGTTATACCCGTGTGACATGGGTCTACCTTCTGAAGAATAAAAGTGACGTCCTTGCGGCCTTTCAGGACTTTCATCGACGAGTGGAAACACAATATGGCGCTAAAATTAAGTGTTTCCGATCCGACAATGGGACGGAGTATACGAATAAGCGGGTTGCTGAGTATTTTTCAACTCATGGAATACTTCATCAAACTTCGTGTGCTTATACTCCGGCTCAAAATGGTGTGGCAGAACGAAAGAACAGACACTTGCTGGAAGTTGCACGGACGATGATGCTGGCTATGAATGTCCCGAAGCACTTATGGGGGCAGGCTATATTGACGGCCTCTTATCTTATCAACAGAATGCCATCTCAGGTATTGGACTGGAAGACACCATTGGAGATGCTTACTGGGGCTAATACATACACTGTTCCACCAAAAGTTTTTGGGTGTGTATGCTTTGTCCAGGATAATCGGCCAGGTGTTGGCAAACTGGATCCTCGGGCAGTTAAATGTGTCTTTGTCGGTTACACGGCGACTCAGAAGGGTTATGCCTGTTGGAGTCCAGTCGAGCGGAAGATGTTTGTCAGCATGGACGTTACTTTCAGAGAACTCGAACCCTACTATGGTTCGGATGAAGGTTCCGCATTTGGTGACACACCTAACACAGATGGTGTTCGATGTGAGGGGGAGATAATAAGCCCAAATGTGGTCGTCGGATCGGTTCCGTGTCCGGTTGTAGAAAACTGGACGAAAGGGGGAGAGCACAGTGACTCAGATACAGAAAATGAAGAAGAATCCATATGTTACGCAGGGGGAGCAGCAGACAAGGGAAAAGGAGACGCAGGGGGAGCAGCAGACAAGGGAAAAGGAATTCCAAGTCTACAAAAGAAGACAACAGAAGTCCAGTACTGTGCCTATGCCATGCCCTGTGCCTACTGTACCAAGTCCCTCGTCTACTCCTGCTCCAACTCCTGAAGATGTTGCCCCCGCACTGAATCACTCGGATTCAGATGCGGATCTCTCAGACTCGGATGGTACGATCTCTCCACCACCTATTGCTCCCTTAAGGAGATCTTCTCGCATCAATGCGGGTAAGGCTCCTGCTCGTTTTGATGATTACGAACATGACATTGTCAACTTCTTGTCTTATTCTAATATTTCTTCGAATTATCGAGCCTTCATTGCATCGTTAGACTCTACTTCGTTGCCCAAGTGTTGGCAGGAAGCAAAGAAAGATCCAAGGTGGAAAGCTGCAATGATGGAAGAACTTGGAGCACTGGAGAAAAATAAGACATGGGAGCTAGTTCCATTACCCAAAGGGAAGAAAGCTGTGGGATGCAAATGGGTGTACACAGTGAAAGAGACGCCAGAAGGAAAAGTAGAGCGGTACAAGGCGAGGTTGGTTGCAAAAGGATTCACACAGTCATATGGAATAGACTATGATGAAACTTTTGCCCCAGTAGCAAAAATGAGCACAGTAAGAACTCTGGTCTCCATTGCAGCGAACTATGGGTGGAAGCTGTACCAGTTGGATGTGAAGAATGCCTTTCTTCATGGGGACCTGCAAGAAGAAGTATACATGGAGCTCCCGCTGGGTGCTATGCGACGGAATCAAACGGAGGGACGTCGCAAGGAAAGGTGTGTAAACTGAAGAAGTCACTATACGGGCTCAAGCAATCCCCTCGAGCCTGGTTTGACAGATTCAGAAGGCTGTTACAGGCATGGGATACCGTCAAACAAATGCAGATCATACGGTCTTCCTTCAGCATGCAAGAGGCCACATCACTATACTTGCTGTATATGTGGATGATATAGTGATCACAGGTGATGATGAAGTCGAGATCACTAAACTGAAGTCAAAACTCGCGAAGGAGTTTGAAGTAAAAGATTTAGGAGCGATGAGGTACTTTCTAGGTATCGAGGTGTGTGAAGGCGAACAAGGAATTGTTCTCTCACAGAGAAAATACACACTAGATCTGCTGAAGGAGACAGGGATGCTGGGATGCAAAGCAGCGGTCACTCCAATTGACCAGAAGTGCAAGTTGGGAGCAGAAGCAGGAGAGCCCGTTGATCGTGAAAGATATCAACGACTTGTAGGAAGATTGATTTATCTGGGACACACTCGCCCTGATATCTCATTTGCGTGAGTGTAGTGAGTCGCTACATGCATGATCCAAGAAAGGGTCATATGGAGGCAGTATTTCAGATCTTGAGGTATCTGAAAGGAACGCCGGAAAAGGGGCTATGGTTCAAGAAGAATGGACGCATAGAAGTTGAGGGATACTGTGATGCAGACTGGCGAGCTGCATAGACGACAGAAGGTCTACCACGGGATACTATATTTTGTAGGAGGAAATCTGGTCTCATGGAGAAGCAAGAAACAGTCTGTGATAGCACGGTCGACAGCTGAAGCAGAATACAGAGCAATGGCTCTTGGAGTGTCAGAGTTGCTATGGTAAAGCATTGCTGACAGAGTTGAAGCTGGATAAGGGAGTACCATTGCGTCTTCTGAGCGATAGTCAAGCTGCAATAAGTATAGCTAACAATCCAGTTCAGCACGACAGAACGAAGCACATCGAGATTGATCGATTCTTCATCAAGAGAAGCTAGAACAAGGGATACTGAAGATTGACCATGTCCGCTCAGAAGAACAAGTTGCAGACTGTCTGACTAAGGGTCTTAGTTCATTAAGTCTGTCGAAGCTATGTAACAAGATGGGGATGATCAATATCTATCGCCCATCTTGAGGGGGAGTGTTGAGAATCAATAAGGGACTTTTAGTCCCACATCGGAATATGTAGTTGTAGAGGAGCTAGACTCCCTATATATAGTGAAGTAGTCCATCAATAAAATTATCCAACTATTATTTTCTACAATATTATGGAAGCCCCAAGTCTTTGCACTAGAGTACACGGTGGGTATAAAATTCTACCCGCATTCCATTAATGATAGTTAACGAAACAAAGACCCAAGTACAAGTCCCCGGAAAACAAAAGATAAAAAGAACACAAGATACAAACTCAAACCGAAGCAAGAATGAAACTATCTGCCAGCTAATCACAAGTTTGCCTCAATTAGAATCCTTTGCTTTCATTCATACAAGTTTGAGACTAATGCCTACATCTTGAGCTTCCCCTTGTCTTGAGTGTAATCCCCAAGTCTATTGAAAGACTGGCACACCAAAGACATGTTGGTGTTTTTGCCTTTAGACTAGGAAAGATAGTCCCACATCGGCTACACCAAATGGTGAGTATCTCAATATAATGCATTGCTTGTGTGAGGTGTGCACATGAGGTGTGGTGGGGCACAAGTGTGTGCCATGTGGGAGTATTTTCCTAGAAGGAAAAAAGGATTAATTCCAACAAGGATGCAAGTTGATTTTTGTGTGCAGACTCGGACTCGGACACGGACTCCAGGTTGTCTCGTGCATGCACGGGAGTGTTCGGGGGGTAGGCGTGGACTGGCACACTACTATGCTGATTGTGGGATGATCTAAAATATCAAACTCTTTTTTTAGTATTGGTATTTTAGTCCCACATCGGATAGGAGAAAAGGTGAAGTCTCACTCCACTCTATAAATAGAGCCCCTTGGCCTCCTTTGGAAGATGCACCAAGAAGAGAGTTAAGGGGGTCCGTAAAGTCTAGGAAGCCCGTTCAAGTCTCAAATATTGACTTACGAGCGTTCCAGAAGTTCTTCGTGAACTTGCTGGTTCCTGGAAGTAGATCGTGGTGGGACGAATTTTGCTTTGAGCAACGGTGATCTTAATCACCCCAGCAAGAACCTTTCCTCTTCTTCTTTCTTCTCTTTTCTATGAGTTGTAACTCAGTTCTGTCCGTCAGCAACTGCGATTGCGAGGAAGAACGTGAGATTTATTTTCTGATTATTGTTGCTTTTGTAATCAGATTTATATTATAGTGTTCCTCGTGGATCTCGAGAATAATCAGAAGGGAAACGTTTGTTTGAACCTCTGATCTCGACATCTAGTTCTACCATCTTTGATCAAGTCCCGGGACTAACAATCTCAAAGCAAGATCCTTGTAGATGGAGAACAGTCGTGCGAAACTTCTGGATACAAGTTTCAACAAACTTGAGAAGTTCGACGGGGATCATTACAACTCTTGGAAGAGGAAGGTATGCATGAATCTGCAACTGGCAGAGGTGGACTACGTTCTGACAGAACCAGAACCGGAGATTCCGGACGAGGATGATGCTACTGTTCGGACAGTTGCGATTGCAACCGCAAAGCAGAACAAATGGAGGAGAGACAACAATCTCTGCAAGCTGATGATTTTGAACTCCATGGAGGATACTCTGGCGGAGTCATACAGCAAGACGGACCATGCTAAGGTCGTCTGGGAGTCTCTAGAGAAGCATTATCAGGCGGATAAGAACCGCAACAAGATCCATGTGACTGAGAAGGTCTGGAACATGCGCTTTGAGGACGACAAGGCGATGTTGCCTCAAGTCAAGGAGTTCCTCAAGTTACGTCAAAAATTTGAGGACGATGGCATGCCACTTGTCGACGCTTTTGTCGTAGGGGGTATAGTTGCCAAGCTTCCGTCAGGATGGAACAGTTTTATCTCGGACATGCACATGAAGAAGATGCAAATCAGCCTGGATCAACTACTTCACAACATCAATGTTAGAGATGCGTTGATGGCTAAAAACAAATTGGACACGTTGTCCAAACAGTTGGCAGAGGCCAACTTGGTGCATGCGGGGGACTCCAAGGGGAAGCATAAGGTTTCTCACAACCAGAAGAAGGAATCCAACCATCTGAAGGTGAAGTCGGCTTCGTTCAAGTCAAAGCCAAAGCCCAAGTCAGATGTGACTTGCTTCAACTGTGGAAAGAAGGGCCACTATCGTAGAGACTGCAGATCAAAGTCCAAACAGATAGAGCAAGGTGAGCCTAACAAGATTGCCATGATTGCACAGGTTGCCACGGCTGTTGTTGACACCGACTGGTGGACACGGGTGCATCATACCATGTTTGCTCTAATAAGGAGTTTCACCACATACAAGCCTACATCAGAGAAGGTTATGGTGGCGGACCAGACACAAGCTGAAGTACTGGGGACAGGAACGGTGGTACTGAACCTGACTTCGGGAAAGTCGCTGACGTTCAAGATGTGAAGCATGTACCGGTGATAGCCAAGAACCTGGTCTCTGGAAGTCTGCTATGTAACGCAGGCTTGAGGATGGACGTCAATGCTGGACAGATAGTGATGTCCTACAAAGGAACATACTTAGGAAAGCTTATTGTACCGAAGGGACGTTCAAACTTCAACTTGTAACTCCTGCAAAAATGATTAATGCAGTTTCTTCTTCTGGTTATTCTCTTGAGTTATGGCACAATAGACTAGGACATTCATTGTAAAAGAATAAACAAAATGTCTAGTCTAGGGCTTATCTCCAAATGTGGGAGTAAGGAGGTGGAGAAGTGTGAGGTTTGTGCATAGACAAAGATCACTAGAAAACCGTTCAAACGGGTGAATCGAAGTACAGATCTTCTGGAGTTGGTACACTCAGATATCTGTGACTTCAGAAAGTTCTCCACAAAGGCCAAGATGAAGTATTTTATTACATTCATCGATGACTACTCGAAGTACGCGTTCGTCTGAGTTTAGGGTAGGGGTGCAACTCGGGCGGGCTAAACCCGAGCCCGATCGAGTAAACTCGTTAATGGGTTGGGTTAGGATTGAAGATACTCGGTACGGGCTCGGGGGTTTAAATATGTGAACCCGATCATAAATCGAGTTGGGCTCGGGTTCATGTGTCGGGTTACCGAAGAACCTGAAACCCGACTATATATATATATATATATATATATATATATATTATATATATATATATATATATATATATATATATGTCATACTTCTTAAATAAAAAGTTTAAATCCTAAATTCCTTCACCCAAACTCTTAAACTCCTTGTCCTAAATCTTATTTCAGTTTGTATTTTGTAATGATCAAGACTTGATTGTATTTGATTATGGGTTTAATATTACTTTTGTTTAAAATTGTTTCAATTAGTATATTAGAGCCCGATAAACCGATGGACCCGACCCAACCCGAGCCAAACCCGATCCTCCGGGCTTGGTCTTGGGCTTCATATGTTGAACCCGAGGTCGGGCTGGGCTTGGGCTCGGGCTAGGCTTATGATTCATCGGGTTGGACTCGGGTTAACCTCAAGCCCGACCCAAACCGCCCGAGTTGCACCCTTAGTTTTAGGGCTGAGGCTGAACGTCAAACTGGACAACACTCAAGAGACTCAGAAGTGATCGAGGCGGAGAGTACAGGTCTATTGAATTCGCATCGTTCTGCAAAGAACATGGAATTGTCAATGAGACAACTGCTCCGTATTCTCCTCAATCAAATAGAGTAGCTAAAAGGAAGAACAGGACGTTGACAGAGATAATGAACTCAATGCTGTTGACTGCAGGTCTTCCAAACTGCTTCTGGGGAGAAGCTGCGTTAACGGCTACGTTCATTCTGAACAGAGTGCCGTACGCAGGTTCCGAAGTCACTCCTCATGAACTCTGGTTCAAAGTCAGACCCAACTTGAACGTCATTCGAGTGTGGGGGTGCCTGGCATATATGAAGCTTCCAGACTTGAAGATTCAAAAGCTTGTGACAAGAACTACAAAGACGATCTTCTTGGGGTATGCTGAGAAAAGTGATGCTCGGAGGTTTCTTGATGTTGAAACCAATCAAATCATTGAATCTCGCGACGCCGAATTCTTTGAAGATAAATTTGCGAGGCACAAGAACATTGTTATCGCGAACATTCCGAAGAATAATGTGAGTGCACAGGCGGCTATTACTTCCAAAGAAGATGCAGTCCAAGAAAAAAAAATTGTCATACCAGAGACAATTGTTGAACCAGAACTCGCAGAACCCAGATTTAAGCGGGTGAGGAGACAGAAGGACTTCGGAGATGAGTTCATCACCTATCATGTGAAAGCTGATCCGCTTACCTATGATGAGGCGATGAAGACCAGAGACGCTGTCTTCTGGAGGGAGGCTATCAATGATGAGTATGACTCTATAACCTCCAACAATATATGGGTGTTGGTCGATCTGCCTGAAGGAGCTAAACCAATCGGATACAAGTGGATCTTCAAGAAGAAGATGAAGGCCGATGGAACTATTGACAAGTTCAAAGCAAGGCTGGTAGCCAAAGGGTTTTCTCAGAAGCAGGAGATCGACTACTTCGACACATATGCTCCAGTAGCGCGAATGACAACCATCAGGATGTTGATTGCTCTGAGTACAATTCACAAGCTCGTCATACATCAGATGGATGTGAAGGCAGCATTCCTGAATGGAGAGTTGACCGAAGAGATCTACATGCAACAACCAGAAGGATTTATCGTCAAGGGCCTTGAAGACAATGTCTGCAGGTTGGTGAGATCTCTATACGGTCTGAAGCAAGCTCCCAAGATGTGGCACGAGAAGTTTGACAAAGTCATTAGATCAAACGGCTACATGGTCAGTGAGGTGGACAAATGTGTTTACACAAAGTTCGTTGACGAGAGAGGAGTCATCGTTTGTCTATACGTGGATGACATGCTGATCCTGGGTACGGATCTAGCACGTGTCACTGAGACAAAGAAGTTCCTCTCATCTAAGTTCAGTATGAAAGACTTAGGGGAAGCTGATGTTATCCTAGGGATAAGATCATCCGAACAGTCACTGGAGTGGCGTTGTCACAGTCTCATTACATTAAGAAGATGCTCACATGCTATGGATATCAGGATCTTCCAGGGATCGATACTCCTTACGATGTGACAAGAAGCTGAAGCCAAATCCTAGGAAAAGCGTTAGGTAGCTGGAGTACTCAAGCGTCATCGGGAGTTTGATGTATGCAATTACTGCCACAAGGCCTGACATAGCTTTCGCCGTGGGGATGCTGAGTAGATTCACGAGCAACCCAGGTGTGGAGTACTGGAAGGCCGTGAAGAGAGTTATGAGATATCTCAAGAGGACTCAGAAGTATGCACTGCACTACAACGGATATCCAACAGTAGTGGAAGGCTTCAGTGAGGCAAGCTGGTGTTCAGAAGCAGAGAGCGAAAGGTCCACATGAGGATACATTTCTCCATGGGTGGAGTTGCTATATCGTAGAAGTCGAAGAAGCAGACAATGCTCTCTCATTCCTCAATGGAATCTGAGTTCTTTGCACTGGCTGCTGCAGCAGAAGAAGCATAATGGCTTTGGGAGCTCATGTATGATCATCCAGTGGATTGGTGCGCAGATTCCGGCGGTACCGATATACTGCGACAACCAGGCAGCTGCAGCGGTGGCATCAAATGATCTCTTCAATGGTAAGAAGAGGACTGTGCGATTGAGGCACAGGGCGGTGAATGATCTGATAAAGACTGGAGTCATTACCGTGATTGATGTTCGGAGTCAGGAAAATCTGGCCGATCCGTTCACCAAAGGTCTCAAGCGCCAGCTGGTCGAGAACACGACAATTATGATGGACTTGAAGACGATATGATATTCTGTCTTTGTTATTCTATCATAAAGTTTATGCTATTAGTTCAAAGAGAAATCTACTAGGCATCTAACTTTTGGTTCAAAGAAGGACCACTGACGGAGAGAATGTCTGGAACAGTGGATAGTCCTTTGAGACACTGAGGGGTTACGGACCCATAACCATTGTTGTCTACTCTCTGTTCTCTTAAAAGAACAAGTCATGTGGGAGGATAGCTTAGACGCCTTAATGAGTTCTCAGGCATTTCGAATGTCTGGTGTGCTCTACTGGAAGCACGGTAGCACAACACTACAAAGGAGCGTAAGGTCTCCATGCTACAGTGGGGTGACACCACCAAGAGGTTCCTCGGTAAGGGTAATGCCTCGGCTTTGCGAGCCATGTCACAGCGGCGTAGCACCGCATATAGGCAGGTAGCCTAATGTTGTAGAATGAAGAGTGGTAGTCAGCACTACAAAGAGGCCGGTGACCTCATGTTACAGTGGTGTAACACCACCAAGAGGTACCTAGAGTGGGTAAAGTCTCGGCTACGCGAGCCATGTCATAGCGGCGTAACACCGCAAGGAAGCGCAAGGCTTCATGCTGGGTAGTTTGGCACTACAAAGAGGCTGAGACCTCATGCTACAGTGGCGTGACACCACGATGAGGTGTAGCCTCGGCTTTGGGCCATGTCATAGCGGGGTAGCACCGCAAGGAAGCGCAAGGCTTCATGCCAAAGAACTCTTTAAAGAACTCACCTAGAATGTATGAGAAGAGATTCAGGCCATCTCTTGAGGGTAAACTTGTAGACGTCCAAGATACGTACACCGAAACCAGGCATGCACGGGACCTTTAATGTGCGACCGGAAGCACAGCTGATGTCATTATGTGAGTGAAAAAAATTGCAGTCATGGTGCAGAATTCAAGGCTTAGTCCATTCTTGTATCATACTGTTATTTGACCCATGCGGGAAGATTCAAGTCGTCAGCGACATCTCTCCTAATGCATGATGGACAGTCACTGTGAGGAACGCTCAACCCATATATTGAGATATGTGGGAGATTGTTGGTGTTTTTGCCTTTAGACTAGGAAAGATAGTCCCACATCGGCTACACCAAATGGTGAGTATCTCAATATAATGCATTGCTTGTGTTGAGGTGTGCACATGAGGTGTGGTGGGGCACAAGTGTGTGCCATGTGGGAGTATTTTCCTAGAAAAAAAAGGATTAATTCCAACAAGGATGCAAGTTGATTTTTGTTGTGCGGACTCGGACTCGGACACGGACTCCAGGTTGTCTCGTGCATGCATGGAAGTGTTCGGGGGGTAGGCGTGGACTGACACACTACTATGCTGATTGTGGGATGATCTAAAATATCAAACTCTTTTTTTGAGTATTGGTATTTTAGTCCCACATCGGATAGGAGAAAAGGTGAAGTCTCACTCCACTCTATAAATAGAGCCCCTTGGCCTTCTTTGGAAGATGCACCAAGAAGAGAGTTAAGGGAATCCGTAAAGTCCAGGAAGCCCGTTCAAGTCTAAAATATTGACTTACGAGCGTTCCAGAAGTTCTTCGTGAACTTGTTGGTTCCTGGAAGCAGAACATGGTGGGACGAATCTTGCTTTGAGCAACGGTGATCTTAATCACCCCAGCAAGAACCTTTCCTCTTCTTCATTCTTCTCTTTTCTCTGAGTTGTAACTCAGTTCTGTCCGTCAGCAACTGCGATTGCGAGGAATAACGTGAGATTTATTTTCTGATTATTGTTGCTTTTGTAATCAGATTTATTTATAGTGTTCCTCGTGGATCTCGAGAATAATCAGAAGGGGGACGTTTGTTTGAACCTCTGATCTCGACATCTAGTTCTATCATCTTTGATCAAGCCCCGGGACTAACAAGACATCTATCACAAGGTGTACCCCCTCCGACTAGTAAATCTGCCTAAAAATATTGTTGGGATGTCTTGAATCCTATTCAATCGTCTGCTCACAAGTTGGTTCAGTTACACCAAATGGCAAGGACCCTTCCACCACTTCCCTCATCCGAGGTTCTGCCGCAGTGTGTGCTACACAGTTAATTCAGGGGTAGGGCCCCCGACCTAAATTTTGTGCGTGTATATTGTATTTTGTGTACCCAAATTAGTTGGAGGGTATTTGTCTATTATTTAGGGTATAAGGGGCTTATAAATAGCCACCATTTGATAATCTTGTATTATTGAATCATCTGAAAATAGTGGAAGAAGAAAACAATCTGCTAATGCCCATGGATTTTCTCAATTTAGGTTTCCACGTAAATTGTATTTCATCTGCACTCTTGTTCTTGTGGTTTGATCTTTATCTCGATTATCCAAAACAAATATTCAATTTAAAATTATGTTTCACAAGAACCGTGTGAAGACAATAATTTTCTCTTAGGAGGTAGAAGATAGCTACTTTGTCTCTTCTTTTATTCCATTTGTATTTCTTTCCTGTTATTACATCCACTTTTGGTCATTTCCATGACTTGTTAGTAACTATATAGAAACTAAACATAAATGGGAGGTGAGGTAATAAGAACAGCTGAAAACAAACAAAAAAAAATTTCAAAAATTAAGATCCATGGATAATTAAAGTTATATAAACTAGTAAAGAATTTTAATGATTAGAATGAGATTGCAAAACTTTTTAAATAGCATTATGTTAAGAACAAATTATGTCACATTCAGAAGCATGAGTTAACGACTTTATACCAATATAGTGACAGCTTCCTTTACAACGCCAGCTATCGTAACTGTTACTGCGCTGGTTGCTGAAACTAGAATATATTCCGTTAAAACCTGCATCATGAAGAATAATGAAACTGCTTTATTTGAGAACAGTTACAAAGTACTAAAGGACGATTACAACACAAAGATGTTGATGAAAAACGACAAATACGACATATGTGAGAGAGAAGGAATCTTAAAGGACAGTAGATGCGTCCTACAAGCAGAGTTCAATCTAGACCATACCATAAAAAATGCCAATGACCCTCCTATAAGCATCAATAGACAACTCCGTATTATGTGCCATGAGTTATCAAAGTATATGTTCTTATGAAATTCATGCCAAGGATCCATTATAAAGGAGAGAAGTGCTGTTGCTATTGCCATCACTGGACTAACATATCCCATCAGAATAATTGGATTCTTCAAACCTGTATCACATCAAGATTTTTCAAATTTTATATATCTAGATCTAGAAGATGCAAAATGAAACAGAAAATTTATGGATAGCCCCAGGGATACAACAATTAGATATACATGCCAATCTGGTAGATCAATTGTCACCATAGTGAAAGAGGATGTAATCCTCGAACAGGCAGGAAACTGCGTGTTTTCCACACAAAAACACTTGTGGTTATGTAATTACGCAGATCCAATCTTCATCATTATGGCTTCTTGCAATTAAAATAAGAAATATATGGTAAGATGCTTACCGTAGGCCTCTTTCTTCATGTCACGTTGGAAGGAGCATACAAAGAAACAAGAATTTAGGTCATATAGTGAAAAATGAAGTGAGACTAATCAAAAAGATCACTTTGGTATTTAAAGTCTTCAAAAATGTGATCCAGAAATCTTTAAAATAGAAGCAGCTAAAATTGGATGTTATAAAACAACAACAAAGCCTTTATCCAAAATGAATTGGATGTAATCGTACTGATAATAATACCTGCAAAAGAATCTGAGTCATTGACCAACGAAAACCTGACATAACAGCAGCAAGTGTAACAAAAATGAACCCCCAGAAATCAAATTCGGTCTCCTTGGCAACTGATGGGCTTTGTGTCAGTCAGCAGGCTATCATTTATAAAGACTCGTGAGATATTAAGATGTGAAGTATGAACAAGTTTTACCTGCATGTTAGCAGACAATCTGAAGTTAAGTAACACAAATATTGAAGTGAGAAACAAGCCAGAATTAAATGCATTCTGTATTGCCAATGCTGCTAAGCTGAAAATAGCACATTTGTAGCTTTTGGAGAATCAAAATTCATGAGGTTACTATTAAGTAGAAAGTGAACATGTCTAATTCTTAGAAAAGGTGAAGAAGTTCCCATCGAACTTTTACTACTCCCGGGCCTGCCTGTTTTGTCAGGCTGACCAAATAATTAGCTGAGTTTTTCAAGTCAGCTACTCCTGGGTCACCTGTTTTATCAGCCTAGCCCACTAATCAGTTGCTCTCACGCTCTCTCGCTGCCCCGGAGGCCACAAGTGATTCTTTTTCGAGCCCTGAAATCCACAACTCTCTCACTAGTTCTGTTTTTTTCCTACCATTTAATTTTCTCCGAAAAGTTCATAAGTGAATGGTTGCCTAGTTGGTAAGTGGAGGAGATTTTAACTTGAGGTCCGGAGTTCAATTCTCTCTCACCACATTATTTTAATTTTTTAACTTTTTCTCCCTTGTATCTACGTTAATATAACCCCCCCCCCCCCCCCCCCCCCCCCCCCCAACCAACCCACCACCAAAAAAAGGGTCCGCCACTGCCACAACTCACTCTGTCACCACCACAGAGGCCATAACTCACTCTCTCGTTGCCTAAAAGGCTGCAACTTACTCCCTCGCTACCTAGAAGGCCGCAACTATCTCTCACAGCCTGAATGGATGGCCTTGTTTCTATATTTCTCTCCAAACTAAGTATTTTGTTATCTAAGCTCCACGTCGAGGGAAGTTAGAAGAATGTCTATTTTCTCTTTTTATAGTTCTAGTCTATGTTGTTAGTATCGTACAATACGCGATACGTATCTTATGCGATATGTATCTTATTATATGATATACTACCATTTTGTTATTTACCGGTTAATCCGATACAAAACATATAGGGTGACGGATAGTATCAGTGATTTTAGTTGAGCCGTGTACTATATACTTAAGAATTTTGATTACGGAATTAGATAGAACCGTAAAGATGAAAGGAAAAAATATATGAGAAAACTATATAAAAATGTATTCATATATGGATTTAAAAGTATATACCTAAACTCATATTGTATCATACGATACGCAATACACGAAATGATGCGCAAGAAAATTGATACACAATAAGACACACAAGTTGCCAATCTAGTTTCTAGTGGTGTCACCAGCGGTGTCATTATCACATACACTACCTATTATCTAATGAATTTTTTTCTTTCTCTTTAGCACTTTTCTATCCCTATATAATGTTTGGTCAATTTTTGGCATAGAGCCCGAATTAAATTAATCCAATATTTTCCCAATCTAGCCTCTATTTCTACAACAAGCAATGTAACTATTCACTTTTGCAACATAAGTTTCATTAGTGTGCTATAAGTCTTAGTTTCATAGAATATATTTACTCGTTAAAAGAAAATGACAGAAAATTCCATCACCCCTGTAAAGCTTGAGTAGGAAATAGGAAGACACTGTTAATGCTATCTTTTTTCTTCAACTAAAACTATAAAAGTCTTCCCCCCCTCCCACCCCCACCCCTCCTTCTTTTTATTGTTTGTTTTTGCTTCATTGTTGGACTTTGGCCAAGTGGGAAGAAGTGTCAAAAATGACAGTGAAAATGTCGTTGTGAAGGGGGGAATATAATCAACAAGGATCAGATTTGAAATCAAATACACTTCAATTCATATTATCAGTTTGAGGACATCAAGCATTGAGTTATCTATGTTCCAAGAGAATATAGATCTATATTATCACATATTGCTTCAAGGTTTTCTTCAACATTTAGCAAAAAAATAATATTTTTTGAGAGAAAAGCACAAAAATATGATGGATGAATAATAAATTATTGTAGAAATGCACAGCATCTGCATGCATCTAATCATGTACCTGTTAGTAGAACGCCTATGGAAATGATGAGTATTATCCCTAGAAGCTTAATGCTAGGGCTCTCCAACCTTCCAAAAGTACAAGGCATCTTTAGATTGATAGCAAGCATCAAGATAGAGAAAGTCAATTAGAAAAAAGAAACCACACAATTATATTAGACAACACATGTCTACATAAGACTTTGAGGTATTGATACATAAAATGCTTTAAAGTACACATGGAAATTATCATTGTATACTAGAATTAGAACAAAGACTAGGAAACTTGTAATGAACTTATAAAAACTTAATTTCATTGTGATACTAATACTTAATACCGGATTAATAGGAGAATGCTTATATTTGGTACAAAATGTTGTTAACTAAGGGAGGAAAAAGTGCAAAATAGAAACAAGTCAATTCTGGGAAAGCCAAGTGATTGACTGTTCCAGATCCTTCTATCTGTTGGCTGATCGGTGCAAATCGTGTAGCAAGTATAAGCATTCTCTTATTAATCTGGTATTAACTAATTGACTTGTGATTATGTATCGCAAGAGTAGAAAGGTGGTCGCAAATAAGGCATGTAAATCACAGTGAACATCCCACATGATATTGGCATTCATTAAATAGGAACGGTCCAAGGAATAAGTGAAGCTAAAGAGGAAACGACATAAGGAGTTTGCTGATGCATTTCGCTCTAGGTTGAGTGGGTCAATTTTTACCACTTCCTAGATCTACTAACCATGAACCTTGCTTAAATTATGTAAATAACATTAAGATCTGGAAAATGTGGGTTTTACTGTATTTTCAGGCTGTAATAATGTGGCTGATTATAAAGTGTGGAAAATTGCTTAATTTGTTAAACAGGTTTTCACAAGCCCTGCTGATAGAAAATAGGCAGCTTCTGAAGATTGAGAACATTTGGCTTTGCTCAGTGAGCACTTCAACTGCTTTCTGTTTGTTTAAGATCTTTTTAGGACGAGTCCAATAGTATAAGCCAAAGTTAAGAGAAGCTCATAAAAACGGGCTTCTGCTGTTGACAAGCCATCAGGAGAAACCGTTTGGGATGAGATCCATTTCCCTTATTATGTTTATTCCTTCTAACCCATGGCTTCACTACTCGTGGGACCCGATTGATATCTGTGGTAAGCCAAATAGAACCCTGCTGTGGATTGGACACTGTCCTGGTGGTTATACTCTTCATTTCATTTATTTAGAGGAAAACTAATGATATAAAAACCAACGCTATAAACACCGAAGAGGCAGAGGTGACTAGTTCAGGAGAGAAGGCGAATAGTGACAATGGAGCATTTTGGACCCGTTCACCATTACATTTTGGGATATGTAAGAGCTATAGTGTACTATCAGTATATTTGGTGAGGAAGAAAATATTTTCTTTGTATTTTTTACTAGCTACCCATTGGATTGTTTTGAGGGGCTAGTTTATTATGTACTCTTCGTTTCGTTATTAACTCATTAATGAAACACGGGGGGAGGATTAGCCTCTCACTAACTTTCTCAAAAAATAAAAAAAGAAATCAATGCTACATCTTATAGTGGGTGGCCGAGAAAACTTTTAGGTCACTTAGTTTGTGTTCGATTTGGTGGAAAGTGGGGGAAGGAAAATCAAAGTGTTCCATGTAGAAATGGGATCCGGTTTACATAGGATCAAGTTTCATTTTCCTTTCCCTCACTTCTTAGTGACAAAAAACAGCCTTAACAAAAACCTTGTAATTCAGTTTAGTAAAATATCTAATCTCATGAAGGAAGTGCATGGAAACAGTAACTCTATGTTCCATTTTGATCACAGATATAAATTAAAAAACTTCAACAACAAGCTAGGTTGGGTATCAAAAAGATACTCTGGTAAAATAATACGTATATTGAGATTCAGAGAAATTTTCAGGATGCCAAGTTTACGTTCATAAAGAAAAAAGAAAGGTACACTGGGAAAAGTTAATAAAGGATAATGTTATGTGCCAAATTATTAGGAAAAGATAGAAACTATTTTACAGAAATAAATAAACAATGATTAACAAGGTTAAGGAGCTACTTACAGGGTGTCAAAAACTCACCTAAATGCAAAGGCAAACAGAAGAAGAAATATTGGTGAAGCAGATTTACACTGCATGGATGAAAAAAGTAATGAAACATAAGGATGAAAACAAGCAGATAATACAATATTCAATATGTTGTTACTAATTTTAACAAGCAGAGAATAGAAGGACAAATTTTCCAATTCAAATAGAACAAACCATTGTAGCAAATGTCACAGATATGAAAACAAGAGATGCATTACTGAGGTTTATATCCAGAGCAGTCCCCAGAGCTGTTGGCACAACTGCAAAAGTTAAAAGTCCATTAGTATATTGGTAGTTAGAGGCTCAGAAAACCGAAGTACGTAATTGTACCAAAAGGAAGAAAGGGATATACCTATTCAAATAGATATAATCAAAACGTAAAACAGGCTCAAACTGAAAAAGTAAATTTTGACAAGAGCTCCACTATTTTATCATATTTTTCTTCAATGAGCATGTGATAGAGATCGATCTAGAAACATCACTACACAAAATTTTCACCAAATCATTGGACGAAAAGGAGACATTATCTCACCGCCAAATAGCAACCAAATCACTCCAAAACAAAATTATAACTTGGAACCACTCCAAGGAAAGAAATCACTAATCAATAGCATCATATGTTGCACGGACACGAGAAAATGGTGCCCATATCCATATCGTGTCCGTACTCGTATCCATGCCCATTTTCATGCAACATAAGTAATTATAATGTACCTATTTGAAAATATTGGTATCCCGTACTCGTACCTTGTCCTTATCCATATCGATATTCGGGTCCATAGTCGTGCAACATAGCCCAAGAAAAACTTTATTCTCTATATCAATCATTCAGCATACAGAAGATCCATTCCCAGCCAATATCTAAGCCATAGAAAATCACTTCCATAATAAAACACTACTTTCTATTAAAATAATCTGATCAAGATCCATTTGGAACCCTATCTACCCTACGGTTCCTAAACTTGGGTACAGAATCCTGATTCTACTCAATCTTACCTACTCCAATTGTCAAATAAAACCAAAAACAGATTAGAGAACTTCTTTGACCCAATATCGCATATGAAATAAATTAGCAAGGGCTTGGGGTTGAGATGTGAAAGCTTAGTTGAAAGCTTTCACATCTTTCCTGTCTAGGGTTTCACAACCAACTAGAATCCCACTGGAAATCTCAAGAGAAGAAACTCTACCAATTAGAGGCATAGAATTGGTTACATAAAGTTTTACAAAATAGTCGCACTAAGAAGAAGAAAGGGCAGTTCCTAACCAAGTCATCTTTCTAGGTGTAGAAGCCGATGCAACCTTTCAAGGTGGAAGCAAGGATTGATCTGGCTAAACAGAAGGCGTGTTTCTCTAAGTTGAATTTCACAAATCATATCCTCGTGGTTGGTGCTTTATATAAGTGACTGATGCTATGTGAAAGCTTAGTAGAAAGAACATCACACAATAAGCAGTTCTACCCAGTTGGCTATGATATAGACCATTGGATAATGTGGTAGTACTTCCGTAAGAGCAGAAACAATCCTTACAAGATTACACCATCAAGTTCCACAAGCCAGTGGTAATGATAGAACTCTTCAGTAACGACCAACCTACAGTTATGAAGTTCGTTGAAAGATTACATTACGCAATCTGTAACGAGCACATGTTTTTCTTGGTTGATAACATTTTGAGACTAGCCAGAATGTCACTGCAATTAATGTGAAGAACCACAAGAAGAAAGATGAGAATATGAAAACTAGCCAACAGGAGATGGGTGATTAAGAGAGGAAGAAAAAGGATTGCAAAAAGCTTCATGGCAAGAAGGGTGATCGTACAGGACATGACGAGGCTACATGTAAACTAGCATCCTGAATTGAGGCTAAACGGTAAGAGAGGTGATCCGGAAGCATTACCTAAACTCCTACACCCAAACAATCTCTCTCTTGTGGTGACTTCAGAGGGGACACCCAAACACCATGGAGACTCCTTTACCTCATGACGGCAAATGCAATCTAAGCACATGATGAATGCATGTGCGAAGTCTTTGTTGTCCAATCAAGGTAGACGGGGAGTTTGGGATTCGATTCAAATGGAGATGAGTAAAGTGGGAGTCCTAATCCGAAAGTAGAAGTTGAGCAAGCCGTCTTCAAGACGTATATTCCAAGAAGAGAGGCAAGTATCCTACCAAGCTAGTTGGTAAAAGACATACAAGGCCAAGCACGATGGGACAACAAAGTAGGGGAGACTCTTTTGTCACACTTCCAAGCTTGCAGGAGCTTATCCAAATTAGGCATGTTATGATCCCAAGATCTTCATTGGGGGGAAATGATCATCTCGGGGTGGAGGGTGAGTATTAGGGGCAAAGGAGCAGCAGAGCAGTAGGGGCCAAGGATCACCTTGAGGGGGAGGGGGAATGCTAGGGGCAAGGAGCAGGAGGAGACTTGAAGAACTGAAGTGGTAGCACACAGCTCAGTGAACCAGAAACTGGTTGACCAGCCAACAGATCAGCTAATCAAGTCTAGATTTAGTCTCTTTAGCTATGTAATTGAGGTATTAGTGTAGCTGAAATGAGAATGCTAAGATGGACCAGTGCCAATACATCAAAAGACAATCTGAGAAATGAGAATATTCGCGGAAAGTTAGAGGTGGTGTCAATTGAGGACAAGATAAGATAAAATTGCCTTATGTGGTTTGGACATGTACAACGCAGACCAATAGATGCTGACATGGCACTTAACATAGCTTAATGGAAGAAAAGGATTCAAACAACCGACCCCAAAATTTTGGAATAAAAGCTCTGTTGTTGTAGCTATTTAATGGAGGTCATTCAGCCAAAACAATCTCATGGGAGGTCGAGAGAACTTGCTACCTACTAGAATTAGTCTTCTCTTCGTCTGAGGTGAAAGGAAAGGCTTAGGAAAAATATTTCCGAAATTATTTCCTTCAATCGAATTATGTTCTTGATCCATAATATGAATATGAATGATTGGTGAAATGTGACAAGTCTTGATTATCATCAAATAATTAGTGATGGGGACGGCATAGAGCACCTCGAATAAATAGCGAGCTGTGGAATACCTCTGACGAAGTAATCCTTCCACGTCATCGACACGACGGACTCCGCACCCCGAGACTGGAAGAACGCGATCGCCTTCGACAGGACGGCTTGCAGTCCGAAATGGAAGGTGTTCATCAGTAGCGGTGCCGGAAACTTCCCCAATTTATCCCCCAACAACGTCTTATTATATCTATCCATGCATACACAAACAATAAAACTCATCCGTCACCCAAAAAAAAAAGCAACAACAACAATGCTAAGAACCAAAAAAAAAAAAAAAAAAAAAAAAAACGATTACTCACAATGTCAGGCAAGTGCTGAACGTGTACCAGACCAGAATGTAGAATCCGGCCTTGAGCACGACGGCGGCGGAGAGGCAGCTGCCGGAGTGCGCCAGCGAGTTGAGCTTCTCGCGCGATTCGCTCGTGCGGAGCCCGCCGCTGCCGCCGCCGGCGGCGGCGGAGGCTTCGATGTCGAAATGGCTGTACTTGGGGCTGGTCCGCTGGCGGAAGTGAGGGGACTGGGTGGATCCGTTCTCGAGGAGGGGGAGCTCGAAGCCTTCTCCGGTTTCGCCATCGGACGCGGGTTCGGGTTCGGGTTCGGGTTCCTTTTCGACGAGGGAGATCTCCGGTGAGCGGGGGAGGTGGGCGTTGGACCAGCGGGAGAAGGAAGGATCTTTGTGGAGGGGGATGCCGCCGCCGTAGCCTGAGGATTTCTCTTCTTCTTCTTCTTCGAGATCGGCTTCTCTCGTCGCCATTTTTCTTTACTCGATATGTTTCGGTCAGATCATGTTGTCGCGGCAAAAGGGACGAAGCCGACGTTGTTGCTGCAGCGCGCTCTCTCTCTCTCTCTCTCTCTCTCTCTGTGTCGAGTATGAACCAATGTTGGTTTGGATTATTTGAAACGTTCAAATGTAGCAACGACAAAAAGACACCATTTTTATTGGCTAGTTATAAAGGCACTGCATATTTTTATCAGGACTAGCCCATTTGTAACTTTGTATTATTTACAAGTTTGTCATTGAAAAATTTTATTAGGGCTAGCCCAATAGGTGGTATAAAAGTGACTTGTTATGTTTCTCTTTGTCTTCTTCCTCTCCATTTTTTGTCCAAACCCTAGATTGAGATTCCTCTTGTCCCCCATTCTACAACTAAGAAAATCTTCTTGTTTTGTAACCCTAGAGTAATTATCAACGAATATTCGTAGTAGTCGGTATGTTTTCGACTACTATATTGCAAAGTTTGTTAAATAATCGGTTGATTCCTAATTTTTGAATGTTCTTTGATAATGTAGAAAATATGGAAGAAATTGGGACATCAAATGTAGCAATCGATCAGTCTGGTCCTTCCGAAGAACACAACATTCTCTCCGAAGAACCCGTGGTTGGTCCCCGACGTACTTTAATTTTTTCGTAGTCGACAATTGGACTGCAACACACTCAGGCAGTCCAAAGTACTTGATGGACTGCCCTATAGGAAGGCAGTCTACAAATTCATATACTCTTCAACTGGACTGCCACATCGCATGGCAGTCAACAAAGTACTTAGGACTGCCAGAAAGTATGGCAGTCGAGTTAAATACGTATGAACTTAAGGACTGCCTCACTTTCTGGCAGTCCTAGATACTTCAAGGACTGCCCAGAAATGTGGCAGTCCTAAAGTTGATAGTCGATTCAACTGGACTGCCACACATTTTGGTAGTCCATGAAGTACTCAGGGACTGCCAGATGTTGTGGCAGTCTAGTTTAACAGTCTGAATTGGATATTGTATTTGGTTTTGTCATTGATTTAGGTATTTAAAAAATTGTAAATTTATTGTAGGGCACCCCATCTCCTATGTGCACAGATTTGAGCAATAAATTCTCGACAGATATTGTCTTTGAAACTTACGCCGAAGCATTAGAATGGTGCAGAGAAGTTGGAAGGCAAACCAACACAACCCTTGTAACTTCAAGGTCGCTACGGTGTCGGCCGAAGCGTCAAACTGCAGAGATTGGCTGTGAAAGAGGTAGGACGTTTAGGGTGCATCGTAAAAAAAGTGAACTTCTCCCAATAATATATGGGAAGAAAGAGTCAGGCTCAAGGAAATGTGGTTGTCCATTCAAGTTAGTGTTGGGGTGCAAGACTGGCGAGAAGTGGACAGTTGTGGTACGTAATGGGATCCACAATCATACTATTCCGGAGACGCTAACTGGTCATGCCTACGCCGGAAGATTGAAAGATGATGAGAAAAAGTTAGTTACAGAATTGTCAGCTTCCGGAGTTGCTCCAAAAGAAATTTATTCTGCGCTGCTTCAGAAGAATAATAGGAACAAGTCCACTATGAGGACAATTTACAATGCCCTAGCGAGGTCTAGAACGAGTACTCTAAAAGGAAGAATGGCGATGCAACAAGTGATGAAATTGCTCGCCGAAAATCATTATGTGGAATACCATAGAAGACTTCCGGTAAGCAATGAAGTCGTTTCTCTGTTTTGGTCCCATCCGGATTGCACACAGTTGGCACGGTCCTTCGCCGATGTTTTGGTTCTTGATTGCACGTACAAGACTAATAAATTCAAGATGCCTCCTCTTCTTCGACATTTCTACCAGCTTCACGCGCCTTGCGATCCGATGCGGTAGGACGTTTTCTTTCGGGCCTGGCCTCAACATCCTTCTCCTTTGTCTTCTTTTCATGACTATTATTGAATATTAATTACATATTAAAATGTAAGGCATGCCCACAAATGTTGCTGTTCCACTAGTGCAAATATTGGATTGCCCAATATTCTACCAGTCCTCAGTGTATAATGGACTGCCAATTTGAATGGGCAGCCCTGGCTCAGGACATGTGTAACTAAAGACTGCCCACATTTCTGGCAGTCCAAGATGCAATTAGGACTGCCAGAAAAGAAGGCAGTCCTAACTCACATCATGTGTAAGAAAGGACTGCCCACTTTTCTGGCAGTCCTAACTTTATGTTGGACTGTCAGAAATTTGGACAGTCCATTGTTACACATGTTATGCTAATGGACTGCTTATTTTCCTGTCAGTCCAACATAGAGTCGGGACTGCCAGAAAAGTGGGCAGTCCATTGTTTCACATGTTATAATAAATGGACTGCTCATTTTTTTGGCAGTCCAACATACAGTCAGGACTGCCAGAAGACTGGGCAATCCTGGACGACGCCAAATTTTGGCAATCACGTTTGCTACGGTCTGAATATAGTTTCATTCACATTACAATAATTGCAATGGAAATAAAGAATATAATTGATCATTCAATTGTCTCAGATAATTTCTACGATTTTCGAAAGAAATGGAGAAATATTTCGCACCTTGTTTGCGAGGAAGGTTTCGGGGCCATCGTTCTCCTTGAAAGAGAGAAGAGGACGTGGGAAAGAAGAGGAAGATGATGAAGCTGCTCGCCGAGTGGTGGAGAATGGAGTCAGTGTTTAGGGCTTAGGAGGAAGAAGAAGAGGGAAGTTAGGGTTCTTGCGAGAGAAATTTTGTGTTCGGGGGGGGGGGGGGATTACTTTAGGACAGCCTCTGATCAAATAAATGGGCTGTCCTGAGTAAAACCCAAAAAAATTTGGGCTAGCCCCAATCCGGGCTAGCCCTGATAAAAAAGGGCAGTGCCTTTATAATTAGCCTTTTTATTTTAGGGTACGGTTAAACGAACCCTACCTCCTACTGAACATATCATATTAAAATAAAATAAAATAAAAAATTGAATTCCTATTCTACCCTCCTCCTCCCCTTGCTCCCCTCCCCTCTTCCAGTTCCCCCGACCCCGACCGCCGACCCCCGACCCACCCCTCCTCCTCCTCCTCCCTTCTCCTCCGACACTCCGACCCGACCTCCGACCGAAGAGGAGGAGGAGACGGGTCGGGGGAGGAGGAGGAGGAGGCGGGTCGAGGGAGGAGGAGGAGGAAGCAGGTCGGGAGGCGGAGGCGGAGGAGGAGGGGTCAGGATCGGGAGCGTCTCCACGAGATGGAGGAGGAGGGTAGAATAGGAATTTAATTTTTTTTTAATAGGGTGTCCTCAGTGGGTGATAGGGTGCGTATAGCCGCATCCTTTATTTTATTGGAGAGTGATATAATGTTTGTTGTTATTTCTGCTTCTGCTTATTTTATTTTTTTAGGGAATTTTTTATTTTCATCCTGCTTATTAGTACTTATATTTTACTTTTTTGTGTTTATTAGACTTATATTCCAATTTTTGTCAAAAAAATATTTATTTTATCACGAAAAATATTTTTCGCAACAAAAGTATGATGTAAATCTAATAAATACAAAAAGTGAAATGTAAGTACAAATTCATATTAATAAGTGGGATGAAAGTCAAAAAAATTCTTCTTTTTATTTGGTGATGTTCACAAAGTTACTACTCCTTTGCAACGGTAACTTTCTAACTTTAAAATCAACCTATTTTGTCCGTCCCATCTCCATAACCAACTTATTTTGTAACCAACTTCTTTTGCTCGTCCTATATGTTTCCGTCTCATAAGATTTGCTATTCTATTTGCTACTCTGAAAAAAAACAATATAGAACCTGTTTGGTAACATTTAAAATGGATAAAGTGCAAAAAATTCCTCCTTAGATTTGCCTCATAATCAAAATAAAACTCAATAGACAAATATAGCAATTAAACACTCTCGTAATAGTTGAGTGGATTAAAATGACACATGTCGTCTATTAGCCGTTAGAAATGATTAAAAAATACCCAAAATGATCCTCCCCTTCCCCACCAGAGTTGGCCGCTACTGCAGATGGCTGTCGTTGTCACTGTTGGCCGCTCCAACCCCCCTCCCTCCTCCGTTGGTCGCGCCCTCCCTCCCCCGTCGACCCGCCTCCTCCCCCCTCGACCCGTCCCCTCCCCCCCTTCTCTGGCCGTGACGCCTCCCCACCCCCACCCCGCTCCGCTAGCCGCGCCCCCTCTCCCCTGATCCTCCTCCGGCCTCCGCTACCCGCCCCCTGTTGGTCGTACCCCCTCCTCCCTCTGCTGGCCGCACCCCCTTCCTCCATCATCGAAGAAGGAGGAGGACTGTCGGAGAGAGAGGGGGGGAGAGAGAATGGGGGAGAGGTCTTTTGCACTATACCCTTACTTAATCGCATGTCTAATTTAACGTCCATTAACGACAGAAACCAATTTGGATGTAAACTGCACCAAATATAAAATTTGAGGGTTTTTGTTGAGAGTGAATAAGGGACTTTAGTCCCACATCGGTTAGATGTAATATGAAGAGGGGTTGGACCCTCTATAAGTAGTAGGCAGTAGCCCTCAATAAAATTATCTGAGACATTTCACTCATTTCAACTTGGTATCAGAGCCAGGTAACCCTAGCCGCCGCCCCCCCCCCCCCTCCTCTCTCTCTCTCTCTCTCTCCGGAGAAACCCTAGCTAGCCACCACCGCCTCCCATTCCCAAACCCTAACCCTAGCTAACCCTAGCCGTCACCACAGCCCCCGCCTCTCCTCCCCGCTGCCCTCTCCCTGCTCCCTGTCGCCGACCCCCGCCGACAAACCCCCTGCAACCACCCTCCCCCCGCCGACCCCCCTGCACCCACCCCCCGCCGACCCGACCCCCCTGCCCCCCCCCCCCCCGCCGCCAACCCCAACGCCCGCTCCCCTACACAGGAGCCCTTTTTAGGGTTTTTCTGCTATTTTGTTAAAAGCAAACAACAAAAAAAACAAAAAAAAACAAAAAAAAGGATATAAAAAAAAAGATTTCCTTCTCTTTAGAAGATCTCTGTTGTTGCCTTCGAGAATCAGTACCTTCTTTTTAGAAGCTCTGCTACGAATACGAAATCTCTTTAGATCTTCGTATCTCAGAAACGTTGTCTTTACAATCGTTTCTGCACGGCTGGTATACCTCTGGTTTGTCTCATGCAAGGAGGCACAACTACGTTGGTTATCCTTAAGCCGTCCGAACGCGTTATCATGACGCGGTTCTAGTTGGTCGTATAAGCTACGACATATCAGTGAGGGATCTCGTTTTGTTGTTTCCCCCCGGTAGCTGACTTAGACGAAGACGACTCGAAAGAAGAAGACTCCGGAAACAACAACACCTCACTGATTGCAGTTGCAGAAGTCATGGACTCCATCTATGAGAAGTTGACAGCAGAAGAAATGAAGGCCCTGGTCGAGGATCTCCTGACCAAGAGATTACCGGAGGCGACCCCACGCGTGACCCATACTGATGTGGATCCGTCACCATACAAAATAGGGAAGTTGGACAAGCTGGAGACGAAGTTGGAAGGCACGACCAACTACTTAAAATGGTCGCGGCAGGCGATGCGGACGCTGAAGGGACGTGGCTTGGTTGGTTATGTAGATGGCACCACCAAGGCCCCTGTCGATCACTCCTCGAAGGAGTTTGCTGTATGGGACATTGTCAACAATGTCGTGGCTGGTTGGTTGACAGCCTCTTTGACCGACCAAGTGTTGGGTAACGTTGAAGCAATGGAGGGAGCTGCTGATATCTGGAGGACGTTGAAAGACATGTACTCCGGTTCGGGTAACCCCATGCGAGTCTTCCAACTGCAGGATGAGCTCGATAGGGTATTCCAAGACGATCGTACTATCTCTGAGTACGCTGCCTTGTTGAAGAAGTACTGGTCTGATCTTGACCATTATGATCCTTTTGGCATGGAGGATGCTCAGGTTGAACCGACTTTTGCCAAATATTTCTAGAAATTTCTGGATTATATCTCGCGGCAACGGATGATGAAGTTTTTGAAGGGGCTCAACCCAGCGTTTGAGCAACGGCGGAATGTACTTCTCGCACAACCGACGCTGCCGACATTAGAAGACGCCATAGCTGCCATGGCACAAGAAGAAGCACGGTTGAAGCTGATGCCTACCAAGGGTCTCTTCCAGGGGGAGCAGGCTGGAGTAGACACATCTGCTCTTGCCACTTTCACACAGCCTCCTTCTACGGGAGGCGTTTGCCACAACTGTGGTGACACAGGGCATTACATCCGTTTTTGCCCAAAATCGACACGGACTCCCTCGAATGGTCGAGGTCGTGTTCGCGGTGGACGACGAGGTGGTCGAGGCAGCTACGGTGGTGGAAGGGGCACTTACTCTGGAGGCAATAAGGCGCATCTGGCGGATGAAGGTGGGGACAATCAGCTGGCGGACATCACTCCATTTGAGCGGAAAGTTCTCGAGAAGATGCGCGGCTCAAAGCTTGGTTCTGGTGAAAGACAGGTCATTCCTGGGGCGCCGTCCGCTACAGGAGATTACTGCACTTACTTCTCCCAAACCAGTGCCGGTTTACCTCCGCGTGCTCTTGCATCTGTCTCTCAGCTAGCTTGGATTATGGACTCTGGGGCATCTTGCCATGTTACGGGGTCCCGAGGAGAGTTTCGGGAATACTCTACTCTAACGCCGCCAAAAAGCATTCAGACTGCTGATGGTACCTACAGGCCGGTTACGGGTAAAGGCACTGTTGATTGCACTCCTTCCATCACTCTATCTAATGTCTTACATGCTCCTTCCTTTCCTGTCAATCTTATTTCCATTAGCGCCATTATCCTTGATCTAAACTGTATTGTTTCCTTTGATATTCCTAAGGTAACTTTTCAGGAGAAGGGAACAGGGAGACGACTGGGCACTGGCACATGGCATAAGGGTCTATGGTACTTGGACAGGAACGGTCTGGATAGAGCACTGGCATCTTTGGTTGCAGACGCCCTACCGAAAGTCCGAGGTCGAGGTGTCGAAGCCGAGCTACTCCTCCAACATCGGCGTGTAGGACATTCTTCTTTTCCCGTCATTAGTCAATTGTATCCGTCCTTATATCAAAAAGCAAATAAAGAGTTGTTAGTTTGTGATGCTTGTGAGTTGGGAAAACATACCAGAAGCTCCTATGTGAGTTCTGGGCATCGATGTTCTGCTGCTTTTGATATAATTTATTCCGATGTGTTGGGCCCTTGTCCTACCAACGGTGTTAACGGTTATAGATGGTTTGTTACTTTTATTGATTGCTCTACCCGCGTAACGTAGGTCTACCTGCTGAAGAATAAAAGTGATGTTTTCGAGGCATTTCTCAGCTTCCATCAACGGGTGAGGGCACAGTATAATGCTCGTGTTAAGTGTTTCTGGTCGAATAATGGGACGGAATATACCCATAAGAGGTTTGTTGCATATTTATCCTCTCATGGTATACTGCATCAAACCTCTTGTGCTTATATACCGGCTCAAAATGGTGTTGCCGAACGAAAGAATAGGCACCTGTTGGAGGTGGCTCGGACAATAATGCTGGCTATGAATGTCCCTAAATTTTTGTGGGGGCAGGCTGTCTTGACAGCCTCTTATCTCATCAACAGGATGCCCTCTCAATTACTGGACTGGAAGACGCCTTTGGAGATGCTCACGGGGACAACTGCGTACACCGTTCCTCCGAAAGTCTTTGGTTGCGTACGCTTCGTCCACGATAACCGGCCTGGTGTTGGTAAGTTGGATCCTCGAGCAGTTAAGTGTGTCTTTGTTGGGTACACCGGGACACAGAAGGGTTACGTTTGCTGGAGCCCGGTTGAACGGATGCTGTTTGTAAGCATGGACGTTACATTCAGAGAGCTGGAACCTTATTATGGTTCGGACGAAGGTTCTGCGTTTGGGAACACGCCTCCCACAGAGGGTGTTAGACGTGAGGGGGAGGTAGTACGTCCAAACGTAGTTGTCGGATCGGTACCTTGTCCTGTCGTGACAAACTGGAAGAAATAGGGAGAAAGTATCGATGATACTGATAAGGAGGACGAAGAAGACAATACATACATTACGCAGGAGGAGAAGCAGACAAGGGAAAAGGAGCTCCAAGTTTACAGAAGAAGACAGCAGAGGTCCAGTACTGTGCCGTGCCCTGTGCCAAATGTGCCAAGTCCTTCGTCTGCTCCTGCCCCAACTCCTGAAGATGTTACTTCCGTACCGGATCATTCGGATTCAGAAGCGGGTCTCTCCGACTCGGATGGTATGCTTTCCCCTCCACCTATTGCTCCCTTAAGGAGGTCTTCTCGCATTAATGCGGAAAAGGCTCCTATTCGTTATCAAGATTATGAACATGATATCGCCAACTACTTGTCTTATTCTAATATCTCTCCGACTTATCAAGCCTTCCTCACTTCATTAGACTCCACTTCTTTACCTAAGAATTGGCAGGAAGCAAAAAAGGACCCAAGATGGAAAGCTGCAATGATGGAAGAACTTGGGACACTAGAGAAAAATAAGACATGGGAGCTGGTGCCATTACCTGAAGGGAAGAAAGCTGTGGGATGCAAATGGGTGTACACAATGAAGGAGACACCAGAAGGAAAAGTTGAGCGGTACAAGGCGAGACTGGTTACAAAAGGCTATACCCAGACGTATGGCATCGACTATGATGAGACTTTTGCCCCAGTAGCGAAAATGAGTACCGTAAGAACGCTGGTCTCCATTGCAGCAAACTATGGGTGGAAGCTACATCAGTTAGACGTAAAGAACACATTTCTTCATGGAGACCTACAAGAAGAAGTATACATGGAGACTCCTCCGGGGTGCTACTCTGTGTCAGATTCAGGTGAAGGAACGTCACATAGAAAAGTGTGCAAACTGAAGAAGTCGCTGTACGGGCTGAAGCAATCTCCTCGAGCCTGGTTTGACAGATTCAGAAGGGCTGTTACTGGCATGGGGTACCATCAGACAAATGCAGATCATATTGTCTTTCTCCAGCATGCAAGGGGCCACATTACTATACTTGCTGTATATGTAGATGATATAGTGATCACAGGTGATGATGCTGATGAGATCACTAAGCTAAAGTCGAAACTCGCTAAGGAGTTTGAGGTGAAGGACTTAGGACAGATGAGATACTTTTTAGGTATCGAGGTATGTGATGATGAACAAGGAATTGTTCTCTCACAAAGGAAATATATACTAGATCTGCTGAAGGAGACAGGAATGCTGGGATGCCGAGCAGCAGTCACTCCAATTGACCAAAAGTGCAAGATGGGAGCAGAAGCAGGAGAGCCTGTTGATCGCGAAAGATATCAAAGGCTAGTAGGCAGACTGATTTATCTAGGGCATACTCGCCCTGATATCTCATTTGTAGTAAGTGTTGTAAGCTGCTATATGCATGATCCAAGAACGGGTCATATGGATGCAGTATTTCAGATCCTAAGATATCTGAAAGGGACGCCGGGAAAAGGACTGTGGTTCAAGAAGAATGGATGCACAGATATTGAGGGATACTGCGATGCAGACTGGGCAAGCTGCATAGACGACAGAAGGTCTATCACAGGGTACTGTGTTTTTGTAGGAGGAAACCTAGTTTCATGGAGAAGCAAAAAACAGTCAGTGGTAGCACGGTTGACAGCTGAAGCAGAATACAGAGCAATGGCTCTAGGAGTATCAGAAATGCTATGGATAAAGACGCTGCTGACAGAGTTGAAGCTAGACAAGGGGACACCATTGCACCTTCTGAGCGATAGTCAAGCTGCGATAAGTATAGCGAACAATCCGGTTCAGCACGACAGAACGAAGCACATCGAGATCGATCGATTCTTCATCAAAGAAAAGCTGAAACAAGGGATACTGAAGACTGACTATGTTCGCTCAGAAGAACAAGTGGCAGACTGTCTGACTAAGGGTCTTAGTTCATTGAGTCTGTCAAAGCTATGTAACAAGATGGGGATGATTAATATCTATCGCCCATCTTGAGGGGGAGTGTTGAGAGTGAATAAGGGACTTTAGTCCCACATCGGTTAGATGTAATATGAAGAGGGGTTGGACCCTCTATAAGTAGTAGGCAGTAGCCCTCAATAAAATTATCTGAGACATTTCACTCATTTCAACTGTTTTTAAAGCCACTTTAATTAAAACACACAAATGTAAGGAGGATTTTTTTTACACTTTACCCCATTTAGAACAGCTTAATTTTGTTCAATTTTATGTTGTCAAAAGTTCTCTTTCTACTTTGAAACACAGTAGAAATCTCAAATAAGGTCTTACTGGAGGTTGTTTGTGTTCCTCCCCCCCCCCCCCTTTCTCTCTCTAAAAGTGGTCCAACGATGTTAAGTAATAATAGTCTAACAAAAAAATTGAAAAGGCAGTTCAATTTTGAAACAGATTTTTTGACAACAACCTAACTATCATAAGTTATACTTTTTGTTGTAGCCTTTTGAAAGGTAATGTCACTCCCCGTTCCCAGAATGCGTAGTCTTATTCATGTACAACTCATGTGTATTTATTTTAGTATTTATCATATGTTACCCTGTATTTAAATTCCTTTAATTCATGTTAATTAAGTTTCTGTTAATTAATTATCTGCTCTTTAATTCTTATGTTAATTTATTTCCTGCAATTAATTTTCTGTAATTTATTTCTGTATTTTATTTCCTGTAATTTACTTCTCTGCTTTAGTTTTATTTTCGGTTGGATGAGCCCCTTAAACCCGACCCATTAAGAACCCGGCCCAACTCCCACCTACCACCCCTTTGCTACTTAAAGCTACCCTCTCCCTTCTCTCTCCTCATTCACTCCTTCTTCACCATTACTTCTTCTTCTTCCTTTCATTACTCTCTTCACCTACCAACTAGGCAAGTACATCTTGCTCTACATGAGGACCATATTTTATGGTTCAATATTCTTTCTCTCATGATTCTAAGAGAGTTTAGTGCTTAGTATTTTTGATTTCATTGGTTCATTTCTTGTAGATCTAAGTTATTGTATTTTCGGTTGTCTATGGGTTTTGATCTAGCAAACTCCTTTGTTCTCAAGATTTGATGGTTCCATGTCGTAGAGCAGTTCATCCTACCCAATTTTGACCTTTGGGAAGTTGGATTCGGACTTATTTTGACCAAGTTATGGACTTTTGAAGCTTTGGGGTGCAACCATGGAGTTCTTGCTGTTTGGAGAAGACAGTGAGCAGCGTACGCTAGCTTTTTAGCTTGCGTCACTGAACTGTGCGCGCTCTTTAGCGCAGCGCAGTATGGAGTCCATACGCTGCCTTTTTAGGAAGCGTGTGTCTTGCATACGCTACCTTTTGGAAGCGTGTGTCGTATGGAGTTCATACGCTGCCTTTTGGGAGCGTATGACTTGCATACGCTGACTTGAATGGTCAGGAGTCGTATGAAGTCCATACGCTGCCTTTTGGGAGCGTATGACTTGCATACGCTGACTTGAATGGTCAGGAGTCGTATGGAGTTCATACGCTACCTTTTGGGAGCGTATGACTTGCATACGCTGACTTGAATGGTCAGGAGTCGTATGGAGTTCATACGCTGCCTTTTGGAAGCGTATGACTCCCATACGCTAGCTTGGCTTGAGCGTAGCTTGACCTGGACGTACGCTGGCTTGAGCGTAGCTTGACCTGAGCGTACGCTGGCATAAGCGTAGGCTGACATGAGAGTAGCCTGCTTACCCTGGATCTTCTATAGCCCTGTATATTGATATCTTATTAGATGTTTAACGTCCATTTTATATCCTTACGTCTTTTTGCATAAACTTGATATGATCATGATATGTTAATATTTCTGTTAAATATAGATTGTTACGTGGGATGTACCATGTGTCATAAATTGAGTTATAGATACCCGGATTGACTAGAATTAAACCCTGAGAGTTGTAGACTCGACCCCACTGAATGCTAGTTGACTTTCATGCCTTGCCACCATTGATAATGATTGTGATCTTGACTAAATTGATCATGCGTTCCTAATTGGAACTAAGAGACTGGCTAGTCGTCTTATTGAATGAAATGAATGAGACACGTTCATGTTATGAACTATTATACTCGACTGGCTGATCCCGAATATTGACATACATGCACATGCAGGCTTCAATCTATTTATTTATTTATTTATTTAGTTATTTTTCTACAAAAGAAGCATGTGTACTTTATGGTCAAGGCATGATTACCGTGGATAGATTTGATTGTTGCATTACGCTATGTAAGACCTGCAACCTAACCGCACTGGTATCGTTGTAGAGTTGTGCATATCGTACCCCGTACGAAAGTACTCATTTGAATGACCATGATCCACGGCATGGGATTTCACTCAACGTAGAGACTATTAAGTTAAATAAAATAATGATTGCATGGAGAGAATGAATTCCCGAATTCTTACATGGCAGCCCCCTTGGGACGAGTAGTACCCGACGGGCCGGCTGGTTCCCACAGATACTGTAAATCTGCCACACGGGCAGGAAACAGTATCTGCTTTTATTATTATTGTATATTGTATATTGACGGGCGTCCTGCTAGGACTCGTCTAATTCATGCATGGGCCAATTGATCGACTGGATAGACTGGCCTTGCTTGCACATAGTAAGAACTGAGGAATCCCTAATTGCATTATTCCAGGATAACTTGGGACTCATAATAGCAAGCCGTAGGAGTTGATTGGCCGTTCAAGATGATTTGTTTGTGCACTGTACTCTGTTACCTAACTGGGATGATCAGAATGTCAGGACATGACGGGCCAACTTCTGTCCTTGTTTGGTTGGGAGGTTGGTTCGAAGTGTCTTGATGTGATGTGAGTTCTAGTAGCAAGCAGAGATCTATTATTATATTCTCTTACTTACTGGTTTTAGTTCTCATGTCGTGCTCCTTTGTGGTACTTGCTATTAGAGGTCTAACCTCTCTGGTTTTGTATGGCCAGATTTAGAGCCAGTTCCCGAGGACCCAGCGTACTTCCACCTCCAGGATGGTCAATACTAGAGGAATGATCGCAGGAGGCCTCGAGTGGGTTCCTTAACTTCACCACTCGTTTTGTTATCTACTTTATACCTTGCCGTTTGGCACCGACATGTTAGTCGGATTGTCTTGTACTTACTTTTGCATAATTGTAATTAAGTCAGACTGCAGCTGATAACAATTGTGTATATTTACTACATCATCTGGCTGTATTTTGTAAAGCCAGATCTCAAGAACATTTTGACTGAGCGTTTGGGACGCCTTACTGCTTTACCTTACATGTTCTATATTTCTGTTTCTTGTTTGAATGATTGAGACAATAGATGTGAAATGACCATAGTAAGACTTTTATGTAGTATGCACCCCCTCGTCTGGTTAGACAGCATTGATCGTATTATACGGTATTCATCTACCCGTAATACGTAGCTGGCTGAGTCACTCCCCCGCTCTCCAGTATTCTGGTTCTGGGGCGTGATAAGGTTTTAGTGGTGGCCCATACAGGTCTGATTTCAGACTTGTGGGGTGTTTTGATTTATAGAATGTCTCAATCACATGTGTTCCCCCTTGATCTCATGATTCGTTGTTCTCAACCCTTGCTTGACATTCCGGTATCCTTTGACTTCATTGATCCTTCACGTCCGGTTGTTTGATTGTTCTCTTGTCCCTTTTCTTAAGGGTACTTTGTCCGCATCGGTCAGAGCTGGACAGCAACAACAAGAGCAACATGGACAACCTGACCCTGTTGGTCAGCAACAAGGGCCAGTCTCACCTCAGGAGGCTACCCAGGAAGAAGTGATAGTAGAACCAGCAGCTGGATCGCAGTATCCGGATGTTCCACCACCACCAACAGTTCCACCTACCCCTGCGAAGATGGACACACCAGCCCTTCTGGAGATCATGAGAGGAATGATGGCTACTCAGCAACACCAGATGTAGGCCCAGCAGCGCATGCACGCTCAGTTGCAAGAGCAGAATGTGTTGCTCAACCAAGGATTGCAGACGGCTTTGGAAAGAGGAGTGAGGACTGATTCAGGAGCGTCAGCCCGGTTTTGCAAGTATAACCCCCGCCGTTTCGAGGGCACGGAGGATGCCACCTCAGCAGATGCATGGCTTAAGGATATTGAGGCTATTCTGACAGCAGCTAAGGTGCCGGCAGAAGAACGTGTGGATCTAGTGAAGTTTTTACTTCAGGATCTCGCACGTGATTGGTGGGAATCAGAGGAAGTAGGCATCAGACGTCCTGTTGCTTGGGACGATTTTACTGCAAGGTTCAAGACGAAGTACTATGGAGTTGTGGCACAGTTTGAGCTACAACAGAAGTTTATCAGCCTCAGGCAGGCTGGCAAGACGGTAGATGCTTATGCAGCGGAGTTCTACAGATTGAGTAGGTTTGCCCCAGAGATGGTAGCAACGGAACGCCAGAGGGCGATGAGGTTCCAGCAAGGGTTTCATCTTGAGCTCTTGCAATTGATAGAGGGGCACAATTACCAAACTTTTGATGAGATATTGACGGCAACCCGGAGGCATGAGATCACCATTCAGAGGCTTGCGGCTAGGACTGGGGGTCAGAAAAGATCCCACAGTCAGATTGAAGGAGGAGGGAGAGCAGCGCCCCGAACAACAGCACCATCCCCTGGCATTCGTATCCACGATGTGGCGATACGGGGGCCAGCACCACCACCCAGGCAGCAGCAACAGCAACAGAGGAAGAACCAGTAAACCCCAGCGGGCTGTACTTATTGTGGGAAGATGGGGCACACTAGAGATGTGTGTCGGACATTGAATGGACTGTGTCTGATATGTGGAAACCCAGATCATCGGGTTACCACATGTCCCATGAATTCGAGGTCAGGAGGACCAGGGCAGCAGTTTCCTGCTCTGCCAGCACCAGGGGCAGGGCAGTATCGAGGACCAGCATTGGCAGTGAGACCGTTGGCGCAGCGTCCGTTAGTATCACAGGCTCAGATGTTTCGGCAGCAGGGGCCGCCGATGCAGCAACACCAGCATAGACCACCCCAGCATCATCAAGGCAGGGGCCAGCAGCAGCATCAGGCTAGGCCACAGCATGGGAATCAGCAAGGAGGTCGAGGACAGGCATTCACACTGTCCTTGGAAGAGGCATTGGCATCGGGAGATGTTGTGGCAGGTAACATTCTCGTCGCCTCATATCCCGCAGTAGCATTTTTTGATTCGGGAGCATCCCATTCATTTATATCTGCACAATTTGCGACACGACTAGGAGTGGAGTTCGAGGCATTGCCAGGGAGGTTGAATATACTCACTGGTAATGGGCTCGTGGGAGTTAGTAGAGTTAGTTTAGCATGTAGTGTTGTAGTGTGCGGGCATTCCTTACCCGCCCGGTTGATAGAATTTCCTGTTGGAAATTTCGACGTTATCTTAGGCATGGACTGGCTGAAAGACAGTCATGCGATAATAAATTGTCGTAGAGGGAGTGTATCTTTTGATATTCCAGGCATGGAGAGGTTCACCTTGGTCAGGTCAGAGGCAACTCAGCAAGAGCAGGGAGTAGTAACAGCAATGTAAGAAGTTCAGATTCCGAAGGTAGTTGAAGAATTTCTAGACGTATTTCCTGAAGAACTTCCAGGTCTACCACCAGTTAGAGATATTGAATTCAGTATAGAATTGACACCTGGGACTAAACCTGTCACCCCCATTTCCTGTATTTCGTATTTGTACTCGTAATTTGATTTTTGGCACGTATTTTATTTTCTCGACTTGTGGATTCGAGTTCTCGTAAATGGGTTTGGACCATGGCTTGGTTTTATTTTGTAGAGTTGGTTTGGTTTGGTTCATCATGAGTGGAACACTTTAACCTACACTCTACCCTCAACACAACACAACCACCCTCATTATATCTCCACCAAACTTTTTCTCTCCTCTTTACTCTCCATTAATTTTCTTCTTCTCCTTCCTCCACACAACTCCCCAACCCATAGGCAAGTGCACCTTGCCATCAAATAAGCACCACTTTTTAATTGTCCATCAACTAGATTAGGCCATGGAGAACAACTTTAGAGCTTGATATTTTGTGATTTGGAACTTTCATTTTTCTAGATCTAGGTTTTAACCATTTTCGAAAATCCTTGGTTTTGATCTATTAAACTTTGATTTTTGCATGTTTTGATGCTTCCATGTGGAAGAGAATTCGATTTTACTCAAGTTAGAACTTTGAAAATCTAGATTTGGTTTTGATTTTACCAAGTTATGAAGTTTTGAACTTTGGAGTTCTTGGAGTCTTCTTCTCGGCCTGGAGAAGAAGACAGCAGCCTGCGCTCTTTAGCGCAGGGCTGGATTTCGCATCCCCCTCGGCCAGCGCTCTTTAGCGCAGCGCCGACCGCGCAGCTTGCCCCTTGGCGAACTGCGCTCAACCCGAGTGCGCATGGATTCGTGCGCAGTTTGCTCATGCGTAATCTATCCCTGCGCACTCCACTCATGCGCAATCTGACCCTGCGCCATCCATTCCTGCGCAACCTGATCCAGCGTAATCCATCTGCTGCGCCATCCACCCCTGCGCAGTTGGCACCCTGCGCAGCTCACCCTGCGCAGCTCACCCCTGCGCAGTTGGCACCCTGCGCAGCTCACCCTGCGTAGCTCACCCCTGCGCAGTTGGCACCCTGCGCAGCTCACCCTGCGCAGCTCACCCATGCGCAGTTGGCACCCCTGCACAGCTCACCCTGCGCAGCTCACCCCTGCGCAGCTCACCCTGCGCAGCTCACCCCTGCGCAGTTGGTACCCTGCGCAGCTCACCCTGCGCACTTGGCACCCTGCGCAGAACATACCCTGCACAACCTACTTGCCTATGATGAATTTATTATTTCTCGATCTTGGCTCTTCTATTGTCCTATTTTATATTAGTATTTTATTAGGTATTTTACGCCCATTTTATATCCTTACGTCTTTTGTCATGAACTTGATTTTACTTAATATGTTTGGAATGACTATTGTACACGGCATGGTATGACAAGAAACTAGCATAACACGGCAGTGACCCGTAGTGGTGCACTCCTGACATGACCAACCTGACATGATAGTGGCCCGTGGCGGTGCACTCCTGACTTGACTTGACTTGCCTTGACACCGTGGGTGTTCCTGCTTACTTGCTTGTACAATCTACTTGCCTTGTCTTGCATCATGTCTAGGACGTGACTCCCTGGGTACCACGGCCAGGGACTCGCGCTAAATTGGATTAGGCTAATGATTAGATCAAACTAGAACATGGAGAATTTCCAGTGACAGGCAATCTCGTTATCTGGGCGCTTTAATGGACTTGTAGCTTGCCGACGAGTAGAGCACATTTCCAGCACACTGTCATGTGTTGCACCCTCTAAGTCACCTAAGGGTACATTTGTCTCCCGGGCAATGTACCCACCTATAACTCTCAACCCGCGGAAGGATAACTGGATAGTCTGCAGGGCTTGGGACTGGAAATTCTCACTTGCATCTTGTTAGTAATTAGGCTTGTGATAACCCTAGTTAGTTAAAGTAGTATGCCGTAGTACTTGCCTGGCCGATTGTGAATGAATGGTGTCCAGCTCTGTCTAAGTCTTGTCTAGCCCCTGCACCTGGAACTCTTGATCTTGATTGCTTTACTTGGTTCTAACGATAAATGGGTAGAGACAGTGAGCTATTCAGGCGAAGGGGTACAATCCCGGTCCTTGTTTGGTTTAAGGATTGTAACCTGGCTCCCGGAATGGTTCCACGTCCCTAGTCGTTTATCGCCCTGTGTACTTTACTACTTGTACTTTTTTATTCTTTATGTTCTAATATGCTGGCTTTTATTCTTATTTGTGGCCTCCTTTGTGGCACTTGCTCTTTCTGGGGTTTGACCCAGCTGGTTTTGTGTGGCCAGATTTCGGAGCAGCTCCCGAGGATCTACCAAGCTTCCAGCCCAATGGTGACAACTAGACGAAACCCGGGCCAAGAGTGGGTTTTCCTTTTTGTTTCACCCACTTATATGTAAATTTATTCTTTTGAGACGTTTAGCCGACGAGCACCTGTTAGCTCGATGCACATTTACTTACTGTCTGCCTACGGGCTGTAAACATGATTAACAAATCCTAGGGTTGATCATGTATGACTGAACTCTTGCTAGTCCTATCATTTTGTACGACTAGCTTCATGATCATCCAATATGTAATATTTAGGACGCCTTATATATATATTGGTGCTCTAACATCTTGTAACTCTGTTAATTGCTTGAGATTGAGACAATAGGCTTGACCTTAAGAGACTGCTGGCTTGTAGTAAACCCTCATATCTAGACAGCCGTGACCGTATAGTTGAGATGTATTCTATTTCAATATACGTAGCTGGCTATGTCTGTCCCCGCTCTCCAGTATTCTGGTTTTGGGGCGTGACATGGTTTAAGTGGTGGCCCATGCAGGTCTTGTCAATCAAGAAATGTGAGGGTTTACCGAATAGATGTCTCAATCAATATTCGCCCTTGATCTCTGCTCGTATCTTCAAATCCCTGAGATTCTTGACCTGATCACATGCTTGTATCATTGATCTGTCCTGGTCCTTTCCTTACTGTTCCCTATGTCGTCTTCTTCAGCGGTATTACTCCCGGACCTGCCAACCAGCCAGAGGAAGCTCGACAAGCACCCCAGCGCCAGGAAGATCAAGCTCAGCACTCTGGAGTAGCCTCCCGAGTTATGCTTCCCGGGGGCTCAGAACCTCCAGTTCAGGCAGCTCCGCCCGTTCAACCAGCTAGACAGGATGAGGGACCTTTGGTAGGCTTATCAGAGAACTGCTTGCATCCCAAGATCGTCGAGGCGACGCCTTGCACCAGGAAGTTCATGATGCACTAAATCGAGGAGGTCCCTAAGGGAATCAGGCGGCCAACAGTTTCAAGCGCTTGAACCCTCCCTTCTTTGACGGCAGTGAAGATGTGATTGCCGCGGACGCTTGGCTTCAGGATACCGAGGTTGTCCTGGAAGCAGCTAGGACACCTGAGAATGAGAAGGTGGCGGTGGTACGCCTACAGTTGTTAGACTTGGCTCGCGATTGGTGGGCGGCTCAGGCCATGGGGTTAGCAGCACCAGTCACTTGGGCGACGTTCAGAGAGAGGTTCCAGACGAAGTACTTCGATGCGGTAGCACGGTACGACCTGCAGACCAGATTCACCAACTTGAAGCAAGGAGGCAGGACGGTCGATGGTTATGCGACCGAGTTTTCCAGGCTGAGTAGGTTCGTCCCCACCTTGGTGGCAACCGAATTCGATAGGGCTCAACGGTTCCAGCAAGGGCTGCACTTAGAGATATTATTGGCTGTGGAGCAGTTCGAGCACCAGACGTTCGATGCAGTGTTGAAGGCAGCTAGGAGGCATGAGTATACCTCCCGGAGAATTGTGGACAGGACCGGAGGCAGGAAGCGGTCCCACAGTCAGATGCACCAATCATCAGCTCCAGCCCCGGCAGCTAGGGGATTGACCATTGGAACTCCGAGGCGGGCGGCCTCAGTGACGTCGGTTCAGCATTCGACCCCGACGTACCCGCAGCAGCAGAAGCAGAAGCAGTCTTCCGCGGTGGGATGTTCTCATTGCGGGAAGCCGGGCCATGTAGTGGCAGAGTGTCGTAGGGCACAGGGATTGTGCCTGGCTTGTGGAGGAGCAGACCACCAGATAGGGACCTGCCCGAATAGGGGAGGTCCATCATCATCTAACCTTTCTAGTTCTTCGGTGAGAGGCAGCAGCAGCAGTACCCGAGGCCATTGTTGCCTCAGGCCCAGGCCTTTCAGCAGCAGAACCAGCAGCAGTTCACCCAGGCTCCAGCACAGAACCGACAGAGGGGTTTCCAGCAGAGGGGACCCGCAGCTAGAGGTCAGGCTATGATGATGACCATGGAAGAAGAAGTTGCACCATGTGAGGTAGTGGCAGGTACTATTCTCGTCAACACCTTTCCAGCATCTGTATTATTTGATTCTGGTGCATCGCATTCATTTATGTCTGCACGATTCACGACACGGATAGGATTGGAGCCCGAGTCATTATCAGTGAGGCTCAATATACTTACTGGTAATGGTCTTGTAGGAGTAGATCGAGTCTTTTCCTCGTGTCGGATCGTAGTTAGCGGTAGAGAGTTCCCCGCTAGGCTCATAGAGTTCCCTATGGCAGACTATGATGTAGTCCTAGGCATGGATTGGTTGAGGAACCATTATGCTAGGATAGACTGCCATGTTGGCAGAGTTGTCTTTAGTATTCCCGGAGAGCCAGAGTTTTCATTTTCTAGAGGCACAGTGGAGCCATCTCCCCCAGTATTGCGGATGGCAGTAGCAGCAGTGCAGTTGCCCCGGATAGTTGAAGAGTTTCCAGATGTCTTCCCAGAGGAACTTTCAGGGATGCCACCAGAGCGGGAGATCGAGTTCACTATCGACTTGATTTCCGGGACAGCACCAGTATCAGAGCGAGTCTACAGAATGGCGCCTTCAGAGTTGGAGATTTTGTACAAGATGATTGAAGAACTTAGAACCAAGGGATTCATTCGTGCTAGTGGATCGCCTTGGGGATCCCCGATGCTTCTTGTGAAAAAGAAGGATGGTACGTCCAGGCTATGTGTTGATTATCGTACCTTGAACTCAGTGACAATCAAGAACAGATACCCTCTTCCGAGGATAGATGACTTGTTTGATCAACTCAAGGGGGCTTCAGTTTTCTCGAAGATAGACTTGCGGTCAGGATACCACCAGATCAGAGTCAGAGAGCAGGACATCCCGAAGACGGCGTTTAGATCTAGGTACGGGCATTGGGAGTTTCTAGTTATGCCCTTTGGAGCGACCAATGCGCCGGCAGTGTTCATGGACCTCATGAACCGTATTTTCATGCCTTACTTGGATCAGTTTGTGATAGTATTCCTTGATGACATCCTGGTTTACAGCAAGAGTGAAGCAGAGCACGAGCAGCATCTCAGAGTTGTCCTCCAGATTCTCAGAGAGCACCAGTTGTATGCCAAGATTAGTAAATGCGAGTTCTGGCTCGATCGTATTTCGTACTTGGGTCACATCATTACCAGAGGAGGAGTGGAAGTGGATCCCCAGAAGATTGTGGCTATCGAGGCATGGCCAGTACCCAGCTCAGTGGCAGAAGTTCGCAGCTTTCTTGGATTGGCCGGCTACTACCGGCGGTTCGTCTCTGATTTTGCAAGGATTTCAGCACCGATGACCCAGTTGACCCGCAAGGATGTGCCATTCGTTTGGACAGCAGAATGCCAGGAATCATTTGAGAAGTTGAAGCTAGGTTTGATAACGGCTTCCATTTTTACCCTTCCAGATGGGACCGGAGGATTCACAGTTTATTGCGACGCTTCAGGCAGAGGATTGGAATGTGTTTTGATGCAGCATGGAAAGGTAATTGCTTATGCGTCACGTCAACTCCGTGATCATGAGAAGAATTACCCGACCCACGACTTGGAGCTAGCAGCAGTAGTGTTTGCACTTAAGTTGTAGAGGCACTACTTGTACGGAGACAGAGTGGAGATATTTACTGATCATAAGAGCCTGAAGTATGTTTTCACCCAGAAGGATCTTAATATGCGGCAGAGAAGATGGCTCGAGCTACTTGTGGACTATGATGTGGACTTGCAGTATCACCCAGGGAAGGCCAACATAGTAGCAGATGCATTGAGCAGGAGAGCCGGAGTTTATTTCCTGACGGCGCAACCAGAGCTATTGGCGGATCTTCAGAAGATGGGAATTGAAGTGGTTCTTCCTTCCAATGTGGCCTTGATGGCCAGCCTACAGATTCAGTCCACCATAGTTGAGAGGATCCGGACAGCACAGTTAACAGATTCCAAGATTCAGGGCTCAGAACAGAGTGCGAGGCAAGAAGAAGGCCAGAGTTATATATTCATGAGGATGGTACACTTCGACACGGCACGCGTCTTTGTGTACCCAGTGGAGATATCAGACAGGAAGTCATGGCAGAGGCTCACAGTTCGCAGTATTCCATCCACCCAGGCAGCACGAAGATGTACAGAGATATTCGTCAACACTTTTGGTGGAATGGTATGAAGAGGGAGATAGCCCGGTATGTCTCTCGATGTTTGGTTTGTCAACAAGTCAAGGCTGAACATCAGAGGCCAGCTGGACTTCTTCAACCTTTACCGATCCCAGAATGGAAATGGGAACACATTACCATAGATTTCGTGACTGGGTTACCCAGATCTCCGGCAGGCAGAGATGCTATTTGGGTCATTATAGACAGGCTTACCAAGGTGGCACACTTTCTTCCATTTAGAGTTGGACAGTCGACGGCACAGCTAGCAGAGATGTATCTCAGACAGATCGTCAGACTTCATGGAGTGCCAGTCAGCATAGTATCGACAGGGATACGAGATTCACATCGTACTTCTGGCGCAGTCTTCATCAAAGTTTGGGGACTCGTCTCAAGTTCAGCTCAGCGTATTATCCGCAGACAGATGGGCAGTCAGAACGTACTATACAAACTCTCGAAGATATGTTGCGGTCATGTACCCTTGACTTCGGTGGTTCGTGGAAGGATCACCTGCACCTGGTGGAATTCTCGTACAACAATAGTTTTCAGGCCAGTATCCAGATGGCACCCTTCGAGGCTCTGTATGGCAGGAAGTGCAGATCCACGTTAGCATGGGACGATGTCGGAGAGAGGCAGATGCTCGGCCCAGAACTGATTTTTCAGACGGTTGAAGTGGTCAGAAAAGTCAGAGATCACCTCCGAGTTGCTCAGGATCGCCAGCGCCATTGGGCCGATGCACATCGGCGTCCCTTAGAATTTGCCGTCGGTGACTATGTATTCCTTAGGATCTCGCCTACCCGCGGCGTCATTCGTTTTGGCGTACGGGAAAAGCTTAGTCCTAGGTATATAGGGCCGTTCGATATTCTGGAGCGAGTAGGCGACGTGTCCTATCGTCTCGCTCTTCCGCCGTCGCTAAGTGAGGTACATGATGTATTCCATGTATCCCAATTAAGACGGTACATCCCGGACCCGAGCCATATCCTAGATCATTCGAAATTGGTTGTTGGTACCAACCTTTCGTATGAGGAGAGGCCCGTGTCTATATTGGACCGGAGGGAAAAGACGCTCAAGAATAAGACTATTAACTTAGTCCGTGTTGCTTGGGGTCATCACTCTCTAGGTGAGTCAACATGGGAGCATGAGGACGACATCCGATCGCAATACCCCTACCTGTTTGACTCGTGGGGTATAATGTCTTTCTTATGCCTTACGCTTTCCCTTCCTTGCTTGCATTGTATGATTGTATGATTGAACTGCTTAGTGTAGCTTACCTGTGCTTAGTATAGCTTGTCGTGGCAATCTCTAGCTCCTTGATTAAATTCCGAGGACGGAATTCTTTGAAGGTGGGTAGAGTTCTCACCTCCATTTCCTGTATTTCATATTTGTACTCGTAATTTGATTTTTGGCACGTATTTTATTTTCTCGACTTGTGGATTCGAGTTCTCGTAAATGGGTTTGGACCATGGCTTGGTTTTATTTTGTAGAGTTGGTTTGGTTTGGTTCATCATGAGTGGAACACTTTAACCTACACTCTACCCTCAACACAACACAACCACCCTCATTATATCTCCACCAAACTTTTTCTCTCCTCTTTACTCTCCATTAATTTTCTTCTTCTCCTTCCTCCACACAACTCCCCAACCCATAGACAAGTGCACCATGCCATCAAATAAGCACCACTTTTTAATTGTCCATCAACTAGATTAGGCCATGGAGAACAACTTTAGAGCTTGATATTTTGTGATTTGGAACTTTCATTTTTCTAGATCTAGGTTTTAACCATTTTCGAAAATCCTTGGTTTTGATCTATTAAACTTTGATTTTTGCATGTTTTGATGCTTCCATGTGGAAGAGAATTCGATTTTACTCAAGTTAGAACTTTGAAAATCTAGATTTGGTTTTGATTTTACCAAGTTATGAAGTTTTGAACTTTGGAGTTCTTGGAGTCTTCTTTTCGGCCTGGAGAAGAAGACAGCAGCCTGCGCTCTTTAGCGCAGGGCTGGATTTCGGATCCCCCTCGGCCAGCGCTCTTTAGCGCAGCGCCGACCGCGCAGCTTGCCCCTTGGCGAACTGCGCTCAACCCGAGTGCGCATGGATTCGTGCGCAGTCTGCTCATGCGCAATCTATCCCTGCGCACTCCACTCATGCGCAATCTGACCCTGCGCCATCCATTCCTGCGCAACCTGATCCAGCGCAATCCATCTGCTGTGCCATCCACCCCTGCGCAGTTGGCACCCTGCGCAGCTCACCCTGCGCAGCTCACCCCTGCGCAGCTCACCCCTGCGCAGTTGGCACCCCTGCGCAGCTCACCCTGCGCAGCTCACCCCTGCGCAGTTGGTACCCTGCGCAGCTCACCCTGCGCACTTGGCACCCTGCGCAGAACATACCCTGCACAACCTACTTGCCTATGATGAATTTGTTATTTCTCGATCTTGGCTCTTCTATTGTCCTATTTTATATTAGTATTTTATTAGGTATTTTACGCCCATTTTATATCCTTACGCCTTTTGTCATGAACTTGATTTTACTTAATATGTTTGGAATGACTATTGTACACAGCATGGTATGACAAGAAACTAGCATAACACGGCAGTGACCCGTAGTGGTGCACTCCTGACATGACCAACCTGACATGATAGTGGCCCGTGGCGGCGCACTCCTGACTTGACTTGACTTGCCTTGACACCGTGGGTGTTCCTGCTTACTTGCTTGTACAATCCACTTGCCTTGTCTTGCATCATGTCTAGGACGTGACTCCCTGGGTACCACGGCCAGGGACTCGCGCTAAATTGGATTAGGCTAATGATTAGATCAAACTAGAACATGGAGAATTCCCAGTCATAGGCAATCTCGTTATCTGGGCGCTTTAATGGACTTGTAGCTTGCCGACGAGTAGAGCATATTTCCAGCACACTGTCATGTGTTGCACCCTCTAAGTCACCTAAGGGTACATTTGTCTCCCGGGCAATGTACCCACCTATAACTCTCAACCCGCGGAAGGATAACTGGATAGTCTGCAGGGCTTGGGACTGGAAATTCTCACTTGCATCTTGTTAGTAATTAGGCTTGTGATAACCCTAGTTAGTTAAAGTAGTAAGCCGTAGTACTTGCCTGGCCGATTGTGAATGAATGGTGTCCAGCTCTGTCTAAGTCTTGTCTAGCCCCTGCACCTGGAACTCTTGATCTTGATTGCTTTACTTGGTTCTAACGATAAATTGGTAGAGACAGTGAGCTATTCAGGCGAAGGGATACAATCCCGGTCCTTGTTTGGTTTAAGGATTGTAACCTGGCTCCCGGAATGGTTCTACGTCCCTAGTCGTTTATCGCCCTGTGTACTTTACTACTTGTACTTTTTTATTCTTTATGTTCTAATATGCTGGCTTTTATTCTTATTTGTGGCCTCCTTTGTGGCACTTGCTCTTTCTGGGATTTGACCCAGCTGGTTTTGTGTGGCCAGATTTCGGAGCAGCTCCCGAGGATCTACCAAGCTTCCAGCCCAATGGTGACAACTAGACGGAACCCGGGCCAAGAGTGGGTTTTTCTTTTTGTTTCACCCACTTATATGTAAATTTATTCTTTTGAGGCGTTTAGCCGACGAGCACCTGTTAGCTCGATGCACATTTACTTACTGTCTGCCTACGGGCTGTAAACATGATTAACAAATCCTAGGGTTGATCATGTATGACTGAACTCTTGCTAGTCCTATCATTTTGTACGACTAGCTTCATGATCATCCAATATGTAATATTTGGGACGCCTTATATATATATATATTGGTGCTCTAACATCTTGTAACTCTGTTAATTGCTTGAGATTGAGACAATAGGCTTGACCTTAAGAGACTGCTGGCTTGTAGTAAACCCTCATATCTAGACAGCCGTGACCGTATAGTTGAGATGTATTCTATTTCAATATACGTAGCTGGCTATGTCTGCCCCCGCTCTCCAGTATTCTGGTTCTGGGGCGTGACAAAACCAATATCAGATCGGGTTTACAGAATGGCGGATTCAGAGCAGGCCAAGGTATATGAGCACATAGAGGAATTGAAGGAGAAGAAGTTCATTCAAGCTAGTGTGTCACCATGGGCAGCACCAGTGGTACTTATGGGAAAGAAGGATGGGTCGTCCAGATTATGTATTGACTACAGGAAGCTTAACGCGGCAACAGTAAAGAACAAGTACCCATTACCCAGGATCGACGATTTATTTGATCAGTTGAGCAAGGCTAGAGTTTTCTCCAAGATAGATCTTCGTTCAGGGTATCATCAGGTGAGGGTTCGGAAGGAGGATATTCCCAAGACAGCATTCAGGTCGAAGTATGGGCATTATGAGTTTTTAGTAATGCCGTTTGGTTTGACCAATGCTCCAGCTATCTTCATGGATTTGATGAACCGCATCTTTATGCCGTATTTAGATCAGTTTGTCGTGGTGTTTCTCGACGACATTCTTGTGTACTCTGCTAGTGAAAAGGAGCATAAAGACCACCTCAGGAAAGTGTTGCAGGTTCTAAGAGAGAACCAGTTGTATGCCAAGCTCAGCAAGTGTGAGTTCTGGACGGATCACATTTCATTTTTGGGTCATATCGTATCAGGAGCTGGAGTAGCAGTGGATCCCAAGAAGGTAGAAGCAGTAGAGAGTTGGCCAGTACCCAAGACCGTAGCTGATGTACGGAGTTTCTTAGGATTGGCAGGATATTACAGAAGATTTGTGTCAGATTTTGCAAGACTTTCAGCACCCATGACCCGCTTGACACGGAAGGATGTGCCATTCGTTTGGTCGGCAGAATGCCAGGCATCATTTGAGAATCTGAAGCAGAAGTTGATATCAGCGCCCATTCTTACATTGCCAGTTGGACCCGGAGGTTTTACAGTATATTATGATGCGTCAGATAAAGGACTTGGATGTGTCCTTATGCAACATGGGAAGGTGATAGCATATACATCTAGGCAGCTTCGGGACCACGAGAAGAATTACCCAACTCATGATTTGGAGTTAGCGGCAGTAGTGTTTGCTTTGAAGCTTTGGAGGTATTACTTATATGGTGACCGAGTAGAAATGTACACAGACCACAAAAGTCTGAAGTACATCTTTACTCAAAAGGAACTGAACATGAGGCAGAGAAGATGGTTGGAGTTGATCAAGGATTATGATGTGGAGCTTCAGTATCATCCAGGCAAGGCGAATGTAGTAGCAGACGCTCTTAGCAGAAGAGGCGGTGCATTTATGTTGACAACACAGAGGCATATCTTAGAAGACCTTCAGGAGATGGGCATCGAGGTTATACTTCCTGGTGATGTAGGAGTTCTAACAAGTTTACAAGTTCAATCTGACTTGGTAGACAGGATCAAGGCAGCTCAGGCACAGGACCCAAGGATTCAGAAGCTTAGAGCAGAATGTGAGTCAGGACTCAGGAAGGAGATGCAAATTCATGAAGATGGTACGCTTAGGTTTGGATCACGTCTATGTGTACCTAGTGGAGATATCAGACAGGAAGTTATGACAGAAGCTCACAGTTCTCAGTATTCTATACATCCTGGAGGGACCAAAATGTACCAAGATATCAAGCAGCACTTCTAGTGGAATGGAATGAAGAGAGAGATAGCTAGATTCGTTTCCCGTTGCTTGATATGTCAGCAAGTAAAGGCAGAACAGCAGAGGCCAGCTGGATTATTGCAACCGCTTCCTATTCCAGAATGGAAGTGGGAGCATATCACGATGGACTTTGTGACCGGTTTACCGAGATCGCCAAGTGGTAAGGACGCTATTTGGGTGATAGTGGACCGACTTACGAAGGTGGCGCATTTTTTTCCTTTCAGAGTAGGGCAATCTACAGAAAAGTTGGCAGAGTTGTATATGCAACAGATAGTCAGGCAGCATGGAGTTCCTGTCAGTATTGTGTCGGATCGGGATACCCGCTTTACATCGCATTTTTGGAAGAGCTTACATCATAGTCTGGGTACCAAGTTAAAATTTAGCACGGCTTACCATCCGCAGACGGACGGGCAATCAGAAATGACGATTCAGACTTTAGAAGACATGTTGCGAGCTTGCACTCTAGATTTTGGAAGATCTTGGGAAAGTCACCTGCACTTAGTTGAGTTCTCATACAACAACAGTTATCAAGCCAGTATCCAGATGGCACCATTTGAGGTACTATATGGTAAGAAGTATAGATCGTCGCTAGCATGGGATGATATCGGGGAAAGGAAGATGCTAGGCCCAGAAATGATTATCCAGACGGTTGAAGTGATTAAGGGAATTAGAGAGCGACTTCGTGTTGCGCAGGATCGGCATCGTCATTGGGCGGACCAGCATCGTAGGCCGCTAGAGTTCTCTGTTGGGGACCACGTATTCTTACGGATCTCACCTACTCGTGGGGTCATTAGATTTGGCGTTCGCGAAAAACTGAGTCCGCGGTACGTGGGCCCATTTGCTATTCTTGATAGGATAGGCGATGTTGCTTATCGTTTATCACTTCCACCTTCGTTACGAGAGGTATATGACGTGTTTCATGTATCTCAATTACGGAGGTATGTATCGGACCCAAGCCATATCCTCGATCATTCTGAGCTGGTTGTTGGTACCAACCTGTCTTACGAGGAGCAGCCTCTGTCCATCTTGGACCGAAGAGAGAAGGTACTCAAGAACCGAACAATTAACCTTGTCCGGGTTGCTTGGGGTCATCACTCTTTGGGAGAGTCAACGTGGGAACGTGAGGATGATATCCGATCACGGTATCCACATCTGTTTGACTCACAAGGTATATCTTTTTCTGTGTACCTTGATTGTCTTGATTCCTCATGCTTAACCCCTTATGGGTAGAATTGCTAGATAACGTAGATTGTTAAATATGGATATGTTACTTACTATGGACATTGTAAAATGATTGCTTGATTGAATTGCTTGTACTTAGATTAGTTTAGCCCCGATGTTTCTATCCTGCTTGGATTTCAAATTCCGAGGACGGAATTTTTCTAAGGTGGGTAGAGATGTCACTCCCCGTTCCCAGAATGCGTAGTCTTATTCATGTACAACTTATGTGTATTTATTTTAGTATTTATCATGTGTTACCCTGTATTTAAATTCCTTTAATTCATGTTAATTAAGTTTCTGTTAATTAATTATCTGCTCTTTAATTCTTATGTTAATTTATTTCCTGCAATTAATTTTCTGTAATTTATTTCTGCATTTTATTTCCTGCAATTTACTTCTCTGCTTTAGTTTTATTTTCGGTTGGATGAGCCCCTTAAACCCGACCCATTAAGAACCCGGCCCAACTCCCACCTACCACCCCTTTGCTACTTAAAGCTACCCTCTCCCTTCTCTCTCCTCATTCACTCCTTCTTCACCATTACTTCTTCTTCTTCCTTTCATTACTCTCTCCACCTACCAACTAGGTAAGTACATCTTGCTCTACATGAGGACCATATTTTATGGTTCAATATTCTTCCTCTCATGATTCTAAGAGAGTTTAGTGCTTAGTATTTTTGATTTCATTGGTTCATTTCTTGTAGATCTAAGTTATTGTATTTTTGATTGTCTATGGGTTTTGATCTAGCAAACTCCTTTGTTCTCAAGATTTGATGGTTCCATGTCGTAGAGCAGTTCATCCTACCCATTTTTGACCTTTGGGAAGTTGGATTCGGACTTATTTTGACCAAGTTATGGACTTTTGAAGCTTTGGGGTGCAACCATGGAGTTCTTGCTGTTTGGAGAAGACAGTGAGCAGCGTACGCTAGCTTTTTAGCTTGCGTCACTGAACTGTGCGCGCTCTTTAGCGCAGCGCAGTATGGAGTCCATACGCTGCCTTTTTAGGAAGCGTGTGTCTTGCATACGCTACCTTTTGGAAGCGTGTGTCGTATGGAGTTATTACGCTGCCTTTTGGGAGCGTATGACTTGCATATGCTGACTTGAATGGTCAGGAGTCGTATGAAGTCCATACGCTGCCTTTTGGGAGCGTATGACTTGCATACGCTGACTTGAATGGTCAGGAGTCGTATGGAGTTCATACGCTACCTTTTGGGAGCGTATGACTTGCATACGCTGACTTGAATGGTCAGGAGTCGTATGGAGTTCATACGCTGCCTTTTGGAAGCGTATGACTCCCATACGCTAGCTTGGCTTGAGCGTAGCTTGACCTGGACGTACGCTGGCTTGAGCGTAGCTTGACCTGAGCGTACGCTGGCATAAGCGTAGGCTGACATGAGAGTAGCCTGCTTACCCTGGATCTTCTATAGCCCTGTATATTGATATCTTATTAGATGTTTAACGTCCATTTTATATCCTTACGCCTTTTTGCATAAACTTGATATGATCATGATATGTTAATATTTCTGTTAAATATAGATTGTTACGTGGGATGTACCATGTGTCATAAATTGAGTTATAGATACCCGAATTGACTAGAATTAAATCCTGAGAGTTGTAGACTCGACCCCACTGAATGCTAGTTGACTTTCATGCCTTGCCACCATTGATAATGATTGTGATCTTGACTAAATTGATCATGCGTTCCTAATTGGAACTAAGAGACTGGCTAGTCGTCTTATTGAATGAAATGAATGAGACACGTTCATGTTATGAACTATTATACTCGACTGGCTGATCCCGAATATTGACATACATGCACATGCAGGCTTCAATCTATTTATTTATTTATTTATTTAGTTATTTTTCTACAAAAGAAGCATGTGTACTTTATGGTCAAGGCATGATTACCGTGGATAGATTTGATTGTTGCATTACGCTATGTAAGACCTGCAACCTAACCGCACTGGTATCGTTGTAGAGTTGTGCATATCGTACCCCGTACGAAAGTACTCATTTGAATGACCATGATCCACGACATGGGATTTCACTCAACGTAGAGACTATTAAGTTAAATAAAATAATGATTGCATGGAGAGAATGGATTCCCGAATTCTTACATGGCAGCCCCCTTGGGACGAGTAGTACCCGACGGGCCGGCTGGTTCCCACAGATACTGTAAATCTGCCACACGGGCAGGGAACAGTATCTGCTTTTATTATTATTTTATATTGTATATTGACGGACGTCCTGCTAGGACTCGTCTAATTCATGCATGGGCCAATTGATCGACTAGATAGACTGGCCTTGCTTGCACATAGTAAGAACTGAGGAATCCCTAATTGCATTATTCCAGGATAACTTGGGACTCATAATAGCAAGCCGTAGGAGTTGATTGGCCGTTCAAGATGATTTGTTTGTGCACTGTACTCTGTTACCTAACTGGGATGATCAGAATGTCAGGACATGACGGGCCAACTTCTGTCCTTGTTTGGTTTGGAGGTTGGTTCGAAGTGTCTTGATGTGATGTGAGTTCTAGTAGCAAGCAGAGATCTATTATTATATTCTCTTACTTACTGGTTTTAGTTCTCATGTCGTGCTCCCTTGTGGTACTTGCTATTAGAGGTCTAACCTCTCTGGTTTTGTATGGCCAGATTTAGAGCCAGTTCCCGAGGACCCAGCGTACTTCCACCTCCAGGATGGTCAATACTAGAGGAATGATCGCAGGAGGCCTCGAGTGGGTTCCTTAACTTCACCACTCGTTTTGTTATCTACTTTATACCTTGCCGTTTGGCACCGACATGTTAGTCGGATTGTCTTGTACTTACTTTTGCATAATTGTAATTAAGTCATACTGCAGCTGATAACAATTGTGTATATTTACTACATCATCTGGCTGTATTTTGTAAAGCCAGATCTCAAGAACATTTTGACTGAGCGTTTGGGACGCCTTACTGCTTTACCTTACATGTTCTATATTTCTGTTTCTTGTTTGAATGATTGAGACAATAGATGTAAAATGACCATAGTAAGACTTTTATGTAGTATGCACCCCCTCGTCTGGTTAGACAGCATTGATCGTATTATACGGTATTCATCTACCCGTAATACGTAGCTGGCTGAATCACTCTCCCGCTCTCCAGTATTCTGGTTCTGGGGCGTGACAGGTAATTTCTAAAGACACTTCACATTTTACTCCAGGACAGTCCAGTCCTAAAGAATTTGAATATTAAGATAGACTGTCAACGAAGTTGGCATTCCTCCTTACCGTTAGGACTGCCAACCTGCCAACTTTGTTGGCAGTCCTAATGTGCTGTCCTGGAGTAAAATGTGAAGTGCCTTCAGAAATTACCTTCTGAAAAAGAAACAATAATCCAAGTCAAGCCTTAGTACCTTAAAACTTGTCTATTTCAAGTTAAGATATCATAAATTTTGTTAAAATATAGCTTTTTTGTTTAATTAATGCATTACAATGAGATTGACTTGTCCAAATAACAAAATTGCACCTAAAAATGTTCTTTTTTGAAATATGATGGAATTCCAACTATAAATACTAGAAAAGTTTAGCATGGTAAAACCTTTTTTTTCCCAAATATATCCTTGCACATGTATAGTAATTAAAATTATTAATTAAAGTTAACAAGGACAACTGCCTAATTACATGAGCTGCCTTTTGATCTTTCTAAATAATCTTGCATACATGTATAAATCAATATATATAACAATATGACAATACTAATATAATAATATATTTAGAATAATTAAGGCATATGTCTTTTAGTCTTTATGAGTAATCTTAATAAAGACTAGAATAAATACATCAGCTATCTTTTAATCTTCATAATATAATCTATAAATATAAAATATGTGCAATGTACATGCATATACCCTCTTTTGATTTCTCCTCCTTTCACATCTATACCCTTTGTTTCCTCTACCTCTTCTCCCTCGTCAATCTATCCATCTGCAACTCATATACCTCGTACACACTCTCCACCTCCTCTACCACCCACAGCTTCTCCACCTCGGTCGTTGCAAGTTTACACTCGTCGTCCTCGGCCTACGCACCCCACCACGGCTACCGCCAATCCTCCGCTGCTTGTTGGAAATCGTTCCAGCTTCTGATTTCGACCTTCCCATTGCTCTTAGGAAGGGTAAATTCCCTCCGCGTCTTATCCCATGGATGACTATGTGTCTTTTGCTCGTCTTGGTTCCTCTTTTCGTCTGACGGTTATGTCATATCTACTATTTCTATCCCCAAACACCAACGCAGGCACTTGCTATACTTGCCTAGAAATAGGCCATGATGGAGGAGATGGATACATTGTTATATCTCGTGGTACCTGGGAGACAGTTCAGTCTCCGATTGTGATGTTGTTTCTTGTCGATGGGTCTTTACTCAGAAGTATCTGCCTGATGGATGTACTAACCGCTACCAGGCGAGGCTTGTGGCGAAGGGTTTTACTAAGACTTCTCTCTTGCGGCGAACCGCGATTGGTTGATGTTTCAGCTGAATATAAGAATGATTTCTTGTATGACAATCTTACTGAGGAAGCCTATATGGAGCAACCTCATGGATTCATTACTCAAGGGGATTATGTAGTTTGCAAGCTCGATAAGGCCATGTATGCACTCAAAGATAGCCTTTGTGCTTCGTTTGGAAATTTAGGCCCCGTTTGGTACACTGCAATGTAATAGTAATCGCAATAAAATCAAATGAAGAAAAAAATTATTTTTTTTTCATTTGATTATATTACATTTATGATTACATTACAGTGAACCAAACGGGGTCTTAGTCGAGTGGTCTCTCTAGAACAGTTACCGTCTGATAACTCCAATCATTACTTGAAGAACGATCTTTCCAGGCGTAGTCACGCGGACCACTCAGTCTTTATCCGAAACACGAATACTGGAATAGTTACCGTCTGATAATGTAGTGTCCCGCTCCTAGCGGTTCACTATGTAAGGCTTGTGGCTTGGCTAACTCGGTCGGAACCGAGTATTGGGAAAACTTACCGTCGGCACCGAATCGATCACGGACAAGTGCATAAGAACCTTTCCAACTAATGGATTGGTTTCTCTTGAAATGCGTCCAAGAGTTTTCTCTGGATGTTTTGCTGCTGGTTTTGCTGCTTGGTTTTGATGGATGCTTTTCTGAATGATTTTCGATGATTTGATTCTTGCCCGTTTTCATCGATTTGCATAGCATTCATTCTTGAGAATTCTGAGAGAAGAGAACACAACGAGATGGATTATTAACCAAACTTTTGGTGCCAATGCAGACTGACGCGTGACGGAAGGCTAAGCGTGCAAGTGTTCCTCTTTCTCTCGACGATTCTCTAAATTGGTGAGTGTGGATCTCTGTGGTGGTATTGTCCCTCTCGCTATTCCTTCATGCCAACTAAATAATTGTCTTGCAACATCCGTTGATCGATATCAAGTTGCTAAATGCCACAAGTCAATACCACTAAGAAGCTAGAGATTGAACATTGAACATTGAAATGAATGCTAGTCCATAGAACATTGAAATGATTGCTAGTTCATAGAACATTGAAATGAATGCTAGTTCCTTGAACATTGAAATGAATCGATTACACTGTTAACAACAATTGAGATTATGCTTGTCCACTGAACATTGAATTGAGATTGAACTGATACCTAGAATGATGATGAAATGCTGCGAAATGAACAAGTTGTCTATTTACTTTCAAAACTACATGCACTGTTTGCTTATCGAGTCGATCACGCATTCGCATGGTCATGGACAACTTGTGCACAAGGTTTGGTGGTGTGTTTCCTCGAATCGGTACTGGGGCGCCGGGACCGATTCGGCCTAGGAGGAAGCATTGGCGTGCTAATGGGAGCACGGGTATTGTGAGGCATCCTTAGGGGCTAGCTACCTACTTTGGAGTCATTGCATTACCTTGAAGTCCTATAAGGCAAAGAGATGTCCATATGGTTTAACAACGCCAGTGGCCATGTAGTCAGGATGCATGCTAATGATTATTTTATGCAGGGGCGGTAAGTATATTATTATTATCATGTATCTTATGCAGGAAAGCTGGATTCGGCCAATGGTAAAGTAAACATGGTTTATTCCATGTTGCATTTATTGTGAATTACTCTGAATGTTGCCTGTCCCTAATAAGTTCATATCTTTAAAATGCTTGTCATTAATAAAATGTTGGTTTAGCTGAGTGGGCCAACGGGGCTCACCAGCGCATTGTTATAATGTGATGACCCCTCCTCCACAGGTACTGGAGAAGGCTCAGGCGCACGTCCGAACTAAAGCTTTCTGAACTGCTGTTTCCTTTCAAGTTGTTTTTCCCTAAAGACGCACAAAGTATTGCGGAGATTTCAAAAATAGCTGCTTATATTTCAAAGTACTAAAGGGGCATGATGTATGGAACGGGAAATTATTTCATGGCAGCCTATCAGTTGTACTTCTTTTCATGAATCAATGTAGCCGAAATGGCATTTCAAATATTATCGAGAAAAGTTGTATTCTAATTGCAATTATGAATAAATGAGTATTTCTTCTTCCTATATTGTGTTCCAATGTTTCCGCAACTGTGGCTTAATTTTCAAATGTTTCAAAGTGATATAAATGTGCATGTTCTAGCCTTGTACAAGTGCAACTCCAGACTTGTACGACATCACGCCTTAGCGAGGACGATCGATTCGGCGTGAATCGAAGCAAAGCGAGCGATTCCCCGAATCGGGGCGTGACAGATAATCCCCAGTCATTACTTGAAGAACAACCTTTCCAGTACAGACACTATTCTGGCTAGGATCATCTGACATACAAAAGACCTGAGAAAGCTTATCATGGCAGCCAAGGACAGCCAATTTTATGGGTAAATAAGGAGCCATCTTGAAGTTTCCATTTCGTACAGTTTGTCAATCTCCAACTTCTTAGTATCTCCTGCATATTATCGTAATATTACTTTGCATCTTTTGTTGACCGCTTGGTCTTCTGTACAGAAATACTTATATACATACTTCCCAAGGGCTAATTTCTTATGAGTAATGCTATTAGTACCTCCAAATTATCCCTCCAATACATCCCTCCTTATGTGGCAGCTGACGTGGCATGTTAAATAATATTATGTGTCATCTAACATGACCGATGACATGACAAATTTTAACCCAAAAAGTTAATTACCCAATTTTGTCCATATTAATTTAATGTTAATATTAATTATTGTTAATTTAATGTTAATATTAATATTAATTAATGTTAATATTAATGTTAATGTTAATATTAATATTATTGTTAATGTTAACAATAATATTAATTTTAATGTTAATGTTAACATTAATTTTAATGTTAATTTTAATTTTAATTTTAATTTTTGTCACGTTAGCCGTCACATCAACATATTACGTCAACTGTCACATAAGGAGGGACGGTTTGGAGGTACAAATAGCATTATTCATTTCATATATACACGTCTTACTTTATTGCCTTGCAAGGGTTTTTCTCAAGTAATAATCACCATTTCTCATGCTAAGTAGCTAGCACCAACCATCACTGCAACTATTACTTAGATATCACCAAACCACTAGAATAGCCCCACTATTTGAACAAAACTAGCGAATACACTACTCAATGACCAAATTTGGAACTGATGAATACTAAACCTAACAAGAAAAATGTATCATCCCCAAATATGACAACTATACAATGTCTAGCTTGATCATCTACACAGCAATTACCTTCCAGTTGGTAAAGCATGGTTTTATCTGTCACAAAGACCAATACATCTGACGATAGATTGGCATCTGCAGACCAATACCTGAGATATCAGGTTTGTAACAGCTCGGCGAATTTTGCAGGGTTCTAATACTGATATTTAGTACCAACAACAATGGCAAAGAGAGCATCAGGTTTAGTTCAGATATCCAAATTATCCCATTAAGCAATTCCCAGGTCACTGTGGTTCAAATGTACAAGCAACATTCATCATCAAGAAACAAATTCAGCCTTGACACAAGTAAATAACATTCATTTGGATTTGTAGGCTGAAGATCAATCACAACACACATTCAGACAGATGAATCATCTCATTGTGACAGCAGGCTAAAAATGTTAATTTTTCAAAAAAATAATAATACTGTCAAAATATAAAATAAGATCACAAGAAGAGCTCTTCACCACATTTCTCTATCATGTCTCCTCTCTGAGAGTATACTCTCCAGTCAGTCACATTTGAATTTAACATTAGCTTTGCACATAAGAAAACTGTCTCGATTTAACTTAGGATGGAGGCTACATGCAAGAAACCGTTCCCATGATTTCTATTTTCCTCTCTATCCCTCTATCGACACCATAATAAACAACACATGACGAAGACCATACTACAGGGATAATGATAACACTTCCTCCTCGCCCTTCATCCATCAGGCATCGGCCCTCGTCCTTGAACTCCCCAAGGTGAGTTCCAGCTCGTCTGACACGCATTCCTCGTGAATCCTCTCCCCCTCCCATGGCTTCACCAAACCACCTGCAGCGAGATTGTCGTTGCTGCTGCTACCGAATGCAAACTCTGCTGATGCGCAATCCATCATCTGAACATCTGCACGGTCCAGTCCGCCCGGCATGACAGGGGAAGACATCCCACTCTGACCTGGGGTCCACATTCTCGAAGACGCTTCGCTCGCAATACCTCCATTGTAAAACCCAAACGGGTTCGGGGAGACGAGACTGAAAGTTGGTGATTTGGGGCTGCCATTCGGGATCTGAATACCTGCAAGCCACCCAGGTTCAGGAACAATCTGACGCCCGGGGCTTGCTGGAGTTGAGGAAGGTAGAAAGGTGCAGTGAGCCCCAGGAACCCACGACGGCTGGGCATTAGGGTCATCCCAATCAGTTTTCATGCGTGGGGTCCGGGAGCTTGGGGAGCTCAAGGGAGGGGTCACTGGGGCACTGATGGAGCCAGTATGTATGTAGAGGTTGTGATGCTTGGAAGAGGTAGAGGAAGAGGAGGCTGAGGAGAGGTTCTTGAGCCAAGGGATGAGGGAGTTAGCATCGGGCACACCAGTGATAAAATTGTTGGAACGGTTCACATTTGTGATATAGGATGAGGAAGCAGGGCTATGAAAGGAAGAGGCTGGAGGGCTTGGGTTATATGAGGCGCATGGGCTTGGCTGGTACGATGAGCAAGGGCTTGCGGAAGCTGAGCCTCCCACCACTTCCATAGTCTCCACAGGCTTGCATCCCTGCAATAAATGATATATAAACAAGATCAGTAACAAAAATATCACATAGACGTAAATGTTAGCAATCAAAGTTATGCCTGACATTCTTACTGCAGCATTGAATTACATCATCATGTACAAGACGTAAATCTCCAACAAGTAAATACCCGTTTAGTTTGGTTAAAAGCCTATAGATATTTAAGTAATATTCCTGTATTTTCCAAATCCTATTCACTTTTCTCCCATATTCTATATGTTTAAAAAATATATATTATTATAGTCGTAACTTCAATGACTCCTATGTGGAGCTGGAATTCTGTGGTCGCTTCCCTGTGACGACCCATATACACTCTAACTTGTAACATTATATAACTCTACATGTTCTTGGTGAAAATAAAGTGGAGTCTATAATACGGCTTGAAACTTAGGGTGCATATGTAACAAAACCAGGTTTGGGTATATATGGGGATAGGATAAGGTGTATATGGTGTCCTAAGGAGCCCATCCGCCTGCTGGACCAATAGGAGGGCCGACACAAGGAAAGTGCCATGGAGAATTAGGGCTCGCCTAGGTGGATGAGGCTCCTAATGCGAGCCCTAATTCTCCTACTCTTTCTACCTCCTTTGAGAACATTGTCAAATAGATAGTTGTGTGCATAAAAACTTTTGTATGATTAGTAAACTAACTGTATATTCCTTCAACCATGAATGTATAAGGGTGCGTTTGATTACAAGGTGAAAAATAAATTAATTCCACGGAATTATTTTACTAGCAAAAAAAAATTTTCATGGAAAAATTCCACGGAATTAATTTGGGTGTTTGATTGTCGTTATTTTCCATGGAAAATAGTTATTTTCTATGGAAATTGATATTTTCCTATGGGCTGGGCTTGTTTTATTTTCCACCATTTTGGAGGAAAATATGGAAAATGATAGATTTTTGGGAAATAATTTCATAGAAAATATACGCTATCAAACACTACAATTGGTGGAAAATTTGTGATAGAAGTATTTTCCAAGGGAAAAAAAGCTCAATCAAACATAGCCTAAGAGAAGCTTATTATAGTCAGGTATTTGGCAAATAACATAACTGAAAATACCATTTGATAAATGAGATACAAATGGCTGATAAGGTTTTTTTTTTTTTACAAGACACTGTAAGGCAAGTAAGATCAGTGCAGCATAACTCATTTTTTTGTGATGCCCCGCCATGCATTACAACATAGGATTGCACATTTCTGTAAGCGTAAGGGAAGGGTGTGGTTCAATTTATGAGAATAGTAATGGGACTAATGAGTAGGCATGACTTGTAAACTGCCACATAAAGAAGTTGGTGCTCCTAGTCGATGAAGAATGGAATCATTGTGAGGGCAGTTATTCTGACTGTGTACGACTTGGATAGGTCACTACCATGCATACAACTGGGTAGTCATGCTTCTTCTGCAAGCAACATTTCCTTTTTTGTCCCACTTCGTCATTGTTAAGCTTATCATTGATTCCCAAGAAAAGATGCAAGATTGTTAATGAGAACTATTAGTAACCACCATTTCATCATCTTCAAGATGACCTTTTAAGGAATATAACCTTTTGACTTTTGAGGATCAAAATTCTGATACACACCCTTATTATAGCACAAGGATGCTCTCCAAGAAGCGGAATCCTATTTGAGTCGAATACACCTTATCCATGTTTCTTTTTTCCAATCATCAATGCAAAAATTTGCAATCTTCAAGATTGTTATGTATAGCTTTAGTCATTTGTATTTTCATTAGACATTCTTATGTCTCACATGTGTTAGCTAGTGTATAGGTATTTTCTTTTGGCTTTATATGCTATGTAGTCTCTCTATATGTTTAGCCTAAGGACCCTAAATAAAGGCCACGTTTTCAACGCTAACATGGTATGATAGCCATGTTTACAAAACTTTCTTCTCCTCCTCTAAAACCTTTAAGCCTATCCGAAATTCTACCCAAATCCACTCTGGTATAAGCATTGGAAAATTGGTCTTAGGGTGCTTAGGTCAAGACAGAGAGAGAATACATATGAAACAAAGCCAAAATAAGATGAATATATACTAGCTAGCACATGTGACTCCCGATGTCTATGTGATGCCATTCATGACGTAACATGTGCTAGCTTAGCTTCTGTATAGTTGTCATTTTTTTAGTTTTATTAGCCATCTATTTTTATTTTCCTACATATATTGGAGTGCAGCGTAGACCACGTAGACCAAATAGACTATCCAGTAAGGAAAACAGATAAGATAGTAAGGCCTCGTTTGGTTCACGGAAGGGAAATTGATTCCCTTGTACTTTCCATGGGAATGGGAAAGTAGAATTCTTGTCACATTTCCTTTCCGTTGTTTGGTAAAACAAGGAAACCACCTAGGAAAGACCATTTGATTTCCTTTCCAGTGTTTGGTTGGTGCAGGAAAGGAAAGCAAAAATATATCAATATTCCAATAATATCCTTACCTTTTAAAATAAAAATGACATTATGAAAATCAAAAGGGACCCAGAATACGAGGAGTTAATGGTAAAATAAGCAATAACACATGGTTAGTTTTGTCATAATTTTTTGTAATAAATGTTGGAAAAGGAGGGAAAATCAATCCCATGGGTCATGAGTGGAACCATATTCCCTCCCATTTTCCCTACTGTCAGGAAATTGATTCCCAAGTTTGTGGCTACCAAACAAAGGAAAGGAACAACTTTCCTTTCCTGGTTCCTTAAATCCGTGAACCAAACGAGGCCTAAAAGTAGCTGTTAGGACCGAGGTAGGCCTACAAAAACATGGATTGAAGTTTTAAAGAAGGATATGATTTTCGTTAGTTCCCGATCGGGTAAACCCGTTAATGGGTTGGGTTTGGGTTGAAGATACTCGGGTTCCGGTTAAAATATTTGAACCCGATCAAAAATTAGATTGGGCTCGGGTTCATGTGTCAGGTTACCCATAGAACCCGAAACCCAACACACATAATCTATATATATTTATATACACTCTTCCATAATTTTTAAATAAAAAATTTAAATCCTACCCAAACTCTTCCAACTCCTTAACCCTAAATCCCCTTTTAGTTTGTATTTTGCAATAATTGAGGCATGATTGCTACTTAATTATGTGTTTAATATTAAATTTGTTTAAAATCATATCAAATATCATATTAGAAACCGATAAATCTGAAAGGACGATAAATCTGAATGGACCTGATCCAACCCGAGGAACTTTGGTACTTTTCTATTCCTCCGGACTTGGTCTTAGGCTTCATATGTTGATCCCGAGGATCCAAGATTTGGTCGGACTTGGGCTCGGACTAGGCTTATGATTCATCGGGTTGGACTCGGGTTGAGCTCAAACCCGACCCAACTCACCCGAGTTGCACCCCTCTGTTACAGAAGGCATGGCCCTTAACAGAGCTTCTTAAATGGAAGAAAAGGATTCAAATAGTCAACCCCCAAAATTTGGGGGGAAGGCTCTCTTCTTGTTGTGGCCTAAGAAACCAAAAATAAGGCCACTTTTCTAACGCTAACAAAGATAACCTTTTAGCTCCATACCTATACCTATAGCAACCTGTTATGTTACCTCCATACTTCACACTCACAATTTCCTCACAAGCTTGGTTTGAAAACATGTACCCTTACCTCCTATAATCCCAAACTTTACTTTCCAAACTACAACATTTTTCCATGTAGTTTGATAACTAAGATAAGCAGTTGAATCCACCAAAAGATTCCTAAACTTTACAGTTTGAGCATTTTAGCTTTAGAAATATGAGAAGCCCTTAAGTGCAAACTGTAGCTTGGAGGCGAAAAAGTGACAAGCTTAAACTATCAACAAATCATAATTTCCCCAACTGTCCAAACCCAGTCTAAATGATCTTATTCACGAATTGAAGAAAGAGAGCAGCCTACAGATATAAAATCATCTAACTACTGCCCTTGGCCCCCTTTTAGTAGGAAAAAGAGCTCCACAAAGCTACCAATCATTATTTGATGCCATGTCAATTTGTCACTTCAGTGGATTACTAGTAGTCTAGTACCACTCCAATTCAAATCTGACTAAGCATTTTTCATACAAACCACAAACCTTAGATTCTCTAAACACCATGAATGAATGTTCTTCTTCTAAGCAAACATTATACAAATTATAACTTCCAATCATGGTTCTTAACCCAATATTGTAGGGGGGAAACCGGTTCATAACGTAATTGTTTCAACTGGTGTACAAAGTGGCGAGGTCCGACCCTCTGGATCCTGTCCAAACATCAATGTATGCGAACTTGATTGCAATGGGCTAAAGGAGTTTCTTTTTTTTAGTCAGTTACCATTAGGCCGAAATCCGACACAAGTACATCATTTCAAGATTTAGCTAACGAGTCTAACCGGTTGGACTTGGACTTAGGTCACATTTGGTTCGCAAAATAAGGACCTTGGAAAAGAAAAGTCATATATTTTTTGTAATGGAAAATAGTTCCTAAAAGAAAAGAAAATGGAGGGGAGGGGGGATTGTTCTCCCACCCAACCCGATTCAATTTTTCTTTCAATTTTCTGCATTTATTAGAAAAATTTAGGACTAATGCTCAAAAATATTTATTCGGACTATATTTCTAGCCTTCCAAAAAATCAAAAAATATATATATAAAAAAAAGGATATTTTAGCAAATGTCTTCATTCAAAGTATAAAAACTAGCATATACCTCCACTATTTTAAAAAAAATAAAAAATAATCTCTTTTTTTTTTTACGAAAGAGTTAAAAAAATAAGAAATATCCCAAATATTTTAACCAGATTTTGACTTTTTAGTATAAAAAAACGAGAACTCTTAGTTTTTTAAAATAGTAAAAATATATACTAGTTTCTATATTTTAAATGAATGCATTTACCTAAAAAAAAAAAAATGCATTTACTAAAATATCTATATAAAAAATTACAAATGTTCAAAGAAGGAAAAAAAAAAGAATTAATTTCGTTTAAACAAGGCCATAATGACAGTCAGACTCAAAAGTTCGAATAAATTCGGTACACTTCGCCGAACAGGTCGACACATTGGTGTACACATTACAATGATGCCAAGTAGGGGTGGGGTGGGGTTTACTAGGTCCAAAAGAGCGAGAGGGAGACAGTTTTTCTCATTTCTCAGTCGGCATCACTACACCTTTTCTTTTGCCCCTCCCCATCCCCTTTCCCACCAAACAAAGAAGTCGATCACATGTTTGGGAATCTTAAAGATCCTCCAGTCGCAGGGTGGGGGGCATTTCCGTCCCTGCCAACGAAACCCCAACTGGGATTTCCGCGTGGGTTGCGTGAGCGGGAGACAAGCCCACGAGGCCTCCAGCTACTTTTGTTCCCCCCATCAACCTCGCCGAAATTTACCAAAATACCACTCGCTCGTTTCGTCGAAGGACCCGCCCGGAACCTGTAAGCGTAACACTGAAACCTCGGCACCCTCCCGAACATGGAGATCGTGTATTTCTTAATTGTTTTACTTTTATTCATTAAATAAATAAATAAAAAACAAAAAAGAACAGTCCGGTTCACACCGGAAAAATAAACCGACGCGCACGATAGAATGGTCATACAGAGATATGCTAACTAGCGCCGGCGGCGGCGGGAAATAGAGGAGTCAGGGGGGGTTGCTTACTTTGCGGTAGGTGGTGCCGTCGGGCTCGACGGTCCAGCCGGCCTCGTCGCAGAGGGCCTTGAGGACCTCGTTGTTGTCGCAGTGCTTGGGGAGGCTGTAGTTCCCGTACATCCTCAGCCCCGCGTAGATCTTCGCGGCGATGGCCCTCCGCCGCCGCTCCCTCCTCTTGTTGTTCTCCCGCTCCTTCCAGGTCGGCATCCTCCCGCTCCCTCCTCCGCCACCGGCAGCGCCCGACGTCATCTTCTTGATCTCCCCCTCTCCTGCTCTGCTTGGATCGAGGCAATGGGAGGAGGAAGAGTGTGGGTGGTTTTTCTAAAAGAGAGCAGGGGGGAGAAGGAAAAAGGAAGAAGAAAGAAAAATAAAATAAGAAAGAAGTTCTCTTCTTTTTCTGCTTATCTATAGATTATTTTGTTTCTGATATTATTATTATTACTTGGACTATTTTTCCTGGGTGGGGCCCCACGCGCTATATACAACAAACGGTCTCTTCAATGTCTCCATTCGCCGGGTGTCTTGCTCCAGTATATTTAAGTTGAGCAATGCTACAGTTACAACCAAACATTTACAACCTTCTCATAACCACTCACACATTTTCTGACCTGGCCCACATGTCAGCAAATGGGTGTAAGTTGTAAAAAGGTTGTAAAAGTTTGATTGTAAACCAAACATTTTCCATTTAAGTTAGGGTCTCGTGTGTGTGTGGATATTAGAATTTGGATTTCTAAATTGATGCAGATTAGAGTTTTAGTTTCTAAATTACTCTTTAAAAATGCTAATGAACAGTGATTTAAAGATCTAAATTATAATATTGATCAATTTTGAGATCTAAATCATAATATATATATATATATATGAGATCCTAAAACTAAATAATTCTATATTTAATCTACCTTTTTAGAAAAGAGGACGCGTTTGGACTCTAAATGTAATGCCCCGCTCCGCACGGCGCATTACGCTGAAGCGTTGACTCAACGAGTCGCGCTGACGCAAAGGAAATGTATCGATGCAAAACGATACGAGAGTTAAGTTGTCCCGAGCAATGCATCAAACTAAGTTGATGCGAAGAGTTGCCTTGTCCCGAAAGAATGCATCGATTTGAATCGATGCGAAGCGCCGCGTTGCCCCGAAAGATGAGTGCGTTGAATCGGCTCGAAGATTCTAAGAAATCGAATCGACCAAGGCGCAAGTCCGAATCGTTGCAAGTATTGATTTTAATTGGTTTCGTGTGCAGGTTATACTTTGACGGAAAAATATTAGAGGTCGATCTTTTGCAATATTTAGTAAGGGGTCCGCGAAATCAAATCGTCGCCTTGCGACGGGCCGAGACTTGGGTACGCTAAGGCAAATCGGACGTATAACTCAATGAAGCACGAAGTGCTCGAATGGCTAAGTCAGGAGAGTGGCCGTGCAACAAAGTTAGGGAATCGAACCGCATCGGCTCGGCGAAACGACGAAGGCATATCGACTCAAGGTGGGAGGATTGACTTCTTTTTACTCCTTCATTCGATAAGTCAAATATATCATTGTATGCTAAAAGTTAACCTATCGACGCCACGGGCGTGGTCCGATCGGAGATAAATCATAGTGTGAGTCGAACACTAAGTTAGAACAATTGAAATGAAACGTGCATCAATATGCACGAGTCGCTATGGGACATTGGATATCGCTAAGGCGAGCGCCTCGGTGCGCAAGCCGCAAGAACATGGAATAACTGTACTCGGCGAGTGCCTTAGTGCACGAACCATACCGTGCCTTGCGCATGAGTTAGAATGGCTAGAATATTGAAAGACAATAGGCGAGCGCCCTAGCGCGCAAGCCCGAACATTGAATGCTAAGTTATAGAACATGGAAATATGGTCGAAACGTGCCTACGTGTACGGGATAATAAAAGATGGCTTCATTGCGAGAAAATACAGTTGTGGCATGAATATGGCGGAACTGTCGGATATGACATGGTGCCTCAAAAGGTGTTCAAGACCTTCGGGTCGTTCGGTTGACGAGCATTGAGTTGAGGCACGATGCCATTGAATCATTGAAACGAAGTATGAAACGTGAGAACATAGAAAGTTAACGGAAGAAATACGAGATGATAAGTCTGAGTCTTGGACTCAAGGCTATGCTTGGTTGTTTGAATGATAGTGCGTTGCATGGTCGAATGGAATGGACTTGAGATAATTGCGATGATATCTTCCGTGCACGGAACGTTCCCTCCGAACGGGCGCACCGGGGCACCGGGACCGTTCGGCCTAGGAGGGATGATAATCTTTGATAGGCGCACATTTGCGAAGTCCGATTAGCACTCGATCGTAAATGGAAGAAGCCGCAAATGATGGTAGGCACGCGGTAAATTTTGGTTGTTGGGATAGCAACCCAACCCGTGAAACGCCGGGCTACCCAAACAAAAGAGAGAAAAGAAGGAGAGAAAAGAAAGTAAGAAAAGATAAAAGAGAAACTCCTTTAGTCCATTCCGGCGCGGATACGCCCACGACCTTCATATAGTTAAGGAACGATGGGTTGAAAGTGTAGGCGCAGATGCGTCCCGCATAGAGATCCTGCTTAGAGATGCACATATAACATGACAGGGAAGGAATACGGCGTATTCACCTTGCGTCAGTGCAAGGACGAGTGCGTCGACTTGGTAAGTCGTGCCACGAATCAAACACGAGATTGCTTGTTTGTTTGCCTATTCAATTCGATAACATGCTGCTATGATAACATGCTTTACGCTTTCGAATATGCCATAAAATTGACCCTAAGGAGAACATAGCAAGATCATAAGCTAAGTTGCATGATTCAACATAAATATTAAAATGTCGGTTTGAAAAGATGATCTTTGCTTCAGTACATGCGAGGACGAACGTACTGATCCCCCACCAGCTTCATGCAGGGTGCAGGGAATGGATTGCTCGCGGCGAAGCGTTGCTTAAACGTGTTAAGGCTTGGAATGCCGAAGCGCATTGAAGCGTGCTATCGCATTGACGCTCGGACTACGCAGCTGGATTGATGCGGCCGAGATATAGAAGGCATGATGTATGGAACGGTAAAATCCTTTGTGGGCAAGAGAGAACCTGAGTGTTGTAGCCAATCTGGCATGTATTGTTAGGCTATCGAAAGCCTTTGTAATCTCTGTTTCGGATATCAATAAAGAGAATTCGTTTCGTATACTCTATTTTCTTTCGTTGTTAAATATCGAATCAAAAGATAACCATTTGAGAACTTGTCATCTTGCCTTGCATGAGCGCAACTCCAGGCTCGTGCGGCATCACGCCCCCTGCGAGGACGATGATTCGGGTGATTCCGGGTCGGGGCGTGACAAATTGGTATCAGAGCTCTAGGCTCAATTTTCTCTGGACGCTCGCTTCATTACAATTCTAAAAGTTGTCCACCACCACTTGATACCACTCTTGACTCTACTCGATACCGCACTGGATGTTCCATACAATAAGTCTAATACAAATCATGAAATTTTGTCGCATGTGTTTTAGAAATTTTATGATGTTTGCTAAAAAAGTCGCGAAGGGTATATTGCATTGAATGCAAACGAGCCGTAAAATGTTAGTTGCTGCAAGCGCAACAAATTGTGGAATACGATTTGAGATACTGTTGCAATGTAACATGTTGAATGAGAAATAAAATGATGCACGAAGTGCAGCGAGTTAATGTGAATATGCGTTAAAATGAAAGTGAGAAGTGATAAGCCAATACCGAATGTGTTAAAACGGATTGTGCATTGACTTGGAAAGTCGAGAGTAATTCGTTGCACGAGGTGCGATAAATGTCGGAAATGATCGTTACACGATGTGCAACACGTATTGAAAGTAAAAAAAATTATTATTGCACGTGGTGCAACGCATATCAATTTAATCGTTGCACGAAGTGCAAAGGAAATTGGAAATAAATCGATGAACAAAGTGAAATGAAAGTGTCGAAAATAAATCGTAGCACGATGTGCAACGCGTATCGGAAGTAAAATTTGTTGCACGGGGTGCAATGCGTATCTAAATAAATTGTTGCACGAGATGCAACGTAAGGAAAGAATTGAAATCGTAAATCGATAGAACGAATCGTTCGGTTGCACACCAAACTTATGTTGGCAAACGAGAACATTGACCGAGTTGCGTCGAATTTGATAGAATCAAAGTTACGGTTGTGATCAAGCACGATCACTGCGGAAATCGTGAGTCGGAAGAGATCGTTGGTTTATACTAAGTATAGCGCGAGGGAAATGGCTTGAATTCCGAGTGGTATATGCCATACCACATAGGCGATGAATGACTCGATTTCGAGTGGTATATGGTATATCACTTGTGCGATGAATTGCATCGACGTGTTGTGAGAATTGCGGAAGAATTGTCCGCAACGGACGGGGGAGTACCGAGACTCGATTGAAAATTTGTATGGCGATATGTTGATGCAAGTGTTCTTCGAAAATCGGTTGGGACGATAAGGCGAGACGCGTATCGATGAACGATACGTCGGACGAGAATGATAAGTCGGTCGGACGACCGAGACTAGCGAAACGATTATGCCTTGACGTAATAATCTGATCGACGGAAAAGGAAAACTCGAGCTTACAAACGAGTCGCACGACTGGCGATCTCGATAGAAATATTGGGCTAGGCGAATCAAATTGCATGACTTATGATTTCGATAGAAATGTTCGGCTAGGCAAATCGAATCGCACGACTTACAATTTTGATAGAAATGTTGGGCGATGTGTATTGTAATTGAATCGCACGATGTGCGACTTCGGGGAAGAGTTGGTTGACGTGAGTAATCGTGCCTAAGAAATAGTTGGTTACGCTACGGCGATACTCATTTGAGTACGACTGGAAAAGATGCGAAACTGAGAGGGCGTGATCGTATAACTCGAGGGTTCGATGTTGGATAATCGGTAACTCAGTTACGCGATCAAAGTATAGCGGGATGCGGTGAATCAGAAAACGAGTAGATGCGTATGGAAAAGTTCGTTGTGAACTTGGATGTATGCGATGCGAGTTAAGTTGACGTTGAAACGGATTCAAAGTTGACCCTTACGTTATCGAAATGAATACGGCGTATTGAGATCGATACGTAAGGAAACGTAAGCGATGTGAGAATACAAAATGGAATGCGCCTTGCGCTATCAAAATTTTGTAAGTAACGATACGAGAATGAACGAACTTGGTTGATCGTAAATTTTATGACTAATCAAGACGAGTCTATAAGTCATCGACGATTGCTCGATGCGTATAGCATCTCGTGTGTCGACCCGCAAATAAGATAGACTCGAACTTGATACGAGTAGATGTTTCGTAAATTGCGGAATCATCGACGACAGTGCATGACTTGACTCGAAGGATAGTTGCGCATCAGTTGCGCCGATAGAAACGGTTTTGTCCGAAATTGAGTAGTCGCATAGAATTGTCGGAACGTGATTTAGCTCCGAAATAAGATATAGCATGGTTCGTAGTAAACTGTCCTTCGGTGATGATCCACAATTATCGAGCGTAGCTTCGGGGCAGCTGACCCTAGAAGACTTGACCGCCAAATCAAATTGATTGCTGCAGACCGTAAGATGACCCATGCGATATCGCATATGAGATTGCACCGATAACAAATATAACACGGTACATGTTGACGATAAGTCTAGGCGATCGAGAATTGTTGGAACAGCTTTCGATTGAGAATGATAAGTTAGATTTTGAGTATTCGTCGGATGAATACTTGAATGGTTATGTTGGTCGACGATCGAACTTGAAATTTACCAACGAACTTGGTGATTCGGATAGGTGATTGCGAGAAACGTGCTATGCACGAGAGGAAACGATAAGGGAATGGCTTACGAGTCATGTCGTTAGATTCGGATTCACCTTGCAATTTAGCTTGCGTGAATCGAACTTATGTTCGATGTTGCGAGACGGATAAGTTAGGAATTTGGCTAGTGAATTCCTACTCGTTAGGAAATCGGGTGTAAGATGCATCGTAGAGACTTTGTGTCAAGACGATCGTTGTCTTGAGCACCGTCGCCTTGATGTAAACTTTCGTGTTGGATAGATTTTGGCCTTTGTGCAATGTCAATTTAAAAGTTGCGTTGGGAGAAGTTAAGCACGGTGCTAGGTAAGTCACCTAGCGGGCGTAGTCCCGAATGTTGATAAAGAAATCGTAATCGAGAAAGTGCATAGCCAGACTTCGGAAATAGTTGGGTGGCGACTTCGAACGCAAGGCGTTGCGAAGGATCGTTGCGATTGGATGCGCGACGGCTTGACGCGACGCATAGAGTTGGTAGTCCATATGAAACTTACGAAATAAGAAAGGCGATTTTGAATCGCGTCGCGTGAAGTGACTTTATTGAATGAATCACGTATGTATCGAATATACGTATGCGATGAAATTTCGAGAACGGTTGCTAAGAATAAGTCCGATCGAGAGTACGAGATGGCAAGCATAGGATTGAAATTTACCTGTCAGCTTTGTTCCAATTTACTACCACTGGAATTGGTCAAAATACATATATCTTCGGGACGCCTTGAATATAGGTATGAATCCAAATCGAGTTGTATACAAAATTCAAATCGAGCTGCAGGGAAGACTTGAAATGTTAGTAAAAAGCTTGCGAGATAGTGTGAAACTGAATAACGTTGGTGGGACGAGATCATGAAACGATCTATAAAATACTTAGTCGGAGTGTTGGTTTTGGTTCGAGGACGAACCTTGTTTTGAGTGGTATATTCTGTAATGCCCCGCTCCGCACGGCGCATTACGCTGAAGCGTTGACTCAACGAGTCGTGCTGACGCAAAGGAAATATATCGATGCAAAACGATACGAGAGTTAAGTTGTCCCGAGCAATGCATCAAACTAAGTTGATGCGAAGAGTTTTCTTGTCCCAAAAGAATGCATCGATTTGAATCGATGCGAAGTACCGCGTTGCCCCGAAGGATGAGTGCGTTGAATCGGCTCGAAGATTCTAAGAAATCGAATCGACTAAGGCGCAAGTCCGAATCGTTGCAAGTATTGATTTTAGTTGGTTTCGTGTACAGGTTATACTTTGACGAGAAAATATTAGAGGTCGATCTTTTGCAATATTTAGTAAGGGGTCCGCGAAATCAAATCGTCGCCTTGCGACGGGCCGAGACTTGGGCATGCTAAGGCAAATCGGACGTATAACTCAATGAAACACGAAGTGCTCGAATGGCTAAGTCAGGAGAGTGGCCGTGCAACAAAGTTAGGGAATCGAGCTGCATCGGCTCGGCGAAACGACGAAGGCATATCGACTCAAGGTGGGAGGATTGACTTCTTTTTACTCCTTCATTCGATAAGTCAAATATATTATTGTATGCTAAAAGTTAACCTATCGACGCCACGGGGGTGGTCCGATCGGAGATAAATCATAGTGTGAGTCGAACACTAAGTTAGAACAATTGAAATAAAACGTGCATCAATATGCACGAGTCGCTATGGGACATTGGATATCGCTAAGGCGAGCGCCTCGGTGCGCAAGCCGCAAGAACATGGGATAACTGTACTCGGCGAGTGCCTTAGTGCATGAACCGTACCGTGCCTTGCGCATGAGTTAGAATGGCTAGAACATTGAAAGACAATAGGCGAGCGCCCTAGCGCGCAAGCCCGAACATTGAATGCTAAGTTATAGAACATGGGAATATGGTCGAAACGTGCCTACGTGTACGGGATAATAAAAGATGGCTTCGTTGCGAGAAAATACAATTGTGGCATGAATGTGGCGGAACTGTCGGATATGACATGGTGCCTCGAAAGGTGTTCAAGGCCTTCGGGTCGTTCGGTTGACGAGCATTGAGTTGAGGCACGATGCCATTGAATCATTAAAACGAAGTATGAAACATGAGAGCATAGAAAGTTAACGGAAGAAATACAAGATGATAAGTCTGAGTCTTGGACTCAAGGCTATGCTTGGTTGTTTGAATGATAGTGCGTTGCATGGTCGAATGGAATAGACTTGAGATAATTGCGATGATATCTTCCGTGCACGGAACGTTCCCTCCGAACGGGCGTACCGGGGCACCGGGATCGTTCGGCCTAGGAGGGATGATAATCTTTGATAGGTGCACATTTGCGAAGTCCGATTAGCACTCGGTCGTAAATGGGAGAAGCCGTAAATGATGGTAGACACGCGGTAAGTTTCGGTTGTTGGGATAGCAACCCAACCCGTGAAACGCCGGACTACCCAAACGAAAGAGAGAAAAGAAGGAGAGAAAAGAAAGTAAGAAAAGATAAAAGAGAAACTCCTTTAGTCCATTCCGGCGCGGATACGTCCACGACCTTCATATAGTTAAGGAACGATGGGTTGAAAGTGTAGGCGCAGATGCGTCCCGCATAGAGATCCTGCTTAGAGATGCACATATAACATGACAGGGAAGGAATACGGCATATTCACCTTGCGTCAGTGCAAGGGCGAGTGCGTCGACTTGGTAAGTCGCGCCACGAATCAAACACGAGATTGCTTGTTTATTTGCCTATTCAATTCGATAACATGCTGCTATGATAACATGTTTTACGCTTTCGAATATGCCATGAAATTGACCCTAAGGAGAACATAGCAAGATCATAAGCTAAGTTGCATGATTCAACATAAATATTAAAATGTCGGTTTGGAAAGATGATCTTTGCTTCAGTACATGCGAGGACGAACGTACCGATCCCCCACCAGCTTTATGCAGGGTGCAGGGAATGGATTGCTCGCGGCGAAGCGTTGCTTGAACGTGTTAAGGCTTGGAATGCCGAAGCACATTGAAGCGTGCTATCGCATTGACGCTCGGACTACGCAGCTGGATTGATGCCGCCGAGATATAGAAGGCATGATGTATGGAACGGTAAAATCCTTTGTGGGCAAGAGAGAACCTGAGTGTTGTAGCCAATCTGGCATGTATTGTTAGGCTATCGAAAGCCTTTGTAATCTCTGTTTCGGATATCAATAAAGAGAATTCGTTTCGTATACTCTGTTTCCTTTCGTTGTTAAATATCGAATCAAAAGATAACCATTTGAGAACTTGTCATCTTGCCTTGCATGAGCACAACTCCAGGCTCGTGTGGCATCACGCCCCCTGCGAGGATGATGATTCGGGTGATTCCGGGTCGGGGCGTGACACTAAAGAGGACGCATTTGGACTCTAAAACTAAATAATTCTATATTTAATTTACCTTCTTAAATAGAGAACTCGTTTTTTTTATTTTAATATATGGTTGTTGTTTTTTACATAATACGTAGTTAGTTGATAATTTTTAAGCTGGAAAGAGAAAATCTAAAGTAATGGGTGCAATATAACTAGAATTCTTTTTAAGAATTTCACAAAGTTTATATATATATACATATATATATATATATATATATATATATATATATATATATATATATATATATATATATATATATATATATATATATATATATATATATATATATATATATATATATATATTTATATATATATTTTATATATATATATATATATATTTTTTATATAAAAAATATATATATATATATATATATTTTATATATATATATATATATATATATATATATATATATATATATATATATATATATGTAGCAAATTGAATCAAGATCTTTTTTTCGTTATGGATTGGTTTCTTCGGAATCGAGTCCGATATTTAATAGATAGCGTATCGAGGAAGGACTATACAGCCAGGTCGCAAGGGATCTTTTCGCTACTCGTTTTTCTTGTTGCACTTGCTCCTTTCATGTTGGTTTTATGAATGTGTTTTCAAGAATGTTTTGGATGAATTTCATTGCTTGAATTCTTTGAAATCCATACTTCGTACCCGTGAAGGTTACTGGCATAATAAGCCATCCTCGATATAGCGTTGTTAGAGGGGTCCTTTCAACGCAAGCAACGAGATCCGCTGAAAGTCCATGAATTATCGGTGCTTTAACCTAGCATTAACTATATCGTGTTTTTTCCTAGGTCGAATCTGTCCATGGACCCAGGATACCATTCAAAGAAACATTGTCCTTGTGCACACGTTGTCCATGATCTTGCTAGACTAAAACTAGTTACTCAAGCATGGTCTATGAATTCATAGAAAACTTAACAAATTCTAATGTTTTTTGTCTTATCGTTGCAGAGTTTACTCGTCGATTCATTCTTTGCTTAACACATATCTATAACAGACATAACATAAGTAGGCATATAGCAGTTTCATGGTATAACAGTTCTTAGCAATTCTATATAGGTAAACATGTAACAGTTCTATGGAAACAAGCATGCAATATGGTGTATATGCCTCTACATCTAGCATTCATGTTATCGGTATGGTTGATTGATTGGAGAACAAGAGAGTCAAGAAGAGAAGGGTCAAACTACTCACTATTGATTGAATTAGCTAAGAGAAAGAGGCCTTGTACGCTACGCAGTGTCTACGTACGTGATCACCTGCAATCGCATAAGCAAATGATCAATAATCTACCATTTCTCTTAAGATTCGATATGAAGCGCGAAGTTCAAAGAATGCAAACAATGAAATACATTGAAAACATTCTCGAAAATGTATTCAAACAAACTAACGCAAAAGAAGCAAATACGACATGAAAAATAGAGCAACGAGAGGTCCCTTGAGCCTTAGCCGCATAGTCTTTCCTTGAGGCTCAATCCGCTGAATATGAGACTTGATTCCGAGGAAATCATTTTATAACGAAAAAAAGATCTTGATTCAATCCGTCCCGCGCGATCAATCGATACCGACAGTATTTCTTAACCGGGCTCCCTTCGAACGAGAAACGGGACACGATGTTGGGACGAGGCACTATAAAGATTCCCTCGTAGTACCATAAAGAAGTTGCATACTAGATGGACAAGTTATGTGGACGGAGGATTGACCCAAATGCATATAAGTTGGACATTCAATATGATATGGGGATGAACCATGTGATCAATATGTAGGATCTAACTCCATCTAACTTTATTTTCATGAGCCTGTGGTATAGTGTTGTTATGATTATGACCACCCTACAGGTTCCCCAAGTTTACCTTCCACATGTAGTATTGTGTATTTACCAATAACACCGCTTCCACTACCGTTGCCAAATTGGAGGCATATGAGACTTCATATTGAGGATGTTATCGATTATGGCATATATAGTCTCCACTGCAACCCTTCATATACCGTTGGCATGGACTACTAGAGTCTGACTGTTCGTGGCTAACTATGAATGAGTTCCAAAATATAGACCCAAATGTATTAACATAGTATCTTCACCATCATTCTTCAGGTGGTGAATTTTCTAAGACGGAAAGAGTTGATGGGGATCAGATTCGACCAAGATATGACACGAGATAGAGATGAGTTTAAGTTTTGGACCAATAAGCTTGCAAAATTTATGCAATATATTGTGATTGATGAGTTGAGAGAGATTTTTTGTGAATAGATCCTCTTTAACCCATCTAACTATCTTTGGTTAGGGATTTTAACTCCAAGTAGTTAGGTGTTGATTTTTTTTTTTGAAATTTTTTATTTTGAGTTTAATTTGGATAAAAAAAATCATCTTCCTTAGGATTATTTGTTTATCTTTTGAATTAAGTTATGATATTATGTTGAGTAGTATGGCTATAAAGAAGCCAAAGAATTGTTGAATGAATGAAAATAAAATTTATTATTAAATCTAGGTGTGAAACCAATGGGTTTAGTGAGTTTTTTCCCCACATATTTTACTAAATTTTTACTTACAACTCCACCGAATGATATGATGTATTGCTTGGGGGACCATTCGAGAAATCTTCTTCAACTAATGACGTGCCGAAGCCAAGCAATCGGAGAAGACGTTGAACTGACATCAAACTAATTCGAATCCCAAGTCAAATCTGGATCGATAATGTCATTCTCGTGTGCGCATGTGATCTTCTTCCTATACAATGGATTATCCACCATATCTTAAGAAGTCCAAGCATGTGTTAAAGACCTCTCTCATTGTAGTCGAATTTTGTGTATTTTTTGAAAGCTTGATTGATCATGCTCTTTGGGGTAAGTCGTGCAAGTTAATTTAAAACTAACGATAACTGGATCCCTTTCCAACATTTTTGTTTAATGGATAAAAGAACTTGCGTTCTAGTTAAATATTCTATAAACCCTAATTATAAATTTGGATTTGTTGAACTTGAGTTTTCGTTCTGTATCACATCTTAGTTTAAGTATCTTGTAGTATATGATTTAAAGACATTCACTTTTATGTTATTTGTAATTACAGACTTGTTTGGTAAAGACTAGTAACTAAGGATGAGGATTTAGAGTGAGAAAATTGCATCAATTAAGTTTTAAAAATATTTTTATGCTAATTAATAGGCGAATCATATGCTTGAATTCAATATCAGTTCTGTGTTTTGAGATGCCCATGATAAAAATCAAAATTGTACCCTTTTGACTAATAAGCCTAAAACTCGTGCTCCTTTAAATAGAGACATAAGTGAAACTAATTTTGCTAACTTAGTCTTTTTGTAGGTGTCTTTTTTTCTGATTTGACAAATGCCAAAAAGAAATGTGCCTTCTGCACTGGAGTCTCCGTTGCTACCACTAGGCCGCAATCCATTGACATTTTGCTAACTTAGTCATTTGTTATATGTGTTAGCACTAATTAATACTAGAGAAATTTTGAGTCGCACCCCACTTAATTTACCACAATTAAAGGTGCACCCCTGTCAATTACAAAAATGTATAACGCACCCCAGTTGAGACGTTTTCCGTCCCTTGCTAACAGCCGACCGTTCAGCCTATATTTTTATGACGAAAAAGCCCTTAAGTCATTTATCGAGGAGCCGTAATGAATGGAAGAAATTAGAAAATTCCTAAAATAACCCTCCCTGCTCCAAAACCCTAAAACGAATCGACAGTGCTTTCTTTCCCCCTTCGAAAACCCTAAAACGAATCTACAGTGCTCTCTTTCCCCCTTGCAAATCGACAGTGCTCTCTTCCAACTAACCGCTCTCTTTCCCCCTTCCAAGTCGAAGCCTCCCCCTTTCAATCGAAACCACCGATCGTCCATGGCGAACCAGACACGCAGGTAAAATCTATGATTGTATGTAATTTTAACATATTTCTCTATTTATCTTGATTGTATGTAATTGTTAGGTTTTGCCCCTATTTTTCTTGATTGTATGTAGTTTTTAGGTTTGCCCCATCAATTTTTCGATTTCGATTTCTATTGATTGTATGTAATTTTTAGGTTTGCCCCTATTTTTCTTCTGTTACAGATTTTTCGATTTCTATTGATTGTATGTAATTTTTAGGTTTGCCCCATCAATTTTTGCTCCATCAATTTTTGCTTCGTTCATGTCCTTTTCAACTGAAGGATGTTTAAAATTGATGATTTCCTCTGTTAGTTGTTAAGTAGAGTATGATTAGGGTTCAACATCTGAAATGCGTATGAATTCATACTGGAATGGTATGTATATGCTAAAGTTGATGATTTCCTCTGTGTATTTGTATGCTGTATATGTGAAAGTAGGGTTGAATATGATATTTGTATGCTATTTGGGTTCAATATGATGACCTAGGTGAACATGTGATATTGTAGGCTAAAATTGATGATATTTGTTTGCTATTAGGGTTCAATATGATGATTTCCTCTATGAATTCATATTGAAATGTGTATTTGTATGTGGAATTATAGGCTATTTTAAGGGTAGTTGTACTGTTATAAATGTTAAATTATATGCTATTAGGGTTCAATATGATGATTTCCTCTATGAATTAAATATGTGAAATTATAGGCTAAAATTGATGATATTTGTAGGCTATTATTGTGTTAGAGACAGTTATGTCTATTGCTCTTATTGTTATGTGTGAAATTATAGGCTATTTTAAGGGTAGTTGTACTGTTATACAGGAAGTACATGCTTAGGGTCCATTTTAAGGGTAGTTCAATTGCTGTTGAAGTGGACCCATACTTTATAAGTCTGTTGGATTTACCCTATACAGTTGAAAGTAACCATTTGGAGGGAGTTTATAAGTACTACTGGGTAGATGCTTTGAAGAATGGGGAAACAGTGGAGGTCCTCACTGATGCTGGGTTGTTGGATATGTTTAGTAAGCAACTTTCTGACAATAAAGGAGAGATACACATATTCTTAGAAGAATATGGCTACCCTGCAAGTCAAGAGGTACAACCAGTTGAGTCACTAACACCAAGCAAAACTGGAAGGATTAAGAAAGTAGCCCACAAACCAGTTAGAAGACATGTCAAGAAGGATCTTCATGAGGAGCTGTTGGATCCACTACCTAGTGACAGTGATGTGGATCTTCCTGAGGAGCAGCTGGATCAAATGCCCTCAAGGATCTTCACTGGTGGAGGGTCTGACCAAGGGGCTCCAACACAGACAGAGGGTGACCAACAACTCTATGGAGATGAACCAACTACACAAGATGAAGCTGTAGACTTAGCTGATACACATGAGGATGAAGAACTTGGTACACAAGCTGAGACACAACATTATGGAGATGAACCACCAGCAACCCTTGACCATTCAAGTGAGGCAAAAAAAGAGGGTGAAGAAGAAGAAACAGAGGGTGATGAGGAGTATATTCCATATAACAGTGATGATGAAGGAGCATCTATGTCAAGAAATATGGACATTTCAGAAAACAACAGTCAAGAATGGGGGAAAGAAACTGAGTTTCAGAGGTAGGAGCTTCAGAGAAGGAAAAAAATTGCAGTTTAAGAACTAGAGGCTGAAGAGGAATACCATAGCAATGACTCATGTCACGACCCGCACCCACCGTAAGGGTACGAGAACGTAACAACGCCCAGCCTACGCCGCAGTATCAGCGGTAGAACGATGTTCTAGGTCATGAACTATAACTACATAACATGAAATATACTCTCTAAAAGGAGGCCAACACAGAGGTACAACTCAATCACAATCTAAGGTAGAATGTAACACGATGGAGATAGATAAGAAATCCTCAACTGAGGTATAGCAGAATGAAATAATAAAGTCTCATCAACTCTAAAATATACAACTCTGAAAATAAAGACAACAGCTAAGCATGAAAAGAAGGAACAGTCTAAGCTATCTACACTATAGAAGGTATCATCCTGAGCAGCTGCCTGAACCTCCCCAGGGGTCCAGGTCGCGAGTGTCAACTAGGCAAGCTCCAAGTAAGGGTGCAGGGTTCCTCATCATCCTCTGTAAAAATTTTAACAGGTCCAGTCAGGACGGGAGCGAGCACAAAATATCTCACGCAGTTCATATCATGTTAGGAAATATAAAGCATGCAATAGAGTAAGGTACATGAAACGCTGAAAGAAGAATGTATATAAAAATAGCAGAGATTTGATAATGGGAAATATCTATATATGATAAGTAAGAACTGTAAGCAACATGTGATTTAGAGCACAATATGGTTATGTAAACGGGTTAGGTTATACAATAAAATGGGACTCCTTTGTACGTGAGTATACAATGGACATATACAATTTCTTATACAATAGGATTGATCACATAACCACTTCTATTCGCCCTCCCCAATCAATACACAAGGATCCAATTCAGTTACGTTACCTTATACAATGGCTTGTATAATGGCTCAATGTGATAATGAGAGTACAATATGCACAATGAGTGTACAATGATAAGGGTATTCAATAAATATAATATGTAAGTGAAACGCACATCACAATATGTATTTAGTGAATACAAGAAGATAATATCTCAGAAGAAGATCCGTATAGTATCAATCCGTGATAATGATCGTGTCAGCATCAAGTACAGTAATCTAGAGCAAGGATATAAATCCAGACAAGTATGAAACGGTCAGAGAATGTACTCGCCTCGTATCTGAATATCTGAAGTAAATGTACTGTCCGAGATGAGGTACATGACTCCTAGTTAGAGCAACACAAGTCAAGATGTACACAGGAAATGATAAATATAATCTACAATGCATCTGCATGCTGTCTAGGTCATACTAGACTAAAGTCAACACTTGGTCAACTCCAGTCAACTAGACTAGTCAAACTAGGTCAACTAGGTCAAGTCCTAGCCCAACAAGTCTAATAAGTCTCACTAGGCCTAACCAAGCCTAGTCTAGCAATCACACACCAATCACAAGGCTATACAAGCCAAACACAAGCCATCACATTCAATATTATACATAAGAGAAAGGAAGCTAACATGTAGAGCTATGTGTGTGTGTGAACATGGAGGTGTACATGAAAAGAGAAATCAACACTAGTTATGAGTTTACACTACACATGGCACAAAACTAACCATCTACATTACACAAGTATTTATACTTAACATGTATGGCCACAAGTATACATCTATATATGTCACTCCCCAATCCTGGAATACGTATTTTAATACGTAAACCGATAAATTATATTTACCTTGAATTTATACGATATTTATTATGCAGTATTTCTTCATGCATTTCCTAAAAATATTCGATAAAATATTATTTCCTAATTTATTTTCTGTATTTGGGCCTACAGTTTTGGCTCATTTGGATAACCTATTCTTGGTTCACCAATGGTTCATCATGAACCCTTTGGTTCATCATGAACCCATGGGTCCAAGATCTTTATATATATCTCATCTCATTCTCTCTCCTCTCATTTTTACTTCCTCTCGTTTATTTCCTCCACCAACCAAGGCAAGTACCAACTTGCTCAAGAGATGGATCCATAATTTTGTCAATGATTTCTTACAAAACTATTTGCCAAAACATGTTCTTCTCCTCAATCTATACTAGTTTAGAACTTGGAAATTTCTATTTTGAAGCTTTGATTTTCGTAGATCTAAGTTTTAGTCATTTTCGGATTTCCTTGGTCTTGATCTATTTTCGTTGGGGTTTTGTGGGTTTTGATGCTTCCATGTGGAAGAGAATTCCATTTCACCCAAGATGAAACTTTGGAAATCCGGATTTGGAGTTCGGATGGCCAAGTTGTGATGTTTTGAAGCTTTGGGTTCAACCATGGTGTTCTTGCTGTTTGGAGAAGACAGTGAGCAGTGTGCAGAGCTGTTTAGCGTACGCACACTGAGCTGCGCGCGCTCTTTAGCGTGCGTACGCAGACTTGAGTACGCTTCCTGTTGGAAGCGTGTCTCCTTGAGCGTGCGTGACTTTTCACGTACACTGCTCCCTTGAGTGTGCGTGACTTTTCACGTACACTGCTCCCTTGAGTGTGCGTGACTTTTTACGTACATTGCTCCCTGTAGCGTGCGTGACTTTTCACGTACATTGCTCCCTGTAGCGTGCGTGACTTTTCACCTACGCTGCTTCCTTGAGTGTGCGTGACTTTTCACGTACATTGCTCCCTGTAGCGTGCGTGACTTTTCACGTACATTGCTCCCTGTAGCGTGCGTGACTTTTCACCTACGCTGCTCCCTGTAACGTGCGTGACTTTTCACGTACATTGCTCCCTGTAGCGTGCGTGACTTTTCACCTACGCTGCTCCCTGTAGCGTGCGTGACTTTTTACGTACATTGCTTCCTGTAGCGTGCGTGACTTTTCATCTACGCTGCTCCCTGTAGCGTGCGTGACTTTTCACCTACGCTGCTCTCTCAGCGTGCGTGACTTTTCACCTACGCTGCTCCCTGTTGCGTGTCACGCCCCGACCCGGAATCACCCGAATCATCGTCCTCGCTGGGGCGTGATGCCGCACGAGCCTGGAGTTGCGCTCGTGCAAGGCAAGATGACAAGTTCTCAAATGGTTATCTTTTGAGTTGATATTCACAACGAAAGGAAAACAGAGTATACGAAACAAATCCCTTTATTGATATTCGAAATCAGATTACAAGGCTTTCGATAGCCTAACAATATATGCCAGATTGGCTACAACACTCAGGTTCTCTCTTGCCCACAAAGGATTTCACCGTTCCATACATCATGCCTTCTATATCTCGGTCGCATCAATCCTGTCGCGAGTCCGAGCGTCAAGCGATCGCACGCTTCAATACGCTTCGGCATTTCCGAGCCTCAACGCGTTCAAGCAACGCTTCGCCGCAAGCCTTCCATTCCCTGCACCCTGCATGAAGCTGGTGGGGGATCAGTACGTTCGTCCTCGCATGTACTGAAGCAAAGATCTTCTTTCCAAACCGACATTGTAATATTTATGTTGAATCATGCAACTTAGCTTATGATCTTGCTATGTTCTCCTTAGGGTCAATTTCATGGCATAATTCGAAAGCGTAAAGCATTTATCATAGCAACATGTTATCGAATTGAATAGGCAACAAACAAGCAATCTCGTGTTTGATTCGTGGCGCGACTTACCAAGTCGACGCACTCGCCCTTGCGTCGTCGCAAGGTGAATACGCCGTAATCCATCCCTGTCATGTTATTAGTGTCCTCTGTTCAGAATCCGTCCATACAGGATATACGCATACCTTGTACTTCCAAACCCATCGCCCTTATCTATATGAAGGTCACTAGCTTTTCGGGCTAGAATGGACTTATATTTATCGAATCGAATATGTAAGACGACAATCACTCAGTTGTGGTTGCTAACCACAATCAGAGGACCCCCGAAGTACTCGTGTAAGTGGCTTATCACATTCACTAGCCAGTCGCTACCCGTCTAGTCGAAGTGCACCAACAATACCGATTATCGCAGTCCTTCCTAGGCCGAACGGTCCCAGCGCCCTGGTGATCACGTTCGAGGGAAGAAACACCCGTGCACGGGCAATAGTCTTTAAGTCCATTTGACCATGCAACGAATCTTATATTTCATACAACCAAGCAAGTTCGCTTATCTCTATTTCAATTGGCACAACGCCCCCAATGTTCTCAACGAACGCCCGAAGGCTGCAAACGTTTCGAAGGGCACCATGTCGCATTATCATCTCGCATTTCTCCGTTATCAATTCTATGTTCTTACGTTTCATTCTTCGTTTCAATGTTTCCATGGCATCATGCCTCAACTCAATGCTCGTCAACCGAACGACCCGAAGGTCTCGAACACCTTTCGAGGCATTATGTCATATCCGACAGTCCCGCCACATTCATGCCACAACTGTATTCTTTCGCAACGAAGCCATCTTTTATTATCCCGTGCACGTAGGCACGTTCCGACCGTATTCCAAATGTTCTATAACTTAGCATTCAATGTTCGGGGCTTGCGCGATATGGCGCTCGCCTATTGTCTTTCAATGTTCTAGCGTTCTAACTCGTGCGCGAAGGCACGGTATGGTTCGTGCACTAAGGCACTCGCCGAGTACAGTTATCCCATGTTATTTCGGCTTGCGCACCGAGGCGCTTGCCTTAGCGATATCCAATGTTCCGTAGCGATTTGTGCATTTGATGCACGTTTCATTTCAATTGTACTAACTTAGTGTTCGACACACGTTATGATTTACTTCCGATCGGACCACGCCCGTGGCGTCGATAGGTTAACTTTTAGCATACAATGATATATTTGACTTATCGAATGAAGGAGAAAAGAAGTCAATTCTCCCACCTTGAGTCGATTTGCCTTTGTCGTTTCGCCGAGCCGATGCGGCTCGATTTCATAACTTTGTTGCACGGCCACTCTCCTGACTTAGCCATTCGAGCACTTCGTGCTTATTGAGTTTGTACGTCCGATTTGCCTTAGCGTGCCAACGCTCCCGTCCGTCGCAAGGTGTCGATTTGGTTCCGCAGACCCCTTACTAAATATTGCCGAAGATCGACCTCTAATATTTTCGTGTCAAAGTATAACCTGCACACGAAACCAACTAAAATCAATACTTGCATCGATTCGGACTTGTGCCTTGGTCGATTCGATTTCTCAGAATCTTCGAGCCGATTCAAGGCACTCATCCTTTGGGGCAACGCGGCGCTTCGCATCGATTCACTCGATGCATTCTTTCGGGACAAGGCAACTCTTCGCATCGACTTAGTTCGATGCGTTGCTCGGGACAACGTAACTCTCGTATCGATTCGCATCGATACTTAATCGGGTCAACGCAACTCTTCGAGTCAACGACTCAGCATAATGCACCGTACGGAGCGGGGCATTATATAGCGTGCGTGACTTTTACCTACGCTGCTCCCTGTAGCGTGCGTGACTTTTCACCTACGCTGCTCCCTGTAGCGTGCGTGACTTTTCACCTACGCTGCTCCCCTGACCCCCTTGCTTAACCATTGGCTCTTGGAGCTTTGGTTTTTATTTCTTTAAGCTTGGCTCTTCTATAACCCTGTATTTTGATATTTTATTAGATATTTTATGCCCATTTTATATCCTTACGCCTTTTATCCCGAGTATGATATGAGCACTAATGTGACCCCGGAGAACAAAGTATTCCTACCCGATACATGTACCTGGATGTCCCAGTTCTTGTTCATGCTCGACAAATGACTCGTAACTCCACGTGGCGTATTTGCAATGATGCATTACACTAAGGAGGGTAGAACATGTTGACATACTGATTGACATGGATCCTCTTTGGGGTACTCGTACTAAAGTACGACTTTAGGAGGATAATCATGCCGGCCACAGCATGTGAGTCCAAGATTTTACCTAGGGTTAAATTAGGCAACTAAACATACTAGATGCATGGGGAGGGCAAAATTCCGAGATCGTGTTACACCAGCCGCCTTGAGATATTGTCTTGACGTGCCGGCTGGTCTCCACGGATACTGTGTCATCCGCAATGAGCGGATGACTGTATCTGATTAATTCCTGCTATATATTATATGTCTTGGCAATGTGGCCTTACGAGGGACATGTGCTCAATGACACCTGTCTACGCGAACCCCTGGGTTGGCTAGCCTTTTGGAAAGATACGATCTGAGGATTTTGAAATAACATGATGCGAGGATAACCTCGTCCCACTAGAAACTCGTAGACTTGATTGGCCGCGAAAACGACTTGCGTGTATCTTATTACCTTCCGTGAATAACTGAGGGAAGCGGACTGTCATGGTTCGTGATCCAACCCATGTTCTTGTTTGATTGTTGGGTTGGTTATCGTACTATGACAGGCTGTGGACCGAAGTTATGAACGGAAGACTTATTCTGGTTGTGAAGTGCTACTTCTGTGAATGACTGAGGAACATGGTCTATCATGGTACATGATCCAACCCATGTTCTTGTTTGATTGTTGGGTTGGTTATTGTGCTGCGATAGGCTATCGACCGAAGTCACGATCAGGAGATTTTATTGTTTATACATTTTTAACTTATGTGAAAGTTATAGAGTACGACACGTCCCGACTCCATGCGGCACCTTTTGTCCTTGTTTGGTTGTAAGGGTGCCATATGGGTTCGAGGATGTTGCGCTACCCTATAATAGTTGCATAAGTATTACTATTATCAATCATTCTATTATCTGGGTTTTTAATCTTAACTCTTGTGCCCCTTTGGCGGTACTTGCTATTCGGGGCTGACCCCGCTGGTTTTGTTTGGCCAGATCTCGTAGCAGAGCCAGAGGACACGATCTTCCTCCCTGACATCCATGGTGCATACTAGGAGCATGGCGGTTCGGGGACTCGAGTGGGTTTCTTCTCCACCACTCCTGCTTATATTTTGTGCGGCATTTAGCCACCAACACCTGTTAGCCGGATTACATGATATTTTGTGTCAGTACGGAATTGTAAATAAACAGACTGCAGCTGTGTATAATTTTGTACTCCTGACTCTCTGAGATAGCTAAATTATAAAGCTAGTCTCTCATGATCATTTTGATGAAGCGTCGGGGACACCTTACTGCTTTATCTTTAATGTTCATTTAATTGCTGATGTGACTTGATTGATTGAGACATAGAACTCTGTGGGACCATAGGAGACTTGATTGTAGCATGTACCCCCTAGTCTCTCGACAGCCACGATCGCCGTATGACGTTACGTACCTCATATGGAGTAGCTGGCCTAGTCCGTCTCCGTATTTTGGTACTGGGGCGTGACAATATACCTATACACATAGGAGGTTAGAGAGAGGTGTGTAAATAGGCAAATACCATATCTATTGCATTCCACATTAGGCATACCATGCCTAACCAATACCATAGTCACATAACCACATGACATGACTATGTCTAATAGTCTATTAAGAATACATCTATCCTATAGTCACTATACAATTTCACCCATATATCATAACATATCATATCACATAATATCATATATATATATACATTATGTCATATGGTATCCCATACTCTATATGTATCTAATATATATATATAAAAAGCACACACACTCATATATATATCATATATGTAAATATGAAAGAGTGAAAAGGGAAAACACATGAGTATTTAATGTGTGAGATATCACAAGAGTGTGTGAGGGATTAGTGATATGACAATGAACATTTGTGTGTGTGTGTATGACTAGAGAGTGAGGGTGTGAGTGACTGTTCAGAGTTTGAGAACAGTGAGGAGTGTCCCAATCCTGGGAAATCAGTGAGGAAACAACCATAACTCAGTTTAAAGGAAAAACAGGGATGCATACACTCATTCCCAGGTTTGAAGAAACAACACTAAAAATACTTGGAAAGGAAATCAGTTCTTAAGGGGGGACTGGATCAAATTCCAGGTTTCAATAACAGTGAGCAATGAATCTCAGGTTATACATATTCTCAGGTTTTGTAAAAGAAACACAAACTCAGGTTTTGTAAAAGAACACAAACTCAGGTTTACACATAAATCATGAATCAAATCAGTTAACAGGAAAACAACATATACAATTCCATAATTGATTTCAGATCAAAAGCAAGAGTGAACTCAGGTATGTGAAATTCCTTTCAGCTCAATTAACTCCAGTCTACAGGGAACAGCATACAAGGCTAAAGGGAAATGGAAATCAGTTTTCAATTCAAATCAATATGGTTTAAAAATATTCTCAGTCTCAGGTTTTCAAATAACTGAGAACACAATCCCAATCTCAGGTTTTAGAATCTCAGAGCTAATTCATTAATCAACAGTCCAACAACTTATTCTCAGAATATGACAGTTAAAGAGAAAACCAAATCCTCATTAATTTCAGTTTAAACAGTTAACTCAGTTGAAACCTATCCAAATGCCAATATCCTATTCTCACAATCATAAGTCCATATTTGAGTTTAGAAACTTAGTTAGCCTGAAATGTAACATGCGGAATCAAAATCAGTGAACAATAATACTAAAACAGGAAAATAAAGGGTCTTTGGGAAAACTGGAAATCTCAGTATCAACAAGTATCAGAAAACAGTAATTTCCTATATTCGAATCCCATTTCTAAACAAAACCTAAACTAAAATGGAAACTGAATATATCACATAATATACATTATAATTAGGAACTATTTAACAATTAAAAACATTATTTAAAAGCATTAATAAACAATTAAACACAGAACACAAATCAGCACACTGGTATACACAGTGCACGACACGTGCACAGGCAATATCGTGTCCGACACGACATGAGAGCTCGTAAAACTCGAGGGATCTTGTGTCAGTCATGGACACGACACACGTGTCAAGTTTCGTGGGTTGAAACCCTGTGTGCACAGAGCAGTGCCACCCGAACAGCAGGGCAAGCTCCTTGCCCGCGCGCGGGTGTGCACGACCGCGTGTCCATGTGCTCGTGTCGACTCAACCCGACACGAAAATGTGCTCAGTGTCCAAGGAATGCATAAGCGAGGTGAAAACAGATTTTCCTATTCAAACATAAATCACAAAATCGAACGAAATGCCCTTTGTGGCATTTCGACAAACACCTAGGAACTACCTCTGATACGTGTCCAAATGGACACGAAACTTACGAAACCCGACACGACACCAATGCAGACACTTAGGGGACTCCTAGGGCTTCCTGAATGTGAAAACAAATCAAAATTTCATGGAGAAATGGAGGAGTTACCTATGGGTGAACTTTCAAAAAAAATCCCCTTTTCTATAGCTCTTCTCTTGATGTCCCAATCCACTCAAATCATATCAAACTGAAATGGAAAATTAATGACAGCAAGAATAGGTATATTAGAACCTAATGGAAGAGATTTGAATGAAAAAGGAAGAGGAATGGAATTCTAGGAATTAATTAAAATAGGAAACAAACCTTGTTCTCTAACTTGAGCTTTCCTAAAAAGAGACAACCCTAAAATTTAGGAGAGTATAAATAGGGTGATGATCCCAATAAGGATAGGGGTGGCCGACCACTTGTCTAGGGATTAGGGTTTTGGGAATTTGTCTTGGGCTTTGGGCCAACTTACAAGGCTATGTGTTAAATGATTAACCAAAGGCTCTAAATCATAAGCCATGACTTATGACTTTCTAATTTCTATTGCTAATTAGAGTCTAATGATCGAACCAATGATTAGGCTAGGTTAGACTAGAGTCATATAACCTAACCATGTCCATACTAACTAGGGTTAGCTCCTAGGTTGGTCTACAAGGGTCAACACTAGTCAAAGTCAACCTAGTCCAAACAATTCCAAAATAATTCCTAAAAATTTCCATAAATTCAAATAAATTCTAATAAATTCAAATAACCCTAAAAATGTCAAAAATTTACCCTAATCACATGTCTAGGCTCTAGGATAGGCAGTCTCTACTGTTTCACTAGCAAAACACCAAAAATCACAAATCATGAATTTAAATAGTTTAAAAATAATTAAAAATCACTAAAAATTATAATATGAAATAAATATCAATAAATAATAATTATAATTACAAAATTTTAAAATTACCCTCATCTGGTAAACTGGGTGTTACAATCCATCAGCTTCTGAATGTGATCATCAAGCTGGGGCTGAACTTGATGACTTGTACAGTGAATGTGAGATGGGTGAGGAGGAATACAGAGCTCCTGAGGTGATTGATCTATTCCTAGGTCAGCAGTGGATGAATCCTAGTGAGTGCAGAAGATATTTAAGGACTTTTGCTATAAAGAACATGTTTGAAATTAAGTATGTGAAGAATGAAATGCAGAGGATATGGGGTGTTTGTCAAGAAGAGACATGTCCTTGGATGTGCAGGGTAAGAATTGGACCAGACAAGACAACTTGTACACTTAGACAACTCAATAAGGCACACACTTGTAAACACACTTCCAAGTTGCAGAACAAGATGGCAAATAGCAGATTCATCTCTGAAGTTTTGGAAGAGGACATGAAGGCACACCATACTTTATGGAAGGCAAAGGATATTCAGAAACAAATGTGGTGTAAGTTTACAATGAAGGTTTCATATTGGAATGTACACATGGCATTGTTGAGAGTAAAGGAGCAAATGTTTGGTGGCTATGATGAAAGTTATAGGAAAGCTCCTGAGGTTGCAAACCAGGTTTTGAAATCCAACCCTGGGAGTGTGGCTTTTGTGGAAATATACCAGGGACAACTGAATTTGGGTATTTATGTGTAGGCTACTTTGCAAGCTTCATTGGCTTCAGAGATGGTTGCAGACCACTAGTTGGATTTGATGGTTGTCACCTGAAAGGAAATTATGGAGGGGTTTGTTTGTCAGCTACAGCTTTAGATGGCAATAATGGACTGTTTTCACTTGCTATCTACATATGCACTTCAGAGTGTGAAGCTACATGGGGTCATTTCCTTAGCATTATTAAAGACAAGTTATTGCAACATCCAGGAAAGATATCCTTCATCTCTGACAGACAGAAAGGCCTAGAGAAAGCTGTTGACAGTAAATTCTATGGGCACTCACATAGGTTTTGCTTCAGGCATTTCTACAAGAACTTCAAGTCCCATGTCAGTGCTAGCCAACAGATGAAGCATCTTACCTGGGGGGCAGCCAGAGCCTACAGAGAGGTAGATACTGCTAAGTGGATTGAAGCAATTTCTCAACAGTGTCCAGAGGGTCTTGAGTACATGATGGCAGAGCACATGACCAGATGGTGTAGAGCCTACTTTGACAAAACAACCAAGTGTGAGCACATAACCAACAATTTCTCTAAGAGCTTCAACAGTTGGATAAGAGGAATCAGAGATAAACCCATCACTATGATTGTAGAGATGTTTCATATGATGGTGATGCAAATGATCTATGATAGAAAGATGGCTTCTAGAGCATGGGGTGAGTATGACTTGACCCCAAGAGCTAAGAAGATAATTGAGCAAAGATCAAACCTTGTCAACAAATATCAAGTGACTGAGATTTCAGATTTCAATATAGTTACAAACTGCAACAAGAAGTGAAAAATTGGAACATCATTATCAAAATCCTTTCAATATTACATGATCTATCAGATTTCAATATTACATAGCCAATCCTTTCCCAAATTTTTTACAAAACTCTTCTAAAGTGGTGTTCACTACAACTTGAACAGGGATTTCAGATTTCTTCTCCTCACTAAGAGTGGCCTCATTCAACCATTGGAATGCATTGTTGCATTTCAAGCATTGCAAGAATTTTCTTCCCTTGCTGTGACTCCTCTTTGACATTAAAATAGCTCTTTTTCCTCCACAATTTCGATTGGGACAAGTGCTTTCTCCCCAAGGGCATTCCTTCTTCCAATGGCCTAACTCACCACATAAGAAACAACCTCCTCTTTGAATTGTTGAAGATGAGCTTTCAGAGCTTGAACCCAAAACAGCAACATCCATCCATTGAAAATCCGAGCAAATGGGACACTTCGGAAACTTTCTCCCGGGATTGGCCGTGGTATTTGACTTCGAAACATACCTAATCCCCTTGCAGTTTTCCATCTTGCAGGGGGAGCTCAAGAACGGACACTCATCTGCAAGGTGGGTGTGCTTCGAGCAGAGTTAACATTTCTCCTAAACATATTTGAAAATGTCACACATTCAACGAAAATTAGAGGGACAAACCACAACACCAAGAAATTTCATACATTCAAAGAAATTACACAAAACATAGCTTACCGGAGTTGCAGAGCTAGCCATGGTGGCTCGGTGAAGCTTCGATGAACCCTAATTTTTGGTACCAAGCCACGCAATCGAATCAAAGAGAAGAAAAAAGCTGTGGTGTAGGAATTTATAAAAGAGAAGGGTAGTTTAGGAATTACACAAGTAAGTTAGGGGCTTCCATTCATTACGGTTCCTCACACAAGGACTTAAGGGCTTTTTCGTCATAAAAATATAGGCTGAACGGTCGGCTGTTAGCAAGGGACGGAAAACGTCTCAACTGGGGTGCGTTATACATTTTTGTAATTGACAGAGGTGTACCTTTAATTGTAGTAAATTAAGTGGGGTGCGACTCAAAATTTCTCTTAATACTAAAGTACTACCAAAAATTTTATGTATATAATTTTTTTTTTTTTTTTTGGGTACCTTTCAAAATATTTTAGTGTCCCACACCGCCCATCCATCGTTTTGCGACCGGCGCTGTTTGAATTAAGGAACGTATAATGTTGATATAAATAAATTTAGAGATACAATAATAGTGCTGCTCATGCAAATTGATCATGGTGGTGGCACATGACAAAGTTGACAACATCATTGCTCGGAGCAGGCCTACAGACGTGTACGGCGGGGAAGGGCCCCGCATGAGCTAAGCAGGAGGCGGCGGGACCGTTAGATCGGACGGCCGGTGCCCGCGCAAGCTAGTCCTCGTGGTGACGTCACAGAGAGGCTCGCGGCGGGGCCTACATATTGCCCCCATTCCCTCGCACGTGATCCGTGGCCCCACCACATCCGTTGCCTCGTCCCTTCGGCGACCCAGCATGGGAGGACGAGGTCCCCGGCTGGAGGGGGACCACCCGGCGTCCTCATACACCGACACGTAGTGCTCTGTTAGTCACGTGCTTCTCCCTCTCTCCGCCCACGTGATCCTTCACGTGCTTCTCACAAGTTGCTCCTTCGCGTGCCGATTCACAAGATTCGCACAGTATTAAAAACCTTTTTTTAATAATTAATTGGCTAAAATTCTTAATCTTATTCTATCTCTCTCTTTCTTTTAAAAAAATATATATATTTGGAGTAAGAGCATCCACATTAGAAGAGATTTCAAGTGCTATATTTTAATTTTAGTTAAATTTTATAGCATTTGAAGACTGCAGTAGACACTTATTCATACTTAAATTACTAGAAAGCTAAGAGCATCAACAGTGGGGGAGATTTCAAGTACTACGTTTTAACTTTAACCAAATTTTGTAGCACTTGAAAATTACATTGGACACTTGTCCATACTTAAAAATTGCTAGAAAGTTAAGATACACTCCAGATATAGAGCGTGTGCTGGCTCCACTTCATTAATTTCTGGGCCCACCAATATTAACCAATTTTATCAAACATGGAAGAAAAATAAATAAAAAATTGAGAAAAAATCTTACCAAACATGAAAGAAAAATAAAAAGAAAAATGATGGAAGATGTTAATTTGGAGTATTTGTTTGGAGTGTACCAATGTGTGCCAATATCAAGGAGACACTCTAAAAGTAATAATTTACACAATTTATAAAAATTTGGAGTACGTGTTTGGAGTGTCCAGATTTGGAGTGTGGCTATATTAATTTTTGGGCCCACCAAATTAATTGTTCTTACCAAACATAAAAGAAAAATAAAGAGAAAAAAGAGGGATAATTTTTTTTTTTTTACCAAACAATAAAGGAAAATAAAGAGAAAAAAAGAGGAAGGATGTTAATTTGGAGTATTTGTTTGGAGTGTACTATTGTGTGCCAATATCAATGAGACACTCCAAAAATAATAATTTACACAATTTTTAATAATTTGGAGTGTATCCACTGTGGATGCTCTAACGTACTTAGACTTTGTGCACATCGTGTCTGTTTTTAATTTTCACACATACCTCCACATCTTTCCTGCGATTCGATCCCGTGACCATTCGCATAGCCATAAATGTTATACTTCTTCTCGCTAACCACAAGAGCCAGTCAAGTTCGATTAAAAGTAGGAGTCGCTCAAAAATAGATGTTCCAGCTGTACATTCATGTCTATATATACAATTTTTTTTTAAATATTGTCCAGCTTATAGCTCATGTAAAAAGCAGCACGGACACAAAAATGATCCGCATGATTCAAATCCTTCAATTGTAAGAACGCGTAAGTGTATGTGAATTATAATAAAAAAATATCTATAATTATTTAAATAAAATAATATATTTTTGCTGCGATGTCTGACGTATTGTATTGAATTTTGTACACGCTAAGTATAGAAAAGAAAATATAATTGAGACATTCATTTTGAAGACATTGTATTTGTTCCCTCAAAAGAGTACCGATTTGTTTGGTAACGATCAAAGATCTCCTTTTCTTTTTCTTCAACATATTAACTCATAGTCAAGAAGAGTAGGAAAGAGGAAAAGGACCATTACCAAAATAATCTATTTGTGATTCCATTTGCTAAACATCCATTTGTTGTTGATGTTGTTGGTCATCAAGATGGTGATTGAAATATTGTTGACCGTATACTTTCAACCAAACGTTACAATTCGTGAGAAATTAACATGCTTCTTATTCATAAACATTACAAAAAAAAAAAAAAGCTTTTTGCAGAAACACAAGTGGAACGGAAAAAAATTCAATTCATTAACACCAGTTCTTGAACTTGGTAGAGGCCTAATTCAGAGGTTTTTTAAATATTCGTTATTCATCTATACTATTATAACATGGCTTAGAAACGGTTCAAAAAAAATAAACCGTCTAAGTCATGTATGCATATTTTCAATTAATTAATATTTTTTTTTAAAAATTCTTCTCAATTCTAAAATATATTCAATATTAAATTATATTTAACCAAAGTATATAATATTATCTAACTAAATATATATCTAAAATTCTAAAAATATATCTATAATAAATTATAACTAAAATATGTTCAAAGTATATTTAAAATATTTTATCTAATTTTCTAATAATAATATTATAAAAAATGGGTACGCACAACGTTCGTGAATTAGTAGTATCTTTAACTTATTTGGGCTTTAAGGCGGAATACGTCAGGATCTTTTAATTAGATGTAAAATTGGTAAGTCACCTCTTTCTAGTTGAAGAATGACATGAAGTAGAGAAAAATTGTTAACCAATATCATTAGAAGGCAATGGTCATCACTTGTTATCTACGAGAAATTATTCAGTAGGTCGGACCCATCACGTGACAGTGATGATAAACCTTGACTTTCTACCAATAATGTCATGACACAATATGTGATAGTGACATTGAAAGATTGGAGAAAAGTGGGGTGTCATAGCGATGTTGATGTTGAGTCAAGTCATACCATTGTCACGTGGTGAGCTCACCCAATAAATAATTTTTGGTTATCTTCAAGAATATCTCAAGACAGTACGTGCCAACAAGAGTGTATCGTCTGCTTCATTGGGGACTGAAGAATAAATCGTGAACAAAGATGAAAATGCAGGTTAATAATAATGTTAGAAGTTGGTGCTTATACAATTTTTTGTATTTTATAAAGTCAAAAGATTATATTTTTAAGATGTCTGACGTAACGCAGGATTCTTTGTGTACACTGTGTTGCATGCTATTTGGGTTCACTGTATTCAATTTTTACACACACACTTCCTCCGTTGTTCGATCCTGAGGCCCACCTAGCCAAGGAGGTTACATGTTATTGCTGACCACAAAAGATAGCCGAGTAATTCAAGTCGAAAAAGAGATGCATATGGAGCACAAAGGAAGTTGAACTGATGCCGCAGGCAGAAACAATTATTTTATGCAATTGAATGCTAAAATCTTAGTCGGAGTTAGAAGGTCTCTTTCATTTTCATCAGTATTATTTAGAATAAAAATAAAAAATGGTAAGGGAAATGCAACCTCTATTAAATTATTATCTAGGAGATGCATATGGAGCACAACGTGGCATCACGAAGCTTAAAAACCTGTGGATCCCTCACACATTGCTCTCACAAGTAAGCTGAACATGCTACTCATTAGCCATATTAGTTGCCATCAATGTTTTAAAAATCGGACCTAAAATCAATCCGGTGAGGACACTAGGTTGGATCAAATAGGCCCAACCAGTGGGCTATCCGGGTTGAACCACTTATATAGACTTACAATCTTACATTGAATCACTGTCGACTCGACACATGGACAAGTCTGACAAGACTTCGGATCTGGACAACCCTCTCCATAAGACAACCTTCTTCGTCGTGAATTGTGATATGAGACATCTTGTTCGTAGTAAGCATAATGACGTTCATCAATGCATGTTCATCCTCAATATTGTGTTCAACATATATAAGAAAATGTTTGTCTTCAACATGCGGTCGAAGAATGTTCTGTAATAGGACACTTGAGACGTTCTTCTCCTTTAGGTTTAGCATAAGGGTTGGTGGATTTGAAGGTTTGGGTAAGGTTGTGTTTGTTATATTGAAATTGTGGTTATTGCGAGTAGGGCTGTGGTTGTATTGGAAATTAGAACGAATATAGTATTGGAAGTTTGTTTTAGGTGGTAAGGTGGGTGTAGACTTGTAGTATATGGTGCCGGGGTAGGTGTAGAGAGCTAGGTAGGGTTATAATTTGTGAAATTTCCGCGGTAGTTGGAACTTTGACGTGGAATTAGTGTTGGAGGAAATATAAGGGGATTCATCTAAAGTTGATATTTAATTTGTCATAAGTTATGAATTATGATAAAAACGAGAGGAGTACTGGTTGTAACTTTCCATTTCTTTTGTGTAGTTTGTTCCAAAGAACTATCAATAGTGTAGTTTGTTCCAAAGAATTATCAATATTAATAGCCATCTGATTGCTTCATCCATAGAATGTGCATGTGTGAATAACTTACTTCTAATTATCCGATTAAGGCCTCCAAGAAATCTAGAGATCGATTGTTCATGTGTGTCTTTGCAATTATATCGAGCAAGCAAATTATAAAAGTCAGTCACGTATTCCTCAACCAAATTATAAAAGTTAGTCACGTATTCCTCAACTGTTTCAGCACCCTGTCTACAATTTTGAAACTTGGGAAATAACGGTTGATGATAATTGTTTGGTAAAATTATGGCACGCAAGAAAATGTTTATCCTTCCCTATGTGTAATAATGCTCGATTAAGTTAAAGCACCGTGCAAAAGCAGTACCTATTCAACTTATTAGCTACCATATTTATACTAATGGTATATCCATGAAATCGAAAAATGTTCTACCTCATATTCTAAATAAGTTTTAATTTAGAAGTATGTATTCTGGAATTGAACCATAATAAATCTTTGACGAGCTTTGTTGAAGGTTTTTGTTTTCTATTTTTTCCATAATTTCTTAAAATAGCCTCTTCAAGATCGTCATCTCCCAAAATAGCTTTTTCAGGAGTGGTAGATAATGTGGTAAAACCCACTTGATATGATTGGTTGAGATAATGAACATGGTTTGATTGTTTAGTAAAAGCTTTAGAAACTTCATTATTAACAGCTTGTGAATCAGTGATTTTCATGGCGGAAGAATATGTGCCTTTTGGATTTATGAAATCAATGGGTTTGGAAGGGTGAAGAATGTTTTGTTTGGATCATCAAAAATATTGCTAGAAGAAGCTTCTATGGATTGTTGTTGAAGATTCATATATTGAAACGATCACATAATCTTCTTTAGTTCTTCTATATTTGCGTTGAGCTCACCGTATTATATATCACGCTTTGCAAAAAAAAAAAATCACATTCTATAAAGAAAATTCTCTCTCTAGTTCATCCAAAACTTCTTAAATCGAATGATCAATGAGAGCTATAGATTATGATCGTTTGCTCTGATACAAATTGATGTATTTTAAATGAGGTTATTTCATAAAGAGTGATAAATTTTGGTATATTTATATAAAAGAGGAGAAGTTTTCAATATTTACAAGAAAAGAAATGTGGCGCCATCTTAGATGGCGCCCAACCTCTTTTTTTTGTTTTTCCTAGCATGTGGCGCCATCTTAGATGGCGCCCAATTATTTTCTAATTTTTTATTTTATGGTTACGTGAGAAAGTTAGATTTTCTCATCCTAAATAAATTTAACTCTTTATATACAATTTTATCTTCTTCTTTTTTTAAATGTTATATATTTATTTAAATTTAATATTAGAAAAACATGTTTAAAAAAATAATTCAAAATCTTAAATATTAGATTTTTAAATCTAATATTACAAAAAATATGTTTAAAAAACTAATTGTAAAAATTAAAATAAATTTATCTTTAACGTGAGAAAGTTGATTTTTTTCGTCCTTAAATAAATTTAACTCCTTATATACAATTTATTTTTAATTTGTTTCCAAATCTTAGATATTTGTTTAAATCTAATATTTAAAAAATATGTTAGAAAAAATCACTTAAATCTAATATTAGAAAAATATCTTAAAGGTAAGTTAAAAATAATAATTTAAAATCTTAAATATTGTTTCTCAAATCTTAGATATAATTGAAATCGTACACAGTTTTTTCAAATAAAGTTTAAAATAAAAATAAGTTCTTAGATATTCTTTCAAATATAATATTTGAAAGAAAACATCTTAGGTGTTGAAATCCTAAATAATTTGTTTTCCTACTGAATTAATTCTGTAAAAAAAATCATGGAAAAAGATTTAAGAAATTAATTTAGGTGTTTGATTGTCCTTGTTTTATGAAAATTGATCTCTTTCTATGGATTTGACCATTTATTTTAAATTTAGAGAAAAAAAATCTAAGATTTTGAGAAAAAAAAGATATTAAGTTTAAATAAAAAATATCTTTCTATGGATTTGGGAAAAAAAATATTTAAGATTTTGAATTATTTTTTAAACATATTTTTTCTAATATTAAGTTTAAATAAATATCTAAGATTTAAAAAAAAAATTGTATATAAAGAGTTAAATTTATTTAGGAAAAAAAAAGAAGAAAACATCACTTTTCTTATAAATATTGAAAAGTCCTCTTTTATATAAATATACCAAAATTTATCACTCTATATAAAATTTACTGATTTTAAATTGAAGTAGAACAAAAAAGGATGCCAAGAACCTTGATAAGAAAAGAAAAGAAGAATAGATTTGGCAACAAGAAGAAGAATTAATTCAAAAAAAAGGAGTTTAAAAGTTCTAAAATAAATTGTATTAAAAATAATAATTAGGTGCTCGTCTTACTAAACAGCCGACAAATCTTAAAAGAAAAAGTTTCCCATAGATGAGTCACCATAGATGAGTCATGTTAAAAATAAAATCACTAAATAGAAGTCCAACTAAAGTAGAATAACTAAATAAGAGTCCTACTAAAATAAAATTGCTAGTAAAATATGAAAGTTCTCATTAAATATGAATCAAAGTAATTCGGTTACTTCTAGATGTACTACATCACCATATAGAGGATTTTGGAGATTAATTTCACTATATAAATATAAGATCCTTATAGCTTTAACAGCAGCATGATACCACTGATTTTGTAAATCCAAGAACATCATTTATATAACAAGAGGAAAAATCTTACCATGATCTCAACAACCATACCCCTGGGCATGCAGCCTAATAGGATGACACACATATTCTTGTTACTGCCCCCAAAGTAATAGTAAATTTGATATTACAAATTAGTGAATTTTTCCCTCGAACTGTAACAATATTTACCATACAATATGATGCCAACAAACTGTAGCAGAAAGGGGGAGGAGATTTTACTTACCAGACAATGAATTGTAAAAAAAAAAAAAAAACACTCTTCTAATTCACGAGTTTTAATCAAATGCTCCCACACATTTAGGGGACTCAAACGTATATTTCTGAAACCCTAACTCAGGAAAGGATCTTGAAATAAGCGTTTGAACGAACGTCCATCTCCTAAACTGCAATCCAATATTATGATCATCGAAAAACCTTTCCGGGTGCCCATGAAAAGACTTCTTGTGCCCTACAACACAGATGCATTGTAGTGAGCCATGCTTTTATATGGGACATGATCCACATGGGGAACCCATGTTCTTGATGGCAAGTAATAATGAACAAAATCCAATAATGGTCCCATGTATCCAGTAAAATTCATAGACACCACCATGCATTTAAAACATGGGAACAGAGAAAAAAATATGGCATTTGCTGCTGCACTAGGCTAGTAACTAGTTAGATAAATCTGTCCATAAAACTAGTTCATGCATTACTGAGAGAATCATGAATATGTGCAAGTGAGAGTAAAAGCTCTCTCTGACATCAGGAGAATGAAATCAACAAGGCATGTTGCAAGTGAGAGACTGAAGGTTGACCTAGCAAAAATGTAATTCTATTAAGTAGGGGATGAACTTTGATGCTAGAGAAATAATATCCTGGTTGATGCATTTGATAAAACCTTGAGTCCTTGCTTACCGCAAGCCCAAAATTCTCCATTGGCTTCAATATTCAGAGTTTTCTGTTTACAAAGGATATGCTCAGCAACAACCTAACTACACAGCCTAGTGAAAGGTTCTTCAGTAAGGTTAAGCACTGCAAATAAATAGAAACTGCCCATTTTTCCTCTGAAATCCAGCATTTCAGACTAGAAGAGGAACTAGCAGTCACTAGCCATCCCAAATAGTAATGGCTATGTGATTATAACAGACTAATTGCACCACATCAAACAGTAACAATAAAAGCACGAGTTGTGATTCATTTGGAAATCTCAGAGTTCTTGTGAAGGCCTTGTAAACAAGCAAAATCAATAGTAGGAATTATAGGTAATAAATCACAGTTACAGTAGCTTTATACCTACCAAGACCAACATATTAAATGAGAAACTCTTGTCAAATATAGAATTAGCATAGTTTATGCATTATATAATTGAAAATTGATGCACATTAATTCTCACAGAATGATAAAGGAAAAAACTTTGAAACTTCCATTAAGTGGAAACCATTACCTTTCCTCTCAGATCAATAAGTTCAAAGTTCATACTTGAGCAGATTAATCTCATTTTCCTAAGAGGTATAAAAAATCATCATAACAAAGTGAAAATGGAAGACAGCATCACAACAGCCTAACAAGAGGAATGTACGTTGATCAGGGGGATCAATTTTGCTACATCTGACGCTTTTGTTAACAACATTTGGTTTCCAGTGGTCATGCATCGGAAGAAATCAAGGAGGTTCCTCAAATCACCAATTATGCACATGCAAACTGCAACTCAGGCAGAAAGCTCTCTAGCAACAGACCAACAGTTACAGCTTTGCCGTAATAGGAACCAGAGTTATTAATAACAGAAAAGGTCTTGTAGCTCTTAGCTCACATTCCAATAAGCATCCAGTGTCTCATTGTATTGGGTACTAAAATCACACATAGCATCAGCCGCAAAGACGAATTACCTCCTTGAGAACCTTCTCAACTGAACATTTCAAGTTATCAGGGACAGACAGCACTTTTGGGACTGAATTCAAAGTATATACCATAATGAGTCTCATTACATCTCCTAGGATCACTTTGTCCACTGCACCGACCTTTTGGTTCTTAAAGTGGCATGAAGCACTCAACTTGCAAGTTTGGCATACCTTACAGGATATCGAAACAAAAAATTAGCCTCAGGTAGTTTAATTCAAATTATAACATTAAAACCACTTACGTTGTCCTCATGGATGTGGAAGAATGACCGCATTCGTTTAGCTGCAAAAACTGATTTCCTCTCAATTGATGGGCATCCAAAGAGGGCAATAGTTTTCAAGTCTTTTCCAGACAACCACCTGTTATTTATAAACATAAGCCGGAACCAGGGATATTAAGTTTAGATTAGTTTCGGCAGCAAGAACGAGGAAATACGATATGCAACAAACAAGAGTTAAAATGAAGAGCACCATCAGGTTACCTTTTCTCAGTAAGTAAACAGGGACAAAATCCATGTGAGGATATATGAAAAAGAACCATGACAGAGTAGTATTTATAAGCCAATCAAGTTGCAAACATTCAGAAAAGACATGGCCAGGAATCAGAGAACAAAAAACAAGAGTAAGCTATTGAAGTGCACAATGATCCATCCAAAAATTAAACTAATTTGATGAAAACATGCATGATTTATTCCATATAATGCAATTTGTGATAATTTGAGGAACAGTTTGCAGACAAATATAAATAAATTCAATTAAGGAGAGGATAATTTTGCGTAACATGGATGAACCGTTTAATATGAAAATATTAACTCAAAGGATTGGATCAACTGTCATAAAGACATCTAAAACTAAATGTTCCCAATTTGATTCAAAGTCACAAGAAATCAATAAGGCGTATAGAAAGTATAGACAAGTTTGAAACAATAAAAAAATATACAGAGATACGCGCAAGCAACCGTAGGGTATCTGATACATTTGAACATTAAAATCTCTTTAATCCAAATAATGAAAGTCTTGAGGGTAAACGGGTATTATTATACCATGTGCAGGGAAGACTTGTTTTTTTATCACTCATGTTCCTATAGAGTGTATTGGATAGGTAGACATAGCAAAGTCCATAATAGCAGCCGAAAGACAACACTGGATCAGTCCAATTTGGGAATTTTCTTGAATCGGATGATAAAAAAAATTATTTCTGGTTACAAACAGAAGTGAAGAGGTTCTACTATCAAGTATGTTTTCAACAAGGAACACGTAAGAAGAAGATATTGTAACACATACTTTATTCACAGAAATTTAGTACATGAACTAAATTATTATGGGACGCAGATAGGTGCAGTTGATGGCACTAATCACGTGAACAGCAAGAAGACATTGCTTTTACATTAAAAAACTGACTTGCAACTCGTCGCAATAATAAGTTTTGGCACATGTGGAACTCCAATGAAAGAAGAGGTATTTTGCTGAGGAAGGTGCTGTCTACTGCCACCCCCCCCCCCCCCCCCCCCCCAAACACACACACCAATCTGGAGTCATTAAATTTTGAAACATGAATTGAGATGTTTAATGATCTAATTACTTAAAAAATTTAATAAGATTAAGTTGTCTCTTAATGAAAATAAATTCAGGTTGGAGTAAACGAAAAAGGAAAGGGTGTACTGTCACTGTGAACAGAAAACAGCACTATCAACCCGAACAGAGGAAATTTAATAATTTATATTATTAGGTTGCAGGCAAGCCTCAAAATCTCATTGTCACTTGAACAGAAAACAGCCATGCTAATGTTAACAGTTGAAACTTAGGTTAGGGCAAGCGTCAAAATCATATTGTTTAGTTTTGGCCCATCTTTCGGAGTTCCGGTTTAGGAAGTCTTGGTGGTTTCGAAAGTTTATGGTTGGACTTCCAGTGTTTGAGGTCTCTGACTTCAAAAAATCTTTAAAAGGTCTAATAGTTATTTAAATATAAACATATCAAAGGTTACATTTTGAACATAGTTTATGCATAACTTACAAGTTATGTTGCTAGGTTTAATTAATGTTGGCTAAAAATCGAAAGATAAACCTGAACTTTTTACACCTTTAGGCCTCGTTTGGTTCGCGGAATGGAAGGGAAAGGAAATCAATTCCTTGTCATTTCCTTTCCTTTGGGAAATTTTAATTCCCATTGATTTTCCTTTCCGATGTTTGGAAATGCCAAGGAATTTGGAAAGGAAAGTGAATACTTCAATGTGGGAAAGTGATTCCTTGCTTGGATGGATGGAATCACTTTCCCCCCTAATTTCCCTTCCATTGGGAATCATTTTCCTTTCCTCCTCAATTCCTTTGGCACCCAAACATAGAAAAGTAATCACTTTCCTTTCCCAACCCGGAGATTCCGCGAACCAAACGAGGCCTTAGTTCAAAGATCAAAATCTGGTCTATGCAACAAAACTATGACAGATTCTTTCAGCATTATCAACTCCACTCCCATTCATTACAACACGGATCATCTTCGCGATCTAAATCCTATTAATTACACCATGGATCATCTTCGTGATGTGGATCCTATACATCGATCATGCTGGAGAAGAATCATACCCCGATGACATGGATCGTAAAATCCGGGTCGTGGAATCGGGATCCAACCCAGATCGGACAATCCCGACCCAAGCGGACCTAATTTGTAGTTGGACCATATTTTGACGTCTTTTGAAATTAAGGTTTTCTTTTTGCAATTTTAAATTTTTATATACTTTCTTATCATACTCTTCATATTCTGTGGATCAAATATCTCTAGTGCTCTTCCTCTTCTCCCAAAACTAGGATTTTGAGATAAAAAATCAATTTATTCCTCATTTGTTGTAGACTTGTAGTGGACTTCTACGGCTTAAAAAAAGATAGAAGGACGTGGTGGTTGTGATTAACTCAATTCTGTTTGAGGCGATTCTTAAATTATGCTCTCTTTTCACTTATTTGTCTTTGGTTTTGAAAGATGAGAAAGAAAAAGGTGGTAACATGGGAGCATTGCACATTTGTGGACAAGGATCAAAAACAACTACCATGCAAGGATTGTGACTTTTGGGTTTTTAACAATTTAAAATTCTATTAACTACATTTTTGGAGTCGATTGACTTGTTTTGTGCATGATATATGGTAAAACCTACTTATTTTGTGGATCTAGTTATCAATTTACGCATGATAACTTTTATATTTGAATTTTCCATTTTTCATATGTATTTGATTTTTTTATAGATCTAATCAATAATCTTACTATTCACAATGCAGATCCCAATCCAATCTGGACCCTTCACGATTTTATGATCCAATTCGATTTTGACAACATTGCATGCAATATAATGGGTCAATATGTAGGTAGATACAAGAGTGAAATATAAGTTGAAATATAAGAAAATATAATTTCAATTCACGCTTCTCCAATAAATATTTGTTAAACCCCGATTAACAGTTTTATTGTTTTAAGCAACTTTTACAACTTAATCCTTACTTGTCTTGGTCTCTCTTTCAAAGTTTTGCTTTAAATTTTGTTAAAAACTACTCAGGCACTATAGAAATCTGAAATACATTCCTACCTGATACACATTTACAAGAAACTGGATTTTAGTATCCCAGACACCGTTCGAGAAATTAAACCTTATGCACCAGTTGTCCATGACCATGCATATGCAACTATCTATAAAAAAATACATATGCATGATAATGGAATGATAATGGAAGTAATTTGTAATTAATTTCTATTAACATAATCACATTCCACATTCCTCGAACCACTGCTTGCACACAAAGTTCTCAGGGTTCTCTCAACTAGCGACACAACAATCCCAATACGAATCCACAAACAGTTTTCAACATTTCTTTAAGGTTCAGAATATTACACATAATCATCATATTATAGTCTATATTTCCTTTTTGTCGATTACCAAGTGAAGTATTAATTCTTTAAACTACTCTATAATTCTCTTAATTAAAGATACAGTTCATAAATCATCATTGCCTTGTTATTTAACATACTAACATAGTAACATTCCAACATAATGTATTCTAAGTATCAACTTAACAGTTCATACCAGTTGTACTAGCAATGTATAATCTCAACAATTCAAAAGTAACAAGAACATAAACATAAAAGTGATAGCTTTTTATCTTGGTTCATTTTATTATGGTATCATCATATGGACATAGTAAAGGGACGAGAGAGGGTTCTTATTAAAAAGTGAGAAATGAGGGAAGGAAGGGTTAAAGGCACTCACTTGCTTAGAGAAATGTAGAGAGAAACAAGAAGAAAATTTCCTTCGCAACGCTCGAGCCTCGTCTTTGCCTTCTACTGAATATCATCGTCCGATTCGGCAGAGCTTTCGCAACGTCTTCTTTCTCTCTTCATCTCTCTCCCCTCTCAAAAGTAATTTATGTAGTAGCATAATGAAATAAATGAGGGAGGGACTCTTATATAGTATTATGAAGTTGTTATGAAGAGAGAGAGCCCTTAGAATCACCCAAGATACACTTCAATGTATCTTAGAATATCTTTCCGAGATCTCAATTATCAACAAAGATGTCGAAAGATCTCAAAAGATACCGAAAGGATTTTCCGAGATATGATTTGATGGTTTCATATCTTCTTAATGGATATTTACTATACAAGTGGGCTTCGCCCAATAAACCATCCAATTACCCCCATTAAGCAAGACCCTAAACCAACACCCAAATCATGTTGCTTTCATAGGATTAAATCTCAATCCGCACAAGTACAGTTCCAACAATCCAACATTTGAAGTTAAAACATAGGGACAATTATGTTTCAAGCTCGAACTTGATAATTATAACTTACACTCAGTCAAATTTGAACCACACTGTTCAGCCAAAAGTTAGACAGCAGTTCAGAGCAAGAACGGACCAAATCATGTTGTTTTCATAGGATAAAATCTCAATCCGCACAAGTACAGTTCCAACAATCCAACATTTGAAGTTAAAACACAGGGGCAATTATGTTTCAAGCTCTAACTTGATAATTATGACTTACACTGAGTCATATTTGAACCCTACGTTGAGCCAAAAGTTGCACAAAATCATAGCACGGTTCAAAACAAGAACATATCATTACATCCCCTGGGACATAGGTGTAGTGCCCCGTCCCGCTCAGTCAATCGGAGGAATCGAAACGTCGACGGCGTTCGGACTTAGCATGCAACGGCGACTTGAAGGCTCGCTCGGTCAAGGCGACCGCTTGCTCAGGTGGGGTAGTTTCGGTGAACTTGCCTCATCTTAACCTTCACATAATAAATCGCATGTTTTCAACTTGCACAAGTAGGCTTGATAATAAAAGAGACGAATCTACATAGCTAAAGGGAATAATCCCGACGGGTCGAATTGAGTTAGAATATGGAAAGGTCCAACGGTCGGCTTAGAGTTGGTGCACGACGTGCTTTGAAAATGACACTCGATCCTTCGTTCCGTGGCTTGGGAGAAGGAAAGTTGGTTGAGTAGGCAAAGTTATGAACGTGGCCTAAGTCCTAGGCATTGCCCGCATAAATGCTTCATAAAGCATGCACGGTCCTATCGTCCAAGGGTTGGCATAGCCTTGGCCCCATGAGTTGAGTTAAGTTGCGTTGCACGGCTTATGACATAAGTCTAGGCACCCAAATGACTTAGTCGTTCAGAAGTCGAACGCATGCGCGGCACGTTTCCGCAATGCGAGGCTTGACGCAGCCTTTGCTCGTCGAGTCGTCGTGTGTTTAAGTCAGACAAGTTATGTTAGGCTATCGGAGTGGTAGCAAGCACGGTCCTACGAGTTCTACGGTTGGGTATAACCACATAGTCTTACGGTCTCAAGGCCCGTCATATAAAGTATGACTTGGACGATAGCGTCGCGTAGAACGCAAGTCGGTTTAAGGCACGATGCACGGACTTAGTGTTTAAGCAATGAACCACGGTTGATTTAATGAATTTTGGAGAAAGGACTATCGAAAAGGCATTCATGAGTTGAATGAAATGATATGGTAACATGAAAAGAATGCTCGCGACCGTGGGTCGTCGAGGGGTCTCAAATGATAGAAGTATTGATATTGGTTTTGAAAGAGAGGGTAACACTGAAAGAAGGATGACTGTGTGAGACGTCAGTTTGAGTCGAGTCTTGCATGATCATTGGACAACTTGTCGACAAGGGCGATTTGTTTCCTCGGACGACAACCCGGGGCCACGGGACCGTTCCGGCCTAGGAGGAAACCGAGGGTGAATGTGAGCGGGATAGCCGAACCGAAAGGCAAGTATTCGGTGGACGCTCATCGGGGCTAGCTACTTGCGATGACCGGTCCATCCTATACCAGCTATGTGTCCAGAATAGCTTGTCATGCTAGCGACCTCATATAGATGAGTCCGCACGGTCGACAATCCGCGAGTGTGCCTTTGGATTGAGTTGAGTTGAATGTGTGTACAGTTAGAACACAATGTCTGGACCTAAGATTTGGTTGCAGCGTAGGCGACGTGCTTCGGCACGAGATGTGGCGTCGAGTCTTATGTTGTCGGCATATAAGTTGCGTAGTTATGATTGGTTTGTCTTGAGTTTAAGTCAGGAGATGCCGCAAGGCAAAGTCGGTCGAGTGACATTTGGTCCACAAGTCCTGATTGGGTCAGTTGGTGATTAAAGTAGAAAAGGGCCGCGAGACGGCGATATGGTTTAGTCACCCTGAGTTGCGAGGCACGGCACGATGGATTCCTAGCACGATCACATGGAAATGGAGCCTCATCGCATAGTTGCGTCTCTGATTTTGGGCTGTAAGACAAACACGACTTGATGGGTTAACGTTGATGTTGCAAGCACGGGATGATCTAGAGACACAAAATAGGCCAAGACGTCCGTCCTAAAACTGATCCTAAGGCAAGAGTAGGAAGACAATCATAAAAGAACTATGTTGAACGAAGTAAATCAAACGTGTTAGTTTTGCATGGGTGGGCGAGGAGCTCATTCCACCAGTACAGTTGAGTACTGACATCCACATAGTTTTTATGTGCAGGCACAGGTAGAAGCTCGTGGCGCGGAGCTCGCTTGGATGCGTCGAGGCACGGAGTTCCTTGGCGATTCGAAGCGTGCGGCCGCATGGAGTCAAGACTTATACGGGACATAATGTATGGACGTCACCTTCCGAAGCACCCGCTGGTTCAAGACTTGTATTGAGAGATGAGAGAGAGCTGAGTGACTTGTAACGTGAGAAGAGTGAGCTTGAGTGACTTGTAATCTTGGCCTTGCGCCCTATTGTAATCTTGTTCCAATATCAATAAAAATGCATCATTTGAACAACTTATGTTTAGTTCTAAATTTTCGCTGCTATTATTCAATGTCTCTGCTTGGGACTTCTTGCGACGACTCCGTCGCAGCCGCTGTAATCGGCCGTTATGGAACCCGCCTTGCACGAGCACAATCTAGGCTCGTGCGGCATCACGCCTTAGCGAGGACGATCGCTCCTACGGGAGCGGGGCGTGACAATAGGGCACCTCCAGTGCCTCCGCTCGTGTGGTCACTCATGCACAACCTAACCTCTATCCTTCAACCACTTTACGGCCTTGGCTATGCCTCCCATAGGGCGTAAGGCACCTATAGTGCCTTCTACTTGTGCGATCACTTGCGCTCGACCAAACAAAAGTGGGAAAAAATCGAGAGCCACGTCCATCGCATGAATGTAGTGACCATCGGATAAACCAGCCAAGGGCATACGGCATACACCACCAGTGTATGTCGTCACTCAACCACCGAAAGGGAGACATCTTCAATGGAGATGTCGACGGTGCATAGGACATCCATCATAAATTGTTTTTCAAAGTGGAGTCGAACAACAACCTCAACCACCACCACAGAGCAGATCGTCGCACACGTCTTAGGAGTGGATATGGAGAAGACTATATCTCGATGATTTATAGCATTTGCGAGTACTGTTACCCACCATCCAGTTCCCGGTCCCATTCGACTGATATGCCACTTCTGCTGTCTGGGAAAGTGACCCACCTCAGACTGGGTGTCCGATACTTTGTCCAAGACCATGCGACCCCATGCCCTGGTCTTTCTGCGGTCCTTATGGGTGGCCCTGAACATTAGGTGTGTCCTGACCCGCTGTCACCATCAGGGCCCCATCAGGATTCCGTTAACCCTGATCTCTCTGCGTCTCTTTGAACCCTCTCGCTTCTTGCTATTGTTGGGTCATCGACATCGGTAAGTGATTGCGGTCCATCATGCCTCCTGTCCCTCAGGACCAAGGGGATCCTTTATAGTTGCCCCTTCTGACGGTATTGGTTCCTCCCTGGTTGGTAAGTCCGCCGTCATGCTCCTCGCTAGACATATAAGTAGAATCAATAGCTAGTAACATGAGCGATCCCGGCCCAAGACATGATGGACAACGACTCAGAGTCCAAAGATTATAGGGTACCAACATGGACATATCTAGAACAGAACAAAGATGTACTATAGGCCGCCCTTAACTCAAAAGAGTTGTGGTGTAGTAATTATCATGTTAACCATACAAACTAGAGGTCCTTAGTTCAAATCTCAGTGGCAACATTTTTTTTTTATATTTACTTTTTTTTTCTTCCACATTATGTATAGGGGCCCCATTTCGGAAGTCCGTCTCGGGCCCCCATGAGCTCAAGGTAGCTCTGTCTCATAGGCTAGAGGCCAAGGGTATATATACAAGCAATCGGAAAGGGGCAAATCTCCTAGCCGATGTGGGACTAAACTTTTACTAGGATACACCCTAAAAGTCAACTTATACCACCTCCAATTTTCCGTCTATGTACTCATTTCTCATCCAATTTTCTGAATTACACATTTTATGTACATGCTCCGTATAAACATTTGACAATAACCAAACTATTGAGATAAAAAGGAAATTGCGATACATTGCTTACTGGGCGATCTCCTGATGGTCGCTGCCGAACCTCTCAGCCGCCAGTCTATAGAAACTGCGGGCGTAGTAATCGATATGGACCCGGCGTGCCGCCGCCTCCAGCTCCTCCTCCTTCCCTTTCAAGAAGTTGGCATCCTTCAAGTATCCGTCCGCAGTCAGCCGCGCCAGAAGCGAAGCCGCGTCGGCCGACAGCTCCTTCGGGGGCTCCTTCTCCTCCATGGGCCCATATCTCAACACTGACTCCTTCTTCTTCTTCTTGAATTCCTCCCTCCTCTTAGTGGGTTTGGGTGATGGTTTATCGGGTTTGGGTCTGGGTTTGGTGTCGGGTTTCGCGAAGAGGGAGGAGAGGGTTTCGGGCTTGGGAGTTTCTTGTTGTTGTGGAGGGAGAGAGGAGAGGAGCGTCCTTTGGAGGAGAGGAGGGCGAGGGAGTGTGGATTTGGAGGAGAGGGTTTTGAGGATAATCATTGGTTTTGATGGTTTTTGGGGGAGAGAAAAACAGTCTGATTGGGAAGGGTTTAGGGTTTAGGATAAGCTTGGAACGAGGCCTTGTTTGGTTTGTTAAGGGTCTGTTTGGCAATTGTAGGGGTAGGGATTATGAGATGTTTTTAGAGTACCGATTATGAACGGTTATGAGAGGCCCGGTTTTGAATGATTTTTAAGTAGCGACTTTTAAACCAGTCCAATCCATGCTTCGTAATTCACTAACGAGCGGTTCTGAAATTTTTTTACACGAATAAATTAAATAGGGAAGGGTATCAGTAGTTATAATTATATATATTTTTGTGAGGATATAAATAGAATAAAAAAATAGAGCCGCTCAAAACCTATCGATTTGGGGGTGTTTATAAAGCCACCCAAAAATACATTACATCGATTTTGGGGGGGGGGGTTTTGAGCCGACCAAAACCGGTGCCTTAAAAAAATTAACAAGCATGGATTTTCATAAACGATCGGTTCAAAAATACCCCAAAACCGGTGAAAACACCGTTACCAAGCAGACCCTATGGCCTCGTTTGGTTCGCGGAATGGAAGGGAAAGGAAATCAATTCCTTGTCATTTCCTTTCCTTTGGGAAACTTTAATTCCTATTGATTTTCCTTTCCGATGTTTGGCAATGCCAAGGAATTTGGAAAGGAAAGTGAATACTTCAATGTGGGAAAGTGATTCCTTCCTTGGATGGATGGAATCACTTTCTCCCCTAATTTCCCTTCCATTGGGAATCACTTTCCTTTCCTCCTCAATTCCTTGGGCACCCAAACATAGGAAAGTAATCACTTTCCTTTCCCAACCGGGAGATTCCGCGAACCAAACGAGGCCTATAGGTAAATTCTAAATGCACTCACGTTTTTTCTTCAGGGCAGGGCAGTTCAGTAACAGTCCTAACATAAATAGACTGTCATATTAAGATTTTTTTTAATGTTAGGACTGCCAACTTTCTTGACAGTTTTAATAGAATGTTCTAAGTAAAATGTTGAGTGCATTTAGCATTTATAGTTGCTAAATTATGGAGTTAGAAAAAAGTGATTATTTTTTTTTTATCTTTGAATGCCAAAGTAATTGAGAAGAAAAAAAAAAGTGATTACTTTAACCCATACGCTAAATATGGTACCCAACCTCACATTGAAGTTAGTAATCTTCAGGATGAGGTCATCATCACACAAAAGATTGTAATTTCATCAAAATCTTAAAAACAAATTTAAATTTCAAATCAATATTTTTTTTAATAAATTCATGGTATTAATATAATACTTGATATTCATATAATACTTGGATGTTAATTTACTCTCCTAATTAAATGAACAATAGATGCAATCATGTATATCTTGGAATGCTCCACCAACCCAATAATAATCCAATATTCTAGTATTCGACATGTATGCATAATTAGTTTGTTATTGTTAAAGTAGTGTTCTAAAAATTGGACTGTTGATCCGAAGAAAGTATTGAATCGGATCAAAAGGGTTCAACTAGTGGTTCAATCACTTAATTAATCTAAATGGTACAAGTTCATTCTCTTATAGACACTATTTTTTACAGAAATATTCATTTACAAACGATTTTTGGAAAAGCAATGGATCAACGCTGACTCAATTCAAAAAAACTACTGGTTCGTGGGTCAACCGATTTAACCGGACAAGTCTGATCCGATTTTTAAAACACTGGTTAATTAAAAGTCCTAAAGGACAAGTTTCTTATATGGTGAAGTTAAGAATATAATATTTCCATTATTACTTTTGGTATAAAAAAATTAAGTAAATTTTTTTGAATATTATATTTCAAACCTACGAGGAAATACTATTCCAATCGCGAGAGGTGAATTTTTTTAAAATCCAAAGAAATAACAATATTGTTCACATTGCCCAAACTACCCTAAAATGGACACACACCCAATATGACCAAAACTTTGACCATATTTGGACCTAATAAAAACTTGACTCGACCCAAATCGGATCCAAGTTTAACTTGAACTTGGATCTAAATCCTACCAAAATGGAACATAATCGAATCCAAGACTTTATTTAGTTGCACCCAAAGCAAATCCAAAAATAATTTATCCCGACTAGACCGAAACGAATCTAAGTCGATTATAAAATATTAACATATTTGAAGATAATATTTTATGAAAATTAATTATCCAGGTTTATTTAAAAAAGTTATTTATACTGTAAGATATTATATTTCGGATAGTTTTTTTAAATATAATTAAGTTGTTTACACATTAATTTAAGTTATTGGAAATATAACATCTTGGTAGTAACATATAATTATTAGATTTGATTCATGAGACCAAGTATTCCTTGATATATAATATTTAATATACGGGCTATGTTAACATGTACTCTAAGACCACAAGTTTGGTTCGCGGAATCAAGACATTGAGAAAGAAAAGTCATTCATTTTCTGTATTTGGATACCAAAGAAAATGAGTAGGAAAGGAAAAAAAAATTTCAAGAAAAAAAATACAGAGAAAATGGTTCCCCCGCTCATCCCATGAATTCATTTTTTTTTACTCCAATTATTCACTTTTTTTCCTAATTTTCTAGACCTTTACAAACACCAAAAAGAAAAATTAATAAGAATTATGATTTTCAAAAGAAAAGTAAAGAGCAAGGAATTGATTTCATTTCCTTTCTATTCTACAAACCAAATGAGGCCTAATGTCTCGTTTGGTTCTCGAAACCATGGATCGGGAAAGGAAAGTCATTACTTTTCTATGTTTGAGTACCAAAGAAATTGAGAAGAAAAATAAAGTAATTTCCAATGGAAAAAAAATTAGAAAAAAAGGTTCCATCCATCAAAGTAATGGTTCACTTTTTCACGTTTGAGTATTCACTTTTTCTTCATATTTTTTGGTATTTCCAAACATCGGAAAGGAAGTTCGATGAGAATTGTAATTTCCCAAAGGAAATGAAACACCAAGGAATTAATTTCCTTTACTCTCCTTTCGGTGTTTGGTTCGCAGAAAAGAATGGAAAGGAAATTAATTCCTTGGCATTTCGTTTCCTTCGGAAAATTACAATTACCATTGATTTTGCTTTCCGATGTTTGAAAATGTCAACGAATTTGAAAGAAAAGTGAATAATTCAAGGTATATGAAAAGGAAACTAAATACTTAAAGTGAGAAAGTGATTCGTTGCTTGGATTGATTAAATCATTTTGTTTCCTAATTTTCTTCCATTGTAAATCACTTTATTTTTCTCGATTTTTTTGGCACTCAAACATATAAATTAATAACTTTCCTTTCCCAATCCCATGATTCTGTGAACCAGATGAGGCCTAAGGGTGTTTATGGAAACATTTTTGGGAAGGAAAAGAAAATATTGAGAAAAAGAAAAATAAAGTTAAAGTTAAATATTTTTCCCATGACTAAAAAGTAGAGAAAGGAAAAGTGAAAAAACAAAAATTTGTATGTCTGTAGGATAATGATATAATTACTGTTTGGTCATTGGGTTTCTCAAATCATAATTTATACTTAACTTTTTTTAGAGGTAGTTGAAAAATTTATCATCTCTCTCCATTTTTGAGGGTATAAATTTTTTTAGTTGGTCCCATGTAATTTTTCTCTCAAATTCACCTCTCCCAATCTTCCCTCCAAACACCGTCACTTTTGATTTTTTTTCCAATTTTCTCTCAACTTTTTTTCTTTCCTCCCTTTGTTCTTTCCAAAATTGTGTGAAAAAGACACATAATAACATATTAATGAATATACATTTTACATAATGTTCCATTATGTATATTGATAAATATACATTTTTATATAAAATATCTGTTTTGTTAATATGTGCCCACAAGGGCACATACTAATACACATCTATAAATGTACAATTTGTACGTGTACTCTCACAATGACATTTATAAATGTTCATTTTATTCAAAATGTGTAGTGGTAAATGTAAAAAATGTATAATAAATATGATTCTGTGTGTATCCATATAAATTATATATTTATAGAAATATTAACCATTGTCATTAGGACACATGTTAATAAAAATCTATAAACATTCCAATCGACACATTGATAAATATTATTTTATATTTGCACATTTTAAACGAAAAAAATATTTTATTCAATATATTTGTAAAAGTACTCATATAGAATATAGATTTATTAATTTGTTATCGTGTGTTCTTAGACACGTGTTAACATAACTCTTAAAATATTTGAGAGACTCGACCACTCGACAGCACCGTTTGTAGTGCAACGCCCCTTCCTCTTCTCGTTATTACTTCCCCCCTCCTCTCTTTGTCCAGGCAGTGAGCAGCCATGAACGAAGAAGAAGACATTGTTGCACTCAAAACCAAGATCACGGAGCTGGAGAAGCAGCTACGTGAAGAGAAGGAGAGGTCCCATCTCCTCCACGCAGAGAGGGAGCTCGCCGACTTCGTCACCTCCCAAGAAGTCGACAATCTCAAGAGAAGCCTCGCAAGGCTCAGAGAGAGCACGTCAATCCTCGAGGAAGAGTCGGGGATGCTGAGGTCGAAAGAGCAAAGAGGCCGGGAGTGGACGAGGCGCCTCCAGGAGGAGCTCGAGAGCAAGGAGGAGGAGTTCAAGGAGAGGATGATCGAGATGAAGACGGAGATCCGGGACCTCCGTTGCGCGAACTCGAAGGCCACGGACGAGATCTACGCGTGGAAGAAGAAGTACGGGGCGCTGCAGGCCAGAGCGCTGAAAGTGCTCGATGAAAATCTCCAGCTGCAGCGAACGCAGGAGGGAAAGAAACCTCCCAACGTGGCCAAAATGGAAGGTGCACTTAAGAAAAGTGATAGTGATGGCGACGGAAAGGGTTCGGGAGAGGATTTAGCTTCGGCTCCCGGAACTAAGAGAATGCGGCTCGATAAGTCTGCAGCTGTAAGAGCATCAACAGTAAGGCTCATTCCAATTTCTAGATTCTACATTTTGAATGCAGGATCCCATTTTGTAGAATTGTAAGGTTCAATTAGAGATCCATGATTCGGCCCGTCCCAGCCAAAGGAATTATAATCAGACAGAATATCTACATTGAGAATGTAGGAACTCATTTTGTAGAATAGTAATGCTATGTTTGGGAAGGAAGGAAAATGGGGAAAGAAAAAATTGAGGAAAAAATGGGTGGAAAATCAAAAGTTATGTTATTTGGAAAGGGGGGAAGGAAAGATCCAAAAAAAATTATTCCAAGAATGGAAGAGAAATGAACACACAAGAGAATTTTTTGATAAATTTACCTAATCATTCCTCATTTAATTTGGAGTTATTTGTATTTACCCCCCCCAATTGCTAATCATATTTCTAATTCCCCCCCAATTTTATTTTAATTACTGTAACCCCCCCAATCCTATGTAAAGTGCAAACAAACCCGCTTTAGATTTTTGTTTTTGCATTTGAAGACCTTTTGTTTAAAAAAAAATTCCACATTTTAATTTTTGTTCAGTTTGCACCCCTGCCGTTAAAAGTCGTTAAAATACGTCTAAAAATAAGATTTTACCCCTCCCCCTCTCTCCGGTGGTGGGGGCACGTCAAGCGGGGCCGACCAGAGGAGAGGGGAGGGTGGCCGGCCAGCGGAGGGAGGAGGGGGCGGGTCGAGCTAGGGGTGAGCATTCGGTTAATTCGGTTCAAATCGAACCGAAAACCGAATGAACCGAAAATCGAATAAGCAAAACTGAAACCGAGCAGAATTGGCCCATAACCGAAACAAACCGAACCGAATTAAATCGGTTCGATTTTCGGTTTATTCGGTTTATTCATTTTTTGGTTTATTTGCGCATTTTTGTTAATATATATAGTACTTAAATATACCTAAATTTATTTAGTGTGTATATATATATATATATATATATATATATATATATATATATATATATATATATATATATATATATTCGGTTTTTGGTTTTGGACCGAAACCAAAATCGAATAAAAAAATTTAGTATTTTCGAAACCAAAACAGAACCAATTTTTTTTAAAATCGAACCGAATCTCTTATTCGATTCGGTTCGATTTTCGGTCAAAAACCGAATAATGCTCAACCCTAGGTCGAGCATGGCCGGCCAGCGGAGGGAGGAGGGGGGGTCGAGGTGGACCAAATAAGAAAAAGTTGAACCGAACCGAGATTCGATTCGGTTTAAAAAAGATTCGATTCGATTTCGGTTTTGAAAATACTAAATTTTCTTATTCGGATTCGGTTTTGGTCCAAAACCTAAAACTGAATAAGAAAATTTAGTTTATATATATATATATATATATATATATATATATATATATATATATACACACACTACAAAAAAAAAAAAAAATATATATATATATATATATACACACACACTACAGATATATACTAAATAAATTTAGGTATATTTAAGTACTATATATATATTAACAAAAAAGTGCAAATAAACCAAAAAATGAATAAACCGAAAATCGAACCGATTTAATTCGGTTCAATTTGATTCAGTTATGGGCCAATTCGGTTCGGTTTCGGTTTTGCTTATTCGATTTTCGGTTCAATTCAGTTTTCGGTTCGATTTGAACCGAATTAACCGAATGCTCACCCCTAGCTCGACCCGCCCCCTCCTCCCTTCGCTGGCCGGCTAACCTCCCCTCTCCTCTGGTCGGCCCCGCTTGACAAGCCCCCGCCACCGGAGAGAGAGGGGGGAGAGCGTGGGGGGAGGGGTAAAATCGTATTTTGGACGTATTTTAACGGCTGTTAACGACATGGGTACAAACTGAAAAAAAATGAAAATATGAATTTTTTTTAAACAAGGGGTCTTCAAATGCAAAAACGAAAATCTAAGGAGGGTTTATTTGCACTTTATCCGAAGATTGAGGGGTAATACTAATTAAAATAAATTTGGGGGGGGGGGGGGGGAAGTAGAGTTATGATTAACAATTGGGGGGGGGGGGGGGTAAATACAAATAACTCTTTAATTTGTTGTCTTTTTCTATGTTGAGAAAGTCAAATGTTAAGTAGTAGTTTTATCTATTCCACAAACAAACAAAAAAATAGTTTTTTTTTTAACTTTTTTTTCCTTACTTTTTTGTCATCCAAACAAGGGAAGGTAAAATTAATTTTCCTTCCCCTCCATTTTTCTTTCTCTTAAAAATTTCTTTTCCCTCTCCCACAAAGTTCCCAAACATAGTGTAAGACTCAATTTGGAGCCTCAATTTCTAGATTATAGATTTTATATTATTTTTTTGAAAAAGAAAGAACAACGACACATAAATTTATATCCATTCATCTCACTTGGGTCCCAAGATTTATTTGTTTACTATTTTCATATAAATCCAACCCATTCTACGTTTAATTTTTATTACAAATTCAAATTTGTCCTTATTTGGAGTGGATTCCAATTCGTTTTCTGACCAACTTGTAAGGCTAGCTCTTGTAGGTATCCCTTTTTGTACATTTGTGGAAGCTTTCCTAGCTGTGCTAAAGCTTGAAGGAGCTAATTATTCTAGAGGAATTTAGCACCTTTCATCTGGACTATATTTGTAAACGTTTGCTGGGTATAATTATTTATTAGTAGTATTTCAATTCTTAAATAAAGAATTAGGAAATACTTTATATAGACTCATAAACTGAATAGGAACCAAGTCATTAATCCAACATATGGTTACCTTCATAATGTTTCTGATTATGCAGTATTATAATCTAAATTCCATATGATTTTGCATATCTTCCAATTGGTAAGTTTGATTCTATTGACTTTCATTTACTATAAGCAAGCTTCACCACTAAAATACTCAGACATTTGTATCAGGCTGGTGATGATGAAGTCGTATCTAACCTCAAGAGGTAATTTCTCAACAACAAAAAGTTAATCATCTCCTATTATTGTTGGTTACTTATGCTGTCAGTTCTGGTATTCACCTTTATACCAGGGCGTACACCGGAAGGATTCCTTCTCACGAAGAAGGGGTTCATGCAATAAGAAGAGCTGAGGATCTCCAGAGAAAATTGAAGTCCTCCCACCCTTCCTTCATAAAGAAAATGACCCACTCGAATGTCGCTGGTAGCTTTTGGCTCGTAAGTCGCTATTAAAGAACTGAACCCAGTCTTGACACAGATGACATTTTCTTCAACAACTTACATCGTTAAGTTTTTGTTTCTAGTCTCTTCCTTCAAAATTCTGCATAGAGTATCTTTCTCCTGATAAACGGAAAATGGTATTAGAAGACCAGACGGGTATGAGTTATGGTGTTATCTTTATTGGAACTCAGAATGCTCTTAGTGGTGGGTGGAGACGTTTTGCGCTGGATCATAATTTGGAACTTGGAGATTCCTTGGTATTTGAATTAACTGAACCGGAAAGATTTAAGGTATGATTAGTTTTTGCAGATTGCTTTTGGTTACAACTTACAAGGTTAATCTGAATTTCTTATCAGCTTCAACTATATATTCATGCTTTATTCACATGACTATTAATTGATCACAACATACAATTTTACATATTTCATTTCACATCAGTAATATGGAACACTTGCCTGAGATTGAATTCTCAAAATTAATGTCTAAGAGGCTGTATGAAGTTGTACACTAATACTCCATCCCTATGATGGCAGTGTTCCAGTGTGATTTGGTTAAAATGTGTTTTAGAACTCTTAATATGACCAAGCATGGTTATGCTGGGTTGACACTAATCACCAACTCTTTGAGGACTTATCCATATGAGAGGTCGTGAAAGTCGCAACTATGAGACATGACAATCCCAAACAACTCTCATAAACAAGGAAAAAATGTGCATGACAAATCAAAAGCACCATCCCGATAGACCCAAGAACCTCTAGTGTACTATGTGTGCTATTTTCAAAATCTGATTCAAGACGTAGTCTATCAAGTACTTCTTCAAATAACGACAATAGTCACTAAGTGAGATTCAAGGCTGTAGTCCATCTCACCTATTGCATAGTATTTATTTGCCCAAAAATTCTATATTTCTATTGTTTTCAATATCGTTCTCTCTTTTTCGAAACTTGATTTTTTGGGGGTGATTGTTGTAATTATTGGTAATATAAATAAAAAAATCAATTTCTAATCATCATTATTTTCTAATCAATATCTTAATGACTGTGTTAATTGGTTGTTTATTAGGTGACACTTATGTCCATTAAATTCTATTAATTTTCTATTGGTTATAAGGCAACTTATATATAGTCATATAGGTCATGCTAGTTGGGTAGGGTGAAGAATTCAGTCTTATTCTTCATGAAAATTCTCTCCATTTTCATTCTATCTTCTAGGCAAAAGCTAAGTTCGGGTCATTCTCCTGGAGCTATATGCGGTGACGGAAAGCCGGTAGAAGGGAAATTTTTACCTCTAGGAGGAATTCGAGAGATGTCTGCACATAGACCTCAAATAATCTCTTAGGGCGATGCTTCGTACATGACTCATTCCCGTAGACCGCTAACAGTAATCTTTTATTATTTTGTTATTCTATTTTCAGGAAAATAAAGAAATATCTCAAACAGTAGAGGTTCGTCGAGCTGTTGTAGCGACATATCAAACATAGTAACCAAAAAAATTAACTCCCTGATGGATGTATACTTCACTATCGGAGTGTATCTCATTATAATCAACCCCTTCTCTGTGGCTAGTCCTTCACTACGAATTGAACTTTGTATTGCTCATTTTCCTTCTCTCAAGCATGTCATATAATTGCTGCAAGGACTACGAATCGAGCAGCCATACATCAATCACGTTTTCCCTTGGCATTAAGATAAAGAAATTGTTCTCAGTCTCTAGTTCAATTGAAATATGCTTGGAGTTTAATACAAATTACCTTGCTTGTTGCTCAAAACTCCTTCAACATGACGCATGCTTCCTTGGATTTGGTTCCTATGGCAATCCTTTTGGAAATGGTCTAGTTGATTGTTTGATAAACGAAAAGAAGCACCTTTTGAGTCTTTCTTTCTGTTGTCTTATTCAGCCTTCTTGGCATTGATCAGCTATCATAAATTGTCTTCATCTGGTTCTGCATAACCATTTTCTACTATATCTAACAGTTCTTGATACAAACAAAGTCCAGATTTTGATTCCCCATATTTCTCCCATAAAAAAATAGATAAATGGTTGAGGGGATTCACAACTGTTGGCACAGTCTCAAAAGTTCTATCAAACACCTGACGGAAATTCAGTAATAGTTGCTGAAACAGAGATCACCGGGAAAAAAAATCCCCCATTTGCATCACACAACCAAACAATACTTTGCATGATATGGTTAATGGTTCATACAGTAGGAGTTAATATTTCACCAGTAAACCAATTGCAGGTACCTCTTTTTGCTTTGATTGGAAAGGAAAATAAAATTACATGTTTGACTTAGTAATTTTGTTGCAACTACAGGTCTATATAATAAAAGCAAAGGAGGAATCAAATGAAGATACTGATATGATGACTGTTCGCTAACATACTGATGATTCATAGAGCTGCTGAATTCAGTACATAGGAGGAAGATGGTAGATATGTACATAGGAGGAAGATGGTAGATATGTCGATCTCTTGGATGCAAACTCAAAAAGGCTCCTAAAAAGTAAGCTGCAAGTGCAACTGTGCAATTGAGAAATTGGCGCTCACCCTACATTCTTCTGAAAATGGTGCTCACCATCCTTAAAATTGCAGATCGACATTTTTTTGTTACCAATGACTAAATTTTGAGATATATGTTTTGTTTTTTTTATGTTGTCACTGTCCTATCATTTCATTTTGTACCCATATTATTGGACAGATTTCTTCCAACAGTGAAAATATATCATCTACTATATTTTTGTTTAAGGTGATATTGAATATGAAGCAGCTTATTGTGCCAGAAATCGTTGAATGGATATTAATACCATTCATTTTGAGGTATTTGTAATCAGTATCAAGTTATCTATGAAATGTTGTTTGAAAGATGAAGTGCTGCTCTGCATCCCGATTCATACTCTTGTTGCCAACTGTTCTTATGGTGGCTTCATGTCAAGCAAATTCTTCCAAGTTGCCCAAGAGTCCTTATGGTGGTCTTTAATCCAAGAGTCCGAGGAATTTCTTTCTGGCTGTGATGAAGGAACATCAGAATTTAGTTAGGTGAAGTATTAATTATGTTCCTGTAATTAGCTAAAGATCGTCTTTTAGTCTTATTTTTAATATTAAGGTGTATGCAAGTATTGCTAATGTAACATTTATGCACAACATTTACAATCTCTCCAGGATTTCCTTTGTTGCATCTATTGTCAATTATTGTTAAAAAGTACCAACCCACAAATGTTACATTTTTTGTTGCGACAAAATGACTACAACACCATTTTATGTTTGTAACCCATAGATGAGTCAGTGGCATCGAAGGGAATTTAAGCGGAAGCAATACGAAGTATACTTTCAATACGATTCCAACCGTCTTCGTTCTACTCTTTCTAGATCACAGTCGTGAAGCCTCCTATGGATGAGAAAGCTATTTGGTTCACCCCACAAGATCTCCCACAAAGAGTGATGGATAAGAGGAGAATAGATCAATGGGATCTAGTTATTTTGCAAGTGGAAAAAAGATTTCAGAGATTAGCTCTTTATATAAGAACATCCATCTCTATTGTCATGTCCCGATTCAGAGAATTGTTCGTCCTCGCTTTGATTCATGCCGAATCGTTCGTCCTCGCTTGAGCGTAATGTCTACAAGTCAGCTGGTATTACACTTATACAAGGCAAAGACGGTACACAATTGATTTGTTGAGAACGAAGCGCGGAAACCGTTCCCCCAAACCAGAAAGTCCTGCGAGAGAACCGAGCAAAAGCGCACAAACCAAAAATGCCAAACACAATCGCAGACACAAAGATTTTTGACGTGGAAAACCCTTGCGGAAAAAACCACGGGACGATCGGAGTCCAACCCTAAAGAACCTCCACTAATGGAATAAAGAGAATACACCCTCTGTCACGCCCCGATCCCGCAGAGTCCTTTCGCCCTTGCTTCGGACTCTGTGAGACCGTTCGTCCTCGCTAAGGCGTGATGCCGTGCAAGCCTAAGTTGCGCTTGCACAAGGCCAGGACCTGAAGCAAGACAAGATAGACAAGGTTGACAATACGCAGCGGAACGTATCACAGATAATTGAAGCAGCAACGGACATATTTCAGAATACATGCATTGAACACAATGATAACAAGAAACAAATCTCTTTATTGATTTCATTTGAACAGATTACAAGCTCTCATTTCTCTCTGATACAATGTTACATCTCTCAGAACTTTACAGATTACAATGATCCCGTTCCCATACATTACATCCCTTTATATACAAAACCAACTCTTGTAACAGATGTCCTTTCTTGGCATCTCTTCTGATTTCTGGCTCCTGAGGATGAGGCTCGGGCTATCGCTTCGGACTATCCTTCTCGATGCATAGTCCACCTGCATGCAGACTGATGGTAGGTCAGTATATCAGCATACTGGTGATTGTGAACAAAGAGCTACATTTGTCTGAAACGATCACTGTTCATTTAGTGAGAAAACATTTTCTTGTGATGTGATCTTGCTACTTTTTACCTAGATTCATTCCATGCATATAGAGTCAGTTTACATTCTTTTGAAAACATCTTTGAAAACCAACATATCATTTCCATCTTAGCCACTGTGCCTCCCACAGGTTCAGCTCGTCGCTAACCGCTGTGACTCGCATGGGTTCAGCTCGTCGCTAGCCGCTGTGACTCTTGGGTTCAGCTCATCGCTAACCGCTGTGACTCGCATGGGTTCAGCTCGTCGCTAGCCGCTGTGACTCTTGGGTTCAGCTCGTCGCTAATCGCTGTAACTCGCATGGGTTCAGCTCGTCGCTAGTCGCTGTGACTCTCTAGGGTTCAGCTCGTCACTAAGTGGATACCCCAATGCACATGCAATATCAAATGAAACCATCATGCATAAATCGAGCAAGTCATAAACAATTCCATCTTCTTTTCAAGCAGGAAACATTTCTCTTTTAAGCATACTCAAGATTACTGTCTTGTTATTAGCAATACATTCATTCAAAAGCTCAGATTCTTATTAGGCGCAAGCGAATCATAAAATGAGACTTCGTCCACTCACCCAGATTAATCGTCTTCTGTTGCAGAGCCAGCAATCCGATATTTCTGTCTATCTAGTGCCTTCGCGGAGCGGGACACTACATAGTTACCCACCAAAAAGAAGTTTCGTCCTCAAAACTTAAGGAGAAACTTACGTTATCTTTAGCAGCGATAGTCCTCATCCTTCGCCATCATCAATCCATGAAATCATGATTCAGGTCATATCAAAACTCTTGTTCAATCAAGCATTTCAATCTCAATCAATCAAATCGATAAAAACCGGTATCATAAAAATATTTACAGACTTATTGTATGGAACATTCATCTCATTGATGATATCAAGCAGACAAGGACATTTTGGATCAGGAGAACATGTACGAATTCAATCGAATCAATTGGCCAGAGGATCGTGTTGCTCTGATACCATTGTGTTCAGTGCATGTATTCTGAAATATGTCCGCTGCTGCTTCAATTATCTGCGATACGTTCCGCTGCGTATTGTCAACCTTGTCTATCTTGTCTTGCTTCAGGTCCTGGCCTTGTGCAACCGCAACTTAGGCTTACACGGCATCACGCCTTAGCGAGGACGAACGGTCTCACAGAGTCCGAAGCGAGGACGAAAGGACTCTGCGGGATCGGGGCGTGACACCCTCTACAAGCTCCTCCCGATCCAACACGGATCACCACAACTCACTTGAAAGAAGAAATTTTTTGATTGCGGACTCCGAAGAACAAGAGATGCCGAAAAATTATTCGAAGCAATCTCTCCTTCACAATAGTCCTTAATCCTCTCTCTCTCTCTCAAAGATTATAAATCACTCTTTGTTTTGAGATGATTTTACAACTAGCATGCATCACCCTTTTATAAGCCCTTGGTAACCCATACATGGAAGGCCAATATATATGGAAACTTCCAATATAAATCGACCATATATTTAATGGAAATCCAATCATAATTAGCTTACCATAATTGGAAATCCAATAATATGGAAAGCTACTATATGAAGGGTCCAATCATAAATATATAATCAAAGTAAATATGGAAATACAATCATATATTTCCTTACCATATATGTACCAAAATAAAATCCATGCACTCCCCAAGCTTCTCCGACACACGGATGACGCTCGTCGCTCTCCGGGGTATTCTCCATATAGGTGGGAACCCCACCCACTCCAACAAATCTCCTCCTTCACAACTATGTGGAGGAGGTCGTCATCCCGATGATCTGCCTGCAGTACTCAAACTTCCCCCTCGGAAGAACCTTCGTGAGCATGTCCGCTCCATTGTCATCAGTATGAACCTTCTCAAGCGCCGCATCCTTCTTCTCAACCACATCCCGTATCCAATGATACCGAGTCTCGATGTGCTTGGACCGACTATGAAATGTCTGGTTCTTCACAAGATGAATAGCACTTTGACTGTCGCAAAGCAAAGTATACTACTCTTGCTTCAGTCCTATTTCCTGCAGCAGCTTCTTCATCCACAGCAACTCCTTGTAAGCCTCCGTCGCCGCAATGTACTCTGCCTCTGTCGTCGACAAGGCAACACACTTCTGCAACCGCAACTGCCACGATACCGCTCCTCCAGCAAACATTATCACATAGCCCGAAGTCGATCGTCTCGTGTCTACATCTCCAGCCATATCAGCGTCAGTATACCCAACCAGCTTCGGCTCATCACCACCAAAAGAAAGTCTCCAATCGGCAGTGCCCTGAAGGTATCGTAGAATCTACTTGACCGCACTCCAATGTACCCTTCAAGGATTTGAAAGGTACCTGCTAACTGTGCCAACTGCATGAGCGATGTCTGGCCTCGTATACACCATAGCATACATAAGACTTCCCACAGCTAAGGCATATGGAATCCGCTCCATATCTTCCTTTTCGTCCTCGGTAGATGGACACTGCTCCTCAGTGAGCTTAAAGTGAGTCACAAGGGGGCAACTCACTTTCTTCGACCCGTCCATACCGAAACGCTGAAGTACCCGGTGAATGTACTTCTTTTGGGACAAATGTAGCAGCTTGGACTCTCTCTCTCTCTCTCGGCTGATCTCCATCCCAAGAATAGTCTTCGCTGCGCCCAAATCCTTCATAGAGAAGGCCGTGCCCAGTTGGCGCTTCAACTCCGCTATCCTAGTGGCATTCCGACCCACTAATAGCATATCATCTACATAGAGCAATAAAATAATAAAATCATCCTCGGCAAAATATCTCACAAATGCACAATGGTCCGACGTCGTCCGTGCATAACCATGCTCCCCCATAAACGACTCGAACTTTCTGTACCACTGCCTCGGAGCCTGCTTCAGACCATACAAGCTCTTTTTCAACTGGCAGACCAAATGTGACTTGCCCTTCTCACAGAATCCCTCTGGCTGCTCCATGTACAACTTCTCTTCAAGATCACCGTAGAGGAATGCCGTCTTCACGTCTATCTGCTCAACCTCCAAGTCGAGACTGGCTGCTAATGCTAGCACCACCCAAATAGACGAATGCTTGACGACAAGCGAAAAGATCTCATCATAATCCACGCCTTTTCGCTGACCGTAGCCTTTGACTACCAGCCTCGCTTTGTATCGAGGGCGAGTAGCATCATCCGTCTGCTTCACTCTAAACACCCATCGATTCTTCAAAGCCTTCTTGCCTTTTGGCAACCGCACCTGCTCATAAGTGGAATTAGTGTGCAAGGAACTCATCTCCTCCTGCATGGCCTCCATCCACTCCTGCCTGTGTTCGTCTTCCATAGCCTCTGCAAAGCTTTCGGCCTCTCCCCCGTCAGTCAATAGCACATACTCATCCGGTGAGTATCTCGTAGATGGTCGACGATCTTTGTCGCTCCTTCTCAGTGGAGCCACTGGTGCTGGCTGTATACCAACAGCCTCCTCCCCTTCAGGAACTGCCTCCCCGGCATGCTCATCCTCCTGAGGGATACCCTGACCATCATCAGCAGGTTGATGATCAAGGTTAGGAGCAACTCCATGTACTGGCTCCCCCATAATTGGATCCTCTACGATGTCCTCTGGAAACTGCTCGAAGCGAAATGACTCTAACTCAGGCAATTCCTCAGCCTCAGAAGGCGTCTCGGAATCCTGAGTGTTGGTCATGGTCTGATCCTCGACGAATACTACGTTCCTGCTTCTGTAGAGCTTTCTTCCTACCGGGTCATAGAGTCTATAGCCAAACTCATCCCGACCGTAGCCGACAAAGATGCATCGCCTCGTCTTCGGCTCAAGTTTGGTCCTCTCGTCCTTCGGTACATGCATGAAGGCCTTACAGCCAAACACTCGCAGGTGATTGTATGACGGCTCTTTGCCGTACCATACTTTGTCAGGCACATCACCCTGCAAAGGAGCACTAGAAGATAAATTAATAACATAAGCAGCTGTGAGAAGAGCCTCACCCCAATAACTGCCCGACAAGTTTGCTTCTGACAGCAAACACCGCACCCTCTCCATCAGTGTCATGTTCATGCGCTCCGCTACACCATTGAGCTGAGGTGTCTTGGGTGGAGTCTTCTGGTGTCGTATCCCCTACTCTCTGTAATAAGCATCAAAGGGACCAATGTATTCACCGCCGTTGTCGGACCGAACACATAATAACTTCTTGTCCGTCTCTCTTTTAACAGAGACCTGAAACTCTTTGAAAATATGCAGCACCTGATCCTTGGTCTTTAAGGCATAGAACCAAACCTTCCTGGAACAGTCATCAATAAAAGTTACAAAGTAAGAAGCACCACAAATAGATTTTACCTTCATAGGACCGCAGACATTCGAGTAAATCAACTCGAGCAACGCCGGCTTTCTTGAACTTGGGTGACTTTGGAAAGACACCCTATTTTGCTTCCCAGCTAAGCAGTACGTGCACTTCTCCAACTTTGTAGACTTGAGCCCTGGAATAACCTTCCTGTTCACCAAGTAGCTCATCCCCTTCTCGCTGATATGGCCGAGCCACCTGTGCCACAACTCGGTAGACGCATCACTGACTGCGTTCACCTCCTGTACCCCATGTGCGCTCCCCTCCATATAGTAGAGACCGGACTTCTTGCTTCCTCTGGCAATCACCATCGAACCTCTGGAAAGCTTCCACTGACTATTTTCGAAGAGACTGAAGAATCCCTCATCATCCAACCTTTCAACCGACACCAGGTTGAAATGAATATCAGGGACATGACGAACATATTTGAGAACAAGAACTGCACCCGTCTTCGTCCTCAAATGCACATCTCCAACGGCAACCGCCTTTGACACATCTCCATTGCCCATCTTCAACACTCCACAGTCGCCTGTCGTGTAAGTGGCAAATAGTGCCCTGTTGTGAGATACATGCGCCGAAGCCCCTGAGTCCACCAGCCAAGAATTCTCATCGCAGGCGAGGTTTGTGATAACCTCATTACCTACGAAGATCACATCGCCTCCATGTATCGAAGCCGCCGCTGTAGTGTTCTCATCTTGTTTCCCCTTGTCGCCCTTCTTCTCTCTCTTCCAAGCGAAATAGTTTCGCTTGATGTGGCCCTTCTTGCCACAATGGTAATACTCCGAGTCCTCGTACCGACCCTTGGACTTCCCCTGCTCTTGTCTCTGCCACCACCTGGACCCCTGCTTTTGCCCCTTCAGCGGCTCTTCGAAACTAGTGCCTTTGAGTGATGGGATGTGGATGAAGTGCCCTGAGAACGTCTCCGCATCTCTTCATTCAGTATCCCGCTCTTGGCAAACTCCAGACTGACCACGCCTTTCGGAGCAGAAGCGATCATGGATACTCGTACGGTCTCCCACGAGTCTGGCAATGTACATAGCAACCAAAGTCCTTGAACCTCGTCGTCGAACTTGACTCCCATCGAGGATAGCTGGTCCACCACGTCCTGGAACTCACTCAAGTGATCCGTAATGGATGCACCATCTTTGTACCGCAGACCCATTATCGTCCGGATCAGGAACAATTTGTTTACCTCGGTCTTTTTTGCGTACAAAGATTCCAGCTTCTCCCACAACGTCTTCGCATGCTCAATATTGGCAACGTGGTTGTACACGTTCTCGTCAATGAACTGCCGCATGTACCCACACACATGTATATGCTCGAAGTTCCAGTCCTCATCGGATTTGTCACTGGGCTTCTCGGATGCAAATACTGGAAGATGCAGCTTCTTGACGAACAACAAATCCTTCATCTTGCTCCGCCAATAATGGTAGTTGTTATAGTTCAGGTTCACCATGCGCACCGGCTTCGCGTCCATCTCTGCTTCCTGGTTTGACTGTTAACTCCTGACACTTCTTTGAACCCAAAGCTCTGATACCACTCTATTGAGAACGAAGCGCGGAAACCGTTCCCCCAAACCAGAAAGTCCTGTGAGATAACCGAGCAAAAGCACACAAACCAAAAACGCCAAACACAATTACAGACACAAAGATTTTTGACATGGAAAACCCTTGCGGGAAAAATCACGGGACCAACCCTGAAGAACCTCCACTAATGGAATAAAGAGAATACACCCTCTATAAGCTCCTCCCGATCCAACACGGATCACCACAACTCACTTGAAAGAAGAAATTTTTTGATTGCGGACTCCGAAGAACAAGAGATGCCGAAAAATTATTCGAAGCAATCTCTCCTTCACAATAGTCCTTAATCCTCTCTCTCTCTCTCAAAGATTGTAAAGCACTCTTTGTTTTGAGATGATTTTACAACTAGCATGCATCACCCTTTTATAAGCCCTTGGTAACCCATACATGGAAGGCCAATATATATGGAAAATTCTAATATAAATCGATCATATATTTAATGGAAATCCAATCATAATTAGCTTACCATAATTGGAAACCCAATAATATGGAAAGCTACTATATGAAGGGTCCAATCATAAATATATAATCAAAGTAAATATGAAAATCCAATCATATATTTCCTTACCATATATGTACCAAAATAAAATCCATGCACTCCCCAAACTTCTCCGACACACGGATGGCGCTCGTCGCTCTCCGGGATATTCTCCACATAGGTGGGAACCCCACCCACTCCAACATGATTATCTTCAAATAGAAACACATCGCAGTGACACAAACAGATAAATTAAAGATAATGAAGACATCTTCCTTATCAGATAGAAATACATTATTGATTTATAGCAGCGGAGATATGCAGATAACTTGAAGTCACAAGAGATATAAATAAATGTATTCTCTTTATTGATAATTGAAGTAGAGTACAAGACTTGTAATGGAATACAAAGCTTACAACACATCTCACTTTACATTTATAGCCAAGTTTAATACATTGAATTACAACTGGATATGCCAACTTAGCTTACAACTCACTAGTACAACTGGTTACAATGTTCCATACATTATGCCCTTTATAAGCAGAAGACATCATCTTGTACAAGGAGAGCTTCTGCATGTCCAACAAATCCTCGATGCCGCGTGACCGATCAAGCCAATCTTCGTGTACTAAATTTTTCAGGCACAAGCACCTAAAAAGAGTGCCGACAACGTGGGTCAGTACATCATCTACGTACTGGCGAGCAGAACCAGCCCACTCGCTTAAACTGACACTAAGTAGTCATCTGAGCAAGCATTATGAGAGTGATCTTTCTATTTTGGGCCTAGCATCAGTTTGCAGTTCATGAGCAGTATTCATAGTGAAGCATGAAAATATGTTCTAGCAGTGTTCATGTGAAGACATCCTTTAAGCAGCATTTGAGTTAACATACATTGAACATGTTATAGCAATCCTGAAAAGGCATCGTTTAGCATATAGTTATGATTAAGCAGTGTTCATAGCAAGACAACATTATAGCATTCTTGGTGTTATCATGATAAGCAATATTAAGGCAACATTAGCACTAACATCTTAAACATGTTATGATAATTCGTATGGAAAGGCGATATTTTAGCATCATTCGATTATCCTGTTAAGCAGGCAAGTTGAACCAACATGTATATTGAATATATCATATTTTAGTAAATTTTTACAGATAGCCGACTCCCTCGTATCCGCATCAAATACATGTTAGATATTACACTTACTCTACATGCACAAAACATTTATTAGCGTACAACCTGACTACATGATCACTGGTGTTAGTACACTATTTTAGAACGTTGCCATATAGGACATCATAGGGTATGGAATGTGCCATTCACCAGGTTGCGAGCCCGAATGAATGTCCTAATACCGGTGCCACCAAATGTCACGACCCGCACCTAAGTAGAGGCACGAGCACGTGGGTACGTCCAGCCTACGTCGTAGAATCGACGGTAGAACGTTGTATAGGTCGTCTATAACATACAACATCTAGACACAATATAAAGGTACCTATCATCTCCGTACGGAGGTATATAATGTCACAACTCAATTGCATGACATCTAAGGAAGATAGCACGAAATATGAAAGATATAATAGAAGAAAAATAACAGGAATAGATGCAAGATCCCACACGAGTTTAGAGTTAAAAACATAACAGAAATCCCAAATAATATATACTACAAGTCTGAAGTACTAGCTGGATCACAGTCCAGGCAAGCCTATCTAACTAGTCTAAGCAGACGGTGCATCCTTTAAGAGCACCGGCTCCACGGGAATATCCAAGTCGTACTCGCCATCTATGCCGTAGCCATAGAAGGTCGAGCAATCGGCCTCTATATCATCTGTAAACATTAACGGGGTTATCCTGTCAGGATATGAGCAAGTACAAACACTAACAGCAGTTTCATGTGAATTGACAAATTCTATAAGAGACAATTATAATGAAAAATAAGATAAAATATCAAGACAGAAAATGTAAACATGATATGTAAACTGGATATCATGTCATGGTATGAAATACAGGAATGTAGAATAGAACAGGAATATATGATGTATAAACATAAACATAAACATAAAATGGTGCCATAAGATATTAGAGCGTTATGTGATCGGCTTGGGACACATGATCAGACTATTCCATTTGGCCCGGCTATCACAGGAAAATCTCAAGAAGGGTCAAGCCGGCCAACATGGAAAGCGAGCACAAGAAATATAAGATCTCGCTACACCCTACGTGAGGTGAGGGTGGCACAAGCACAAGAATAGTGACATGAGGGTATTGATCACATAACCTCTAATAACTCCCCATCTTCGAGTAGTATAATGGATTCGGACATGTTACGTCATGACACGGGATTCAAAAGCAGGGGGCCAATCCACTCCCAAATCGGTGTCTATACAAGTACAAGAAAAACAAGATCGAACAATGTACCAATATATCCGAAAAGTCCAGGAATAACAACTCATGACAGGATCCGACGTATACTAGTCCGTGAACCATCGTATCAAAAATCAAGTAAGACACTACAACTGAATCGGATATAGCAGATATCAAGACAATGAAAACTATCAGTGAATGTACTCGCCTGCGGTCCTGAGCTGTCAGTGAGAATAGATGCTCAGAGTGATGTCACAGACCTAAAGATAAGATATGATGACTTAATTAGGATTTAACAGTATATGGCATAATTTCTAGTATATGCTATACAAATCTAGGTCAAACTCAGTCAAACTAAGTCACACCAAGTCAACTAACTCAAACTAAATCAAACTAAGTCATACTAAGTCATACTAGGTCTAACAAAGTCAAACTAGGTCATGCTAAGTCAATCTAAGTAAATCTAAGTCATACTAGGTCTAACAAAGTCAAACTAGGTCAAACAAGGTCAAACCAAGTCAATCTAGATCATACTAGGTCAAGGGTTGACCTACAGTTGACTTTTGGTCAACTGGCCATCTCTGGTCAACTTCTAATCCAATCTAGGTCAAACTGGCTAATGGTTGACTCACAGTTGACTTTTGGTCAACTGGTCAACTCCTAGTCCAATCTAGGTCCAATGTTGACTTGCAGTTGACTTTGAGTCAAAATAGTCAACCTTAGTCAAACATGGTAAAATCTAAGTCAAGTATCCTATTTCTAACCTTTACCTACCAAGATAACTCACTTCTAACCATTACCTACCAAGATAACCCACTTCTAACCATTACCTACCAAGATAATCCACTTCTAACCATTACCTACCAAGATAACCCAAGTTTAACCATTACCTACCAAGGTAACCCAATACCTTAGATACTAGGTAATACCCTTACCTTAGTAATATATTACCTTAGGTTAGTAGATAACTCACTAACCTAGGCTAACAGATCCTACTAATACTTTAGACTAGTATCTAACCGTCTATCTCAATATCCTACCAATACCTTACCCTTAGACTATAGGTAATTTCTATTACCTTGTCAATACCTTAGACTTTACCTTAGCCTACTAATTTACCCTCTAAGATACTGATTTGTATCTTAGGATACTCACTCATCTACATCCTAATACACTAACGTAGATATTAGATACTAGTAAGATACCAACCTATATCTTACCCCAAGATACTATATACCTTAGCCCTATTGATATCCTAATACCAATACCTTAGTTGAAAACCCAATACCTTAGTCTAGGTATAAATATCTTAACTACCAAGATACCAATCTTAGATATCTAATATCTATCCTAAGCTACTAGCTAACCAATAACTTAGATATCTAACCTTAGTTACCTAGGTAAACCCAGTACCTTACCTTGTAATAAGGTAAACTCATTACCTTAAGGTAAGGTAAATCATTACCTTGGTTGGAAACTAATACCTTAATCTCTAATACTAATACTTTAAATATCTAGCCTCTAACCATCCACCCTAAAATATTAGATAGACAATACCTTAGTATAACGTAAACCCCCTCTACCTTGTAGGTAAGTCCCCTTTACCTTGTAGGTAAATACATTACCTTAAGGTAATAGACAAATATTCAAAATATCCTAAGATACCACTATGGTATCTCAAAATTTCACTCTATATCCTAACTTATATCTCTAATACAAGATACTAACTAACTCTAACATATAACTTCTAACCATCTATTCTAACTTAGAAACCTAACACAACTAACATCCACTAACTAATATCTAACCATAACATATATGTATATATATCCATCTCCAACTCTAACCAACTAACATATGTCATCTCTAACTAACAATAACATAGACAAACACAACTAACTATCTAACTTATACAAGATATCACTATCAAACTTCTAAGATACCTCTACATAGATTCTAACATAACCACTAACAAACTAACATATCCATACATACAACATCTAAATCCCTCTCCACTCTAACACTAACACACACACAAACACATATACCAAATCTATCCCCTCTCTTCTAACACACCCACACACATCTATATACAAACACACTACCACTCAACCAAAACACAAATCACTCAACAAACCACACTAGCCTCAAGTCAAATAGGATGACATGATCCTCCCAACTCTCTCAGCTTTATAAAACACACACACACACTATACTACCATCTATACAACATCAAACACACACTAGCACATATCCTCTATCAATTTTACTTCTCTCTACTAACCACATACATCCTTATCTAATTCAAACACACACACTATACTAACAAATATTATCTAACAATAACATATATATATATATATATATATATATATATATATATATATATATGTACTATATTATACATATCCTTGACAACCTCAGATACCTACATTCACATGATATCCATACTACATAGGCTCATAGGATACACAAAATGTCCATGTCGTATAGTCAGTTTTCTACTTAAAATCAATACTGTACCTATTAGACCTATTCACTAAATTCTAGAATTAAAATATATCGTAGCCCTTCGTATTAGCTTTCCGAAACTTCAAACGGATCGCATTTTCGTGTCCGGAAGCTCCCAAAATCGCGAAAATACCGAAACGCGTTCATCTTTCGGACAACTGACACTTAAACAGTTTTACAGAAAGTTCTAGAACAAATTTGACCTATTAATATATATTTTTTGAAAGCTAACTTCGATACAGTTCTTTTAAAAAAATGAAAGATTAATCGGAGTCTTGAGCTAGGAGTTATGGCTTTTCTAAGTTGCTCTGGCTACTAAAAACGTGGATAAAAATTATGACGAATTTGGACTGTTTTGGACAAAAGAAACACATACTAACTATATTATCTAGGATACTAACTAGATTATCTAACTCACTAACTTAACACTAACACACGCACACTCTATCACATACACATAAGACACATATCAATATATATATACAAAAAACCCCAAATCAGTCCACATCCATAAATATAACAATATTTGATATTTTTACATAAAAATAGGGCTTGTAGGCCATAATACATAGATTCAAACATTGGTATTCAAATAATAACAAACCTAAACATCCTAACTATGGTTAATCTACTCTCTAACACATGAAAATCTAAAATTAGAAGACAAATAAGCCTATGGGGCAAAAACACAAACATATGGTGTGCCCCCTTTGGAATCTCTCCACGGGGGACACCAAAACTACCCCAACTCCTAAAGATGACTCAAAAGAGCCTCTAAAACATTTCTAATGGTGGTTTATGCATGGGGATGGTTCCTATGGGTTCAAAACTAACAAATATACAAGAAAAAGATGAAATAAAGAAGGTTTAGAGAGGGAGATACCTATTGGGAGTTGATTCCCAATGAACAACCTAAAGGACACGAATCTGACACGGACTCTTCTAGCAAATGGACACCCCTCCTTACTCTTGGCTCCACAATCCTTGTCGCTCCCTCTCCTTGCAAGAATGAAAGAATTTGGTGGAGAAAAGAGAATATTTGAGAGATGAATCAATAGGATTTGCTCTCAAGATTGGGAAGAACACTAAAATGGGAGTGGAGGCTACTTTGTAAATGAAAAGGAGATGGAACCCTCTCTTGGTTGCCATAAGGGTTAGGTTTGGGCCAATGAAAAATATCTAATATGTCCCTAATAGGTCTCCTTTGGTTAATCTAACTCATGCAAAGATTTGAGGTCAAAAGGGTCAAGTTTCTAATATTTAAATGACTAAACTTGTCATATGAGTTTAGTCTAAATGCACTAGCCTAATGAGATGAGTTTGTGGGCCATGTCTATCTAATCTTTGGGTCCCGACTAGAGTCTAAACTACCCGGACCACTAACACAAGTCAAAACTAGACGAAACTCCAACCCGACTAAACAAATCTCCAAAATACAATAATAATAAATAAATATTTACAAAAATATAGGAATATAAAAAATGACAAATTTATCCTCATTTTTGAAAACAGGCAGTTACAATTCTACCCCCTTAGAAAAATTTTGTCCTCGAATTTAAGTTGGTTGTTCTCTTCTCTAGGTCAAGCCCCCAACAATCAAAGTCTACGAAATTCTATCCAAAGTTATACAATATGCAATTCTATGGAATAGAAACAAACATGCATGGTTTTAATCTCTACAGTATCATGTTATTGTAGTCTCCATTGGGATTTTCTATTAATCTAGCATGATCATCACATATGCAAGCTAAGGGTACTAAAAAAGCAACCAAACAATCAATGGGTAGAAAAAAATAGAAAAATAAAAGAACAAGACCTAACCTCCTAGTCCCTCACCTGCGGTGTGGGTCTCCTCGACCATCATCACAAAAGCCTTGCCCTGGCGGGGTATATCCTGTTGTTGGTGCGGGGCATGATGCTGCGCCACACCCACAGGTGGCCTAGCTCCCACTCCCTTCTCCAAAATACCTAAGTAACATCTCCACTGATACCTACTCCATTATACTAGGGTACCCTCTATAGGGTATCTATTCTGTAATCTGATAGCCATACCCGTCTACCCAGAATCATGTTATCGAAATCCTCGTCACGCCAATAAGTACGGCTGTAATAAACCATAGGATCTGCAACTAAGGTACATACCTCTAAGATCGTGATATCTAACATTTTTGCATTGCCGCATGCTTGGCTGCGAAAACCTTAAATTTTCACAACCCAAGAAATACATCCAATATCAGACCCTATATCTTCGCCATGCATGCTAATATGACTGTGGAAGACTCTAGATTCCATAACCGAGGCAAATTAGTCCAAAGGTTTATCCTGGTAGAAAATCAATGAACACGAAGAATCAAATTCAACCACGGACAATGAAGAACAGACAGGAACAGTTGGAATCAAATTTCGAGATAGTTTTTCATGAGACTCTCAAGAGTCATCCCTGGAATCTTCTCAAGAAGTCCTAACTGTGATTGAGTATCCTTAGCCTATAGCCTATATCTTCTAAACCTATAACAGGCTCGTAGCAGCACTCTAAGTAGAGCACCACTATGACATCGCAATAATTGCGACTTTTGATCTGCATGGACCACCACAAAAATATGTCACGACCCGCACCCTATGTAGGGGTACGAGCACGTGGGTACGTCCAGCCTACGCCACAGAATCGACGGTAGAACGCTGTATAGGTCGTCTATAACATACAACATCTAGACACAATATAAAGGTACATGTCATCTCCGCATGGAGGTATATAATGTCACAACTCAATCACAAGACATCTAAGGAAGATAGCACAAAATATAAAAGATGATAGAAAGAAAATAACAGGAATATATGCAAGATCCCACACGAGTTTAGAGTTAAAAACATAACAGAAATCCCAAATAATATATATACTACAAGTCTGAAGTACTAGCTGGATCACAGTCCAGGCAAGCCTATCTAACTAGTCTAAGCAGACGGTGCATCCTCTAAGAGCACCGGCTCCACGGGAATATCCAAGCCGTACTCGTCATCTATGCCGTAGCCATAGAAGGTCGAGCAGTCGGCCTCTAGATCATCTATAAACATCAACGGGGTTATCCTGTCAGGATATGAGCAAGTACAAACACTAACAGCAGTTTCATGTGAATTGACAAATTCTATAAGAGACAATTATAATAAAAAACAAGATGAAATATCAAGACAAAAAATGTAAACAGGATATATAAACTGGATATCATGTCATGGTATGAAATACAGGAATGTAGAATAGAACCGGGATATATGATGTATAAACGTAAACATAAAATGGTGCCATGAGATATTAGAGCGTTATGTGATCGGCTTGGGACACATGATCAGGCTATTCTATTTGGCCCGGCTATCACAGAAAAATCTCAAGAAGGGCCAAGCCGGCCAACATGGAAAGCGAGCACAAGAAATATAAAATCTCGCTACACCCTACGTGCGGTGAGGGTGACGCAAGCACAAGAATAGTGACATGAGGGTATTGATCACATAACCTCTAATAACTCTCCATCTCCGAGTAGTATAATGGATCCGGACATGTCACGTCATGACACGAGTAGTATAATGAGTGGGTTGTCTTACCCACTAATTACGGAATTCCTAGATATTTTTCCAGAAGAACTGTCGAGATTGCCGCCTGTTAGAGATGTTGAATTCTCTATATACTTAGTTTCGGAAGCTGAACCGGAAGCTAAAAATGTCTACAGAGTCAACAATCATGAGTCCGTGGAGCTAAAGAAGCAGATAGATGAATTGCTTGAGAAAGGATTCATCAGATCTAGTTCATCACCCTGGGGAGCTCCGGTATTATTTGTGCCGAAGAAGGATGGGTCAGTGCGCATGTGCATTGACTACAGGATTTTGAATAACCTCACTATCAAGAATAAATATCCACTGCCGAGGATCGACGACTTATTCGATCAGCTGAGCGGCGCCAGGGTATTTTCAAAGATAGACTTGAGGTTTGGCTACCATCAGGTGAGAGTGAAGAAGGAAGATATCCAGAAGACTGCATTCTGGACGAAGTATGGCCAGTATTAGTTTTTGGTGATGCCATTCGGGTTGACCAATGCACCTGCTATTTTTATGAACTTGATAAATAAGGTATTCCATCAATACCTTGACCAGTTCATTGTGGTGTTTATTGACGACATCCTGATATACTCAAAGACCCTTGAAGAGCACTTGAGGATCGTGTTAGAGACTCTCCGCAAGGAGCAGCTTTATGGAAAACTCTCCAAATATGAGTTTTTCTGGACAAAGTGGAGTTTTTCGGACACGTAGTTATTGGTGAGGGTATCTCAATAGATCCGAAGAAGATTGCTGTCGTCGAATCTTGGACCACTCCTACCACAGTAGCAGAGATTTGGAGCTTCTTGCGATTAGCGGGTTACTACAGAAAGTTTGTACAGGATTTCTCCCGTATCGCAGAGCCAATAACTAGGCTTACGCGGAAAGACGTAGAGTTTGTTTGGTCTGATGAGTGTCATGCAGCCTTTGATGAACTGAAGAAGAGACTGACCACAACACCCATTCTTGCTATGCCATCAGGGACTGGAGGTTTTACTATATACAGTAATGCCTCAGGTAATGGTTTAGGTTGTGTACTGGAGCAGAACAAGAGAGTGATTGCTTATGCTTCAAGACAACTACGACCCCATGAGCAGAATTATCCCACTCACGACTTAGAGCTTGCAGCAGTGATCTTTGCTCTGAAGTTGTGGAAGCACTACCTCTATGGTGAACGGGTGGAAATATTTACATACCACAAAAGTCTGAAGTATGTATTCACCCAGAAGGAATTGAATATGAGGCAGCATGATGGCTTGAGCTGATGAAAGACTTTGATATCTCATTACAGTACCATCCTGGAAAAGCTAATGTGGTAGCGGATGCACTTAGCCGTTATCCAGTAGCTATGTATCTGACGATGGATCGACATCTGTTAGAAGATCTGGAGAGTCTGGGTATTGAGATTGTGATTCCTGGAGTTGACATGCAGATGATGGACATACAGATTCAGTCTGGGAGGATGGACAGAATCAGAGAAGCTTAGTACCATGATGATAGCTTAAGGAGTCTACAAGTTCAGGTGCAGGCTAGATTGATCGATGACTTCTCTATTGCTGAAGATGGTTCTTTGAGGCATGAGACTAAACTTTGTGTGCCTAGTGGTGATCTGCGAGAAGAAGTATTACAGGAAGCTCATCGCTCTCAGTATTCTATACATCCTGGAGCCACCAAGATGTACAAGGATTTGAGATCATGTTTGGTGGTATGGAATGAAGCGGGATGTGGCAAACTTTTGTTCCAGATGCTTAGTGTGCCAGCAGGTCAAAGCTGAAAGGCAGAGACCAGGTGGATTGCTTCAACCATTGCCTATTCCGGAGTGGAAGTGGGAACATATCACTATGGATTTCATTTTCGGACTTCCGCGTACTCCTGGAGGAAAGGATGCGATTTGGGTCATTGTTGATAGACTGACCAAATTGGCCCACTTCTTACCATTCAAAGTGGGACTGTCTACAGAGAAGCTTGCAGAGCTGTATGTGAGACAGATTATTCGATTGCATGGTGTATCTGTGAGCATTATTTCTGACCAGGCTAGTAGATTTACATCTCACTTCTGGAGGAGCTTTCAGGCTAGTTTGGGCACTCAGCTCAAATTCAGTATCGCTTATCATCCTCAGACTGATGGACAGTCGGAAAGGACCATCCAGACTCTGGAGGACATGCTTCGGACTTGTGTGCTAGATTTCGAAGGCTCTTGGGAGGATTATCTACACTTGGTGGAGTTTTCATACAACAACAGCTACCAAGCCGGTATTGAGATGACTCCTTTTGAAGCCTTATATGGACGAAGGTGTCGCATTCCATTGTCTTGGGATGATGTGAGAGAGCGAGCCTTATTGGGGCCCGAGATGATTACTGATGCTGCCGAGAAAGTAAAGCAGATCAGGAAGAGACTTTGTGTGGCTCAGGACATGCAGAGATACTGGGCTGATAGCCACCGAAGACCGTTGGAGTTTGAGGTAATGAGTTTAAATTTTAATTTTCCTCTAGTTATTAATTAAGGATTATATTCTAAGTTTGGTTTCATTTCTAGGTGGGAGATATGGTTTTCTTGAGAATTTTCCCGACACGTGGCACTATCCATTTTGGTCGAGACGGGAAGCTTAGCCCCAGATTCATTGGGCCTTTCAGCATCCTTGAGAGGATCGGGGCTGTCGCCTACCGACTTGACCTACCAGCTACTTTGGAGGGTGTGCATGTAGTGCCCCGTCCCGCGAAGTCAATCGGAGGAATCAAAATGCCGACGGCATTCGGACTTGGCCTTACAACGGCGACTCGAAGACATCGCTCAGGTGGGGGAGTTTAGGTGAACTTGCCTCATCTCAGCCTTCACTTAATAATTCGTGTGTTTTCAACTTGCACAAGTAGGCTAATATAAAAGCTACGAACGCATATAGCTGAGGAAATAATCTCGACCCGTCGGAATGTCTTAGAACATGGAAAATGGTCCCACGGTCTGCATAGAAGTCGGCTCAGCGTGCTTTCAAATGACACTCGGTCCTTCGTCCCGCGGCTTGGGAGAAGGAAAGTTGGTAATCGACACAAACGTTGAGTTAGCCTAAGTGAATAGGCGTCGCCCGCGTAAATGCTCGATAAAGCATGCACGTTTCCACTGCGCAAGGCTTGGCATAGCCTTGGCTCGTCCCTCGGGTTAAGTTGTAGGCTTGAGTAAGTTAGGCAAAGTTATGCCGGTCGACCTAAGTCATTCCAAGTGCCGTCCCGCTCGTTCTGCGGTTGTCAAGTCAAATAGTCCCACGATCTTACGGGCCGTCATATAACGTATGACTTGGGTGATAGCGTCGCGTAGTACGAAAGTCAGTTAAAGGCACGAGCCACGGTTGGCACGATATAAAGTTAGCCACGGTCCATGGCACTTAAGGAACACGTTTTGTTCAAGTTAAGTTGGAAGGCTACGTAGTAGTCGTTCCCTCGAGTTCAAAGAAGTTCGAGGCAGTCCCTCGGTTGGGAGCCTCGCGTTCCTATCCACGTTAAGGTGTTTCGAGGCGGTCCCTCGGTTGGGATCTCGCGTTCCTATCCATGTTAAGGTGTTTCGAGGCGGTCCCTCGGTTGGGAGTCTCGCGTTCCTATCCACGTTAAGGTGTTTCGAGGCGGTCCCTCGGTTGGGAGTCTCGCGTTCCTATCCACGTTAAGAAGTACGAGGCGTTCCCTCAGTTGGGAGTCTCGCAGCCTCGATGCACGAAATGTAAAGGGTGGTTCAGAGCACGAGTTGCTAAGTATAGTTCCAGTCGTACCAACAAGTAGGCCATGCATTTACGTGAGTTTAGATGTCTCGTAGGTGCGTGGTCATTGGACACCTTGTCGAAAAGGATTTCTGCCTAGACTGGTTATACGTCGGAGTACCGGGCCCAGTCGTCCTAGGAGGTAGACGTTATAGCAGCGCATGCTTTTATTGCGTGGGTAGTCGGGGGCTTTCAACGGGGCTCGCTACCTGCGCTGAAGGACCCGCCGCCTACCCGAGCTATGTCCGCGATGGCTTGTCATGCCAGTGGCCTTTCATATAGATATTTGACGTGCTAAGCGGCGAATCCATATGCACGGTGTCGGTCATAACAAAGAAAGTGTAAGCACGGTATGCGTTGAATGGTGAAATGTGTGCTCGGTTGCACCTAAAGTATTATAAAGCCTACGATTCGGCTATACATAAAGACACGTGCTTCGGCACGAGATATGGCATCATACTTGAGTTCTCAACACCGGTTCCACAAGTCGAGTTGGTCGTTGCAAGTTAAGTCGAGAAGGGCCGTAGGGCAAGTTTGGTTAAATCATGTTGAGTTTCTGGGCACGATCTCGAGATGTGAGGCACGGCCGCGTTGTCACAACACAAGTATATGCAAGACTTAGTGAGGAGGCATTGTCTCAGCAATACGATAGCATGAATCAAGTTCATTGCACGACCGAGTCATTACGTCCCTGAGTATGGCACGAAAGGCAAGCACGAGACGATAAGTTGACGTTATTGGAACGAGAAAGTCTAGCGGTAAAGTATGAGTATATTATTAGTGCAGGGCACGGTGGCGGTCTAAAGATACTAAATAGGCCGAGCGTTGGTCATAAAATCGATCCTAAGGCAAGACTAGAAAGACAATCGCAAAGGAGCTTGTATTGCACAAAGTAAAATAAACGTATCGGTTTTGTATGGGTGGGCGAGGAGCTCACTCCACCAGTACAGTTGAGTACTGACACCCACATAGTGTTTATGTGCAGGCACAGGTAGAAGCTCATGGTACGGGGCTCGCTTGGATGCGTCGAGGCACGGAGTTCCTTGGCGATTCGAAGCGTGCGGCCGCATGGAATCGAAGACTTATACGGGACATAATGTATGGACATCGCCATTCGAAGCTTCCGCTGGATTTAAGTATTGTATTGAGAGATGAAAGAGAGCAGAGTGATTTGTAATGTGAGACGAGTGTTTGAGTGATTGTAATCTCGGCCTTGTGCCCCCAATGTAACCGTTGTTTCGATATCAATAAAAGAGCTTATTTTGAATAACTTGTGTTTCGTTCTAAATTTTCCGCTGCGTGTTCAATATTTCTGCTTGGGACTTCTGGGCGACGACCCCGTCGCCGTCGATGTAATCAGCCGTTATGGAACTGCCTTGCACGAGCGCAATCTAGGCTCGTGCGGCATCACGCCTTAGCAAGGACGATCGCTCCTACGGGAGCGGGGCGTGACAGTGCATGATGTATTTCATGTGTCACAGCTGAGGCGTTACATTTCTGACCCAACTCATGTGATTGACCATTCAGAGGTCAGAGTGGGGCCTACCCTTAGATATCAGGAGGAGCCTGTTAGGATTTTAGACCGTCAGGAAAAGGTGCTATGCAACCAGACGATTCCTCTTGTCCGAGTGGCGTGGAGTCATCACTCTCCAGGCGAGTCGTGTAAGCCCCTAAATTTAGGGGTTATTTTTTTAATTTGATAAATCAATTATTTTGAGTAGATATTATTATTTGATTATTATTTGATTTAATGCTCTCTACCGTGACTTGGATTTCTAGAGCATCAGGGATGCCAGTCTCTGGAAACTTTCTTCTTGAAGTTTGTAGTAGACGAGATTATCTTCATGTTGATATATCGTGTCCCACTCGAACTTGTTCCCTTGTACTCTTTTTACTTCGCACAAGTTCGGGTCAATTTAGACCATTTAATTATTAATTGAATTCCCACCCTTTTTCTTGATCATCATGTGCACGTTACCATGACTTTTAATCTAGGAGCACCAGACTAGTCATTCTCTCGGAACCAACTTGTCATGCCTGATCTACTCGAGACGCTCTTCATCCATGACCTTCGTGTCCCACTCAGACACTCCATTTTGTGCTTCATTTTCTTCGTACAACTTTTGGGTCAATTTAGGCCAATTAATTATCTACCGTAAAACCTGATTTATTTTCTAATTTAATTTCGGGACCCGACATCGGTCCAATCTAGTCGACCCCAAATATGGACATGGCTCCCATGAAGCCTACTACCCGCCTGACACTTGTGTCCCATTTATTTGAGTCCCCGCATGTTATTTATTTGCCCATGATTATAAATACCCATTTTAATTCGAATATTGTCCCCTGTCCGATTTTGGCCGACCCGGCTCGACCGAACCCGAACCTAAGCTCCATATTGTTCTCTCGTGACTGCCCAAATATCCCACATAATTTTTCTATTTTTTCTATTTTGAAAATATCTATTTCTCTCTCTCCATGTGTATATATACACATATATATACATATTATATATATATATATATATATATATATATATATATACATATATGTATAATCTCTCTCTCTCATCCTCACCTTACTCTCTCTCCTAACTCTCCCATGCTAGCCGACCACCACCTCCTCTCTCTATCCTCTCTCTATCCTCTCTCTAAATATCTCTCTCTTTATATATATAATATATATATACCCACACACACAAATATCTTTCTCTCTCTCACTCCATCACACAAAGCCCACTCCCCCTCACATCACCTTTTCTCTCTCCCCCTACCCGTACAGTAGCCAGCCCATACCCCCCTCACAACCGACCTCCAACTCTCTCTTAAACTCTCTCTCTCTATTTCTATCATTTAACTAACATTCATCTATCTCTCTTTCACTCAACTCACACACACCATACCAACAACAACACCATCACCTACACCCCATCACCAGGCCAGCCGACCTATGGTCGAGCCCCTGGCCGACGGCCAAGCCCCACCACCCTAGGCCAAGCTCCTTCCTGACTTCCTCTCTTCTCCTCCTTCTTCTCCATCTCCATTAAAACCATCACCACCACCATTCTCTTCATCACCATCCCCACCATCAACACCACTCCCACCATGCACCACCACCCCCGTACGACCACACTGCCACGCAGCCTCCGTGCCAGTCCGGCGAGCACCGCCGTGCCGCCGTGCCGTGCAAACAACAGCAGCAGCAGCTGCGACAGCACGCAGCAGCAACTGCAGTGCGTGCGCGCACGGCCACCGCATCGCCCCCGAGGCCCCCTAGGCCAGGCGCACCCCTGGGCGAGCTCCCCTATGCCGTCCTTAACCTCTCCGACGAGCCACGTAGGCGATTCGTGCGTTTTGCACGGAATCCCGCCGACGCGCGCGCGGAGAAATTCCAGAATTCGTGCTTCGTCGCAGTGACTTCGCACAGATTTTCTGGACAATCCGACCGTTGGATCGACGATTTCTTTACTCCGTCTCAATCTCGGTATATCCACCTTCACTCCTCTCAAATTTCACCCGTTAATTTCGACGTTTGATACCTCAAAACTGGCCACCAAGTTGACGTTTTAATTGAACTATTTTTGGACAGTTTCGTGATGCCAACTTCACGGGTTCGTATCTTCGTTATCGCAGCTCCGTTTTGTGCGCCACCAGTTCCGATGCACAACTGGTATAACCCTCTTCCTGTCTCCTTTAAGTTTCGTTTCACTTTGAGCACGTTCGGTTGGTCGAATTCGACGCCAAAGTTGGTCGTTCGAATTCTTAGTGTTGCACTTGTTAAATTCCATTTTTGAACCCGGCACTCCAGATTCAATTTCTAACACCACCAATAGACTCGTGGCGTCGTTCTGGCATGTTTTCATATAAAATTTGTTAGATTTGGAGGACGTGGGCCCTGGCACGTATTTCGGTGCAAAGCGGGCCCCACAGTCCGGGTCAATCGGACTTTTTGATGCCGGCTCATCGGAATCCAATTCTGGATATACCGTTGAGTTCGTATCGTCATTCTGGACTCGTTGACATATAATTTGCTAGGTTTTAGTGGACATTGATTCCGGTACGCTTTTCGGTGCAAGTCGGATACCAATATCCGGGTCAACGTGTCATTTTGAGTTCGGCTCAATGGAATCCAATTTTCGGATATACCGTTGAGTTTGTATCATCATTTTGGACTCGTTGACATATAATTTGCTAAGTTTTGAGGACATTGGATCCGACACGCTTTTTCGTGCAAATCGGTTTCCAATGTCCGGGTCAACGGACCAATTTGAGATCGGGTCAACGGAATCCAATTCTGGATATACCGTTGGGTTCGTATCGTCATTCTGGATTCGTGGACATATACTTTGTTAACTTTTGTGCACTTTTATTTCGGCATATTTTTCGGTGTAAATTGTGTCTAACGGCGGACATCATTTTGGCCTAAAATTACCGTTTTGTCCCTGTATCCAAATTGGACTTTTGGACAGGCTATCCTAGCTGATTTGACCATTCTGGATACGTTGGTGATATTTATTTTATCATCCGACAACATCTGTAGGTTTTTACCCTATTATTATAATCTTCTCCTTTTGTGGTATTTTGAGATCCATCGATTCCAGTGATTTCACAACCACTGAAATTGAATGTGTTGACCCTGTAGATGTTTGTAGAGACTAGCTTTGACCCAGTTTGACCATGGTTGACTACTTTGACTGAACGTCGAAGTAGAGTCAACATTTGACCTAAGTTAGACTAGTTTTGACCTTGGTTGACCACAGTTGACTATTTTTGACCAAAGTCAACCGGAAGTCAACCGTAGCCTAGGATTGACCAGAACTTGACCGAAGTTGACCAGTTGATCCAAAGTCAACTGTTAGTCAACGTTAGTCAAGTCTGACCTAGAATTGACCAGAATTGACCAGTTGACCAAAAGTCAACTGTAAGTCAACCCTTGACTTAGATTGACCTAGTTTGACTTGCTTTGACTTGCCTTGACCTAGTTTGACTTAGTGTGACTTGATTTTACTTCCAAACCCTTATATTGATACAGTATTCCACCTATAGGTCCTCGAGGCACTGTTCTTGGACCAGTTGACATATTCCACCAGATCACAGGCGAGTATATTCTCTGATAATATTTCTGTTTAATGATATCGTCTATGTTTCTTGTATTTAGTGTAGATACCCTTGTTCTCTTGACACATGGTTCACACGGATTGGTATTTCCCTAGATCCCGTCATGAGATGTTATTCCTCGCTTTCCTTGGTATATTTTGTGCAAGTCTTTCTTGTTCCTTGTGCATTGTATAGACACGATTCCTGCGAAGGCTAGCTACCCTCTCGGAGAATCGCGTGTCATGATGTGTCATGGTTGGATCCACTATACTAGTCGGGGACGGAGAGTATTAGTGTAGATGTGTGGTCATTATCCACCGTATTTATTCTTGTAGATCTTGAATGCTAGCCAATCCTACACTCCACGTATGATTGGCCTGATCAGTAGACCTTGTGCAGACCCAAGCCGGCCACATGTTGAAACTGGTACTCACACACCTAGATAGATGATTCTTGATTCTTGTACATGCCATGATCAGTTTACTTGCCTTGTTCTAGCTCTAGATTTACAGCTTACCTTGCCATGATACTCACATGTACATTTCATGATTCTTGTATATTCTCTCTATTTACTGCTACATGTTCAATATCGTCTAATTAGAACTGTTATTTGAGATTTGTGCTCGTTCCATCCTGACTGGATATGTTGACAAAATTTTAGGAGTAGTTGTGGCATCAGTATTGGACTTCATAATGTTGCTAGTTGAGGTGGATCTCACTATTCTTCTATGTGAGTTGCCTAGTAGTTATCCTTAGTTAGTCTTGTTGTTCTTTCCTTATTTTCCTGTCTTTTGATCATTGTAGATTCTAGTTGTTCTAGTGATATTATTATTAATTCTTGTCTTATCTTCCTTAGTTTTCGTGATGTGACATGAGTACATTTCTAGTTTTGGATTCTTAGAAGTTGTAGTTAGTATAGTATACTTGACAGCGTTCTACCGTCGATACCGCGGCGTAGGCTGGGCGTGGCCCACGTATTCGTACCCGTATATCCGGGTGCGGGTCGTGACACATTTTTAGTGGTGGCCCATGCAGGTCAGTCTTTGCAGTTAATGCGAAGTCGTGGTAGTACTTGAGCTTATCTGTACTACTGCGAGCCTGCCCTAGGATTAAGGTTGAGTCATGGAATATTTTAGGATTTTGGTACTCAGTCACATATTAGGAACTCTTGGTAGATTCCAGGGATGACTCCTGGGAATCTTATTTCAAACTTTTTGAAACTCTTCCCATTCATTCATGTCCGTCCTGATTTCTGAAATATTTGTCCGTATCAAACTTTATTCTTTCTTGGAATGAGTTTGTGGACCCCAGAGGGAAGGTATAAGTTGAACTTATATATCTTCTAGGTTGAGACGGGAATACGATTTGCCAGTCTCATATCAGGTTGAGATTGTTTTAGATTATATTCCAATTATTTCCTTTATTTTGACCTAGATCGTGTCACGCCCCGATTCGGGGAATCGCTCGTTTTGCTTCGATTCACGTCGAATCGATCGTCCTCGCTAAGGCGTGATATCGTACAAGTCTGGAGTTGCACTTGTACAAGGCTAGAACATGCACATTTATATCAATTCATCACATTTGAAAAAATAAGCCACAGTTGCGAAAACATTGAGTAAGCGGAATAGGAAGAAAATATTCATTTTATTGATGATTGTAGTCAGAATACAACTTTTCTCGATAATATTTGAAATGCCTTTTCGGCTACATTGATTCATGAAAAGAAGTACAACTGATAGGCTGCCATGAAATAATTTCCCGTTCCATACATCATGCCCCTTTAGTACTTGAAGTATAAACAGCTATCTTTGAAATCTCCGCAATACTTTGTGCGTCTTTAGGGAAAAATAACTTGAAAGGAAACAGCAGTTCAGAAAGCTTTAGTTGCGAGGTGCGCCTGAGCCTTCTCCAGTACCTGTGGAGGAGGGGTCAGCACATTATAACAATGCGTTGGTGAGCCCCGTTGGCCCACTCAGCTAAACCAACATTTTATTAATGACAAGCATTTTAAAGATATGAACTTATTGGGGACAGGCAACATTTAGAGTAAATCACAATTCAAATGACATGGTAGTTCATAAAACCATGTTTACTTTACCATTGGCCGAATCCAGCTTTCCTGCATAAGATACAGGATAATAATAATATACTTACCGTCCCTGCATAAGACATTGATTAGCATACATTTCCACGATGTGACCACTGGTGTTGTTAAACCATATAGACTCTTTCATTCATTCATTTGCATTTGGGACTTCAAGATAATGAGATGACAGCACAGTAGGGAGCTAGCCTCTATGTTGCCTCGCATTACTCATGTTTCCCAAAGTACTTCATTATTTCCTCCTAGGCCGAATCGGTACCGGTGCCCCTGTACCGTTCGAGGAAATTATTGCTCAATCCTTGTATACAAGTTGTCCATGGTCAGGCGAATGTGTGTCCGACTCGATATACACAGTGTGCATAGAATATTTGAAGTAATAGGCAACATGATCATTCTTAGCATTTCATATCCATCATTCTAGGCATCAATTCATTCATTTCAATGTTCAGTTCATTGCAGTGTAATCAATTCATTTCAATGTTCTATTTCTAGCATCTTAGTGGTATTGACTTGTGGCATTAGCATCTTGATATTGATCAACGGATGTTGCAAGACAATTATTTAGTTGGCATGAAGGAATAGCGAGAGGGACAATACCACCACAGAGATCCACACTCACCAAATTAGAGAATCATCGAGAGAGAGAGAGGAACACTTGCACGCTTAGCCTTCCGTCACGCGTCAGTCTGCATTGGCACCAAAAGATTGATTAATAATCCGTCTCGTTGTGTTCTCTTCTCTCAGAATTCTCAAAAATGAATGCTATGCAAATCGATGAAAACGGGCAAGAATCAAATCATCGAAAATTATTCAGAAAAGCATCCAGCAAAACCAAGCAGCAAAACCAGCAGCAAAACATCCAGAGAAAACTCTTGGACGCATTTCAAGAGAAACCGATCCATTAATTGGAAAGGTTCTTATGCACTTGTCCGTGATCGATTCGATGCCGACGGTAAGTTTCTCCAATACTCGGTTTCGACCGAGTTAGCCAAGCCACAAGCCTTACATAGTAAACCGCTAGGAGCGGGACACTACATAATATACCACTAAGAAAAGTTTCGTCCTTGAAACTTAAAGCAAAGGTCCTACCTCAAAATTATCAAATAGCGAAGGGTATTTCACCCGCATCTCTTTCTCTAATTCCCATGTCGACTCCTCTACAGCATGGTTCCGCCACAGCACGTTGACCAGGGATACTGTCCGATTCCGCAAAACTTTCTCTTTCCTGTCCAAAATTTGGACAGGCTCTTCAGTGTAGGATAGGTCAGCGCTCAGCTGCAGCTGGTCGAAGTTCACTACGTGACTTGGATCATGCACGTACTTCCGAAGTTGAGATACATGGAAGGTATCGTGCACATCTGCCAGAACCGGAGGTAGTGCAAGTCGATAAGCCACTGAGGCTACCTTCTCCAAAATCTCGAATGGTCCGACGAATCTCGGGCTTAGCTTTCTTTTCATCCCAAACCGCATCACACCTCGCATAGGTGTGACCTTCAAGAAGACATGATCTCCTGCTGTGAATTCCAAAGGTCGTCGATGTACGTCCGCATAACTCTTCTATCGACTTTGAGCAACTCTAAGTCTTTCTCGAATTAAGCGAACTTTCTCGACGGCCAGCTCCACAAGTTTCGGTCCAAGCACTTGCTGTTCACCTACTTCATCCCAGCATATCGGTGATCGATATTTTCGTCCATACAAGGCTTCGTACGGGGCCATTTGAATACTTGCCTGATAACTGTTGTTATAGGCAAATTCTGCTAATGCGAGATGTGTGTCCCAATTTGTCTTCGAATCGAGCACGCACAATCTCAACATATCTTCAAGAATCTGGTTTACTCTTTCTGTCTGACCATCAGTCTGCGGATGGTAAGCCATACCGAAGTTCAACTTTGTGCCCATTGCTGAGTGCAGACTTATCCAAAATCGCGACAAGAATCTTCCGTCTCTATCCGACACTATCGAAGCTGGCACCCCATGCAATCGGACGATTTCATTTATGTAGATCTGAGCCAACCGTTCTACGCCCCACGTAACTTTTATTAGAATGAAATGTACCGACTTGGTTAACCTATCCACGATAATCCAAATCGCATCATTTCCCTTTTGAGTTCTTGGCAAGCCGACGATAAAATCCATACAGATATTATCCCACTTCTACAGTGGAATAGCCAAATTTTGTAATTCTTCGCCTGGCCGTTGATGTTCAGCCTTCACACGCTGACAATCCATGTATTGTGACACGAATAGCGCCACATCCTTCTTCATACCATGCCACCAAAAAGTTGAGCGTAGATCCTTATACATTTTCGTGCTTCCCGGATGCAAGGAATACTTCGCGAAATGAGCCTCGGTCAGTATTTCCTTCCTAATATTCTCATCCTTAGGGACGCACAATCTCCCCTTGACACGAATAGTGTCATCTTCAACGGTAAAGTCTGACGCCTTTCCTGCTAGAATCAACTCGCGTATCTTCTGCAGAAATGGGTCATCCTTCTGAGCAATCTTAATCCTTCCCTGGAGACTCGGCTCAAGTTGTAACTGAGCCAACTGCACATTCTGCGGACGGATCCTGAACTCGATGCCCATCTCTTCAAGATCCCGTAGTACCTCTTTTGCTATTGTTAGGGACCCAACAAATTTTTGACTCAAGGCATCAGCTACCACATTTCCTTTACCCGGCGTATAGGAGATTGTCAAGTCATAATCCTTGATCAATTCTAACCAACGCCGCTGCCTCAAATTCAATTCTTTTGTGTGAATATGTATTTCAGGCTTTTGTGATCCGTGAAGATCTCGCAGGACACACCATAGAGATAGTATCGCCACAATTTCAACGCGAACACAATCGCCACCAGTTCCAAATCATGTGTTGGGTAATTCTTCTCATGCTGTTTGAGTTGTCTCGAAGCATAAGATATTGTCTTCCCATGTTGCATAAGAACGCATCCCAAACCAAGTCCCGACGCGTCACTGTAGATCTGAAATCCCTCAGAGCCCTCTGGGAGTGCTAAAATTGGAGCCATAACGAGCCGCTGCTTGAGTTCTTGGAAACTACTCTCACAGTCGTCGGTCCACTTAAATACGACTCCCTTCTGGGTTAGGCGAGTCAAAGGCGATGCGATTCTCGAGAAGTCTTTCACAAATCTATGGTAGTATCCGGCTAAACCAAGAAAACTCCGTATCTCACTAGCTGATGCAGGCTGCTTCCAGTCCACAACTGCCTCAATCTTCTTTGGGTCAACGGCAACACATTCTGTCGAAACAACATGTCCTAGGAATGACACGATGTTCATCCAAAACTCGTACTTACTTAGCTTTGCATAGAGCTGGTTGTCCCGCAGCGTCTGAAGTACTTCTCTCAAGTGCTCGACATGAGTCTCCCTATCCTTTGAGTAGATCAAGATGTCATCGATGAACACAACAACAAACTTGTCTAAGAACGGTCGAAACACTCTATTCATTAAATCCATGAAGGCTGCTAGAGCATTAGTCAAGCCGAATGGCATGACCAAAAACTCATAGTGTCCGTATCTCGTACGGAATGCTGACTTAGGAACATCTTCGGGTCTGATCTTCAACTGATGGTATCCTGAACGAAGATCGATTTTTGAAAACACGGTCGCCCCTTGTAGCTGATCGAACAGATCATCTATCCTGGGCAAGGGATACTTGTTACGGATGGTTGCCTTATTTAGTTCTCTGTAATCGATGCACAGCCGCATCGCCCCATCCTTCTTCTTTACAAACAGCACTGGAGCTCCCTATGGAGATACACTTGGGCGAATGTATCCCCGGTCTAGTAATTCTTGTAGCTGTACCTTTAGTTCCTTCAATTCTGTCGGAGCCATCCTGTACGGCACTTTTGATATCGGACGAGTATCCGAAAATGTATCAATTATGAATTCAATTTCTCTATCCGACGGCATCCCAGGTATCTCGTCCGGAAACACATCGGGGAACTCTGCCATAATTTCGGTCTGATTCGAATCTACACCCTTTATTTGAGTATCAAAACAGAAGCAAGGAACCCTTCACACCCTGAGTACAACATGTGCCTTGCTGTAACTGCCAATATTACCATAGGTCCTTGGAACGTCGAGCCGTACGAGTAAGAGAACTCTATTTCTCCGGTTAGGCGAAACACAACTCTCTTATCTGCACAGTCAATCGTTGCATGACAGGCGCTGAGCCAGTCCATTCCGAAGATGATATCGTACTCTTTGATGTCGAGTACAATTGTATCCAGAGATAAAGTCTTGCCTCCAATTTTAATGTAGCCGTCCCTGCAAATCAAAGTTGCAGGCATATCTACTCCCGATGGAGTGCTAACACACAAAGCTGTCTTTAATAGAGTCATACAAAATTTATTTTCTGTTACAAAATCAGAAGAGATAAAGCAGTGAGTAGCGCCAGAATCAAAAAGTACTCTTGCAGGTGTGCCTTTATATAGCAACGTACCTGTTATAACATTCTTCGCGGTCTGGGCCTCTGCCTGAGTCAAGGCATAAACCCTTGTTTGCCCACCTTGTTGATTCGATGCATTCCCAGCTGGAGCCGGTAAGGCTGGTGGCGCTTCGCCACGATGCTGGTTGTTATATTGGCCCCGGTTGTGATTGTTGTTATGCCCACGATACTGATTATTATTATGCCTACGAGTAGGATACTGATTCCCTCCTCTATTCCTGCAGTCAGCTTCCTTATGGCCCTGTTCGCCACATTTGAAACACTTAACCCGACAATCTTCGGATCGATGTCCCCAACGGTTGCATGATTTACAACGTTCTATATGTTGAGGCCCCCTATTGTCTCCAGTATTGTGATGCTTAGGTGCGTCGTTCCTGCTAGCAGACCAAGGTCATTTCTGATTATTGAGTCATTGGTTGCTCTTCATTGTCTCACGACTAGCCGGCTTATGAAATCTCTCCATCTCGAGAGCTGTCTCGTACGCCTCCCGGTAAGACGTACATTTTCGAGTTAGCACATCCTGCTCTAGGCCCTCATTCAAGCCTTGCACAATCTTCCTCGCTTGGCATCGTCATTCGGTACCATGTACCCAGCGAATGCGACTCTCTTCAAAAACTCTGTCTCATAGTCATGCACTGACATACTGCCTTGTCGAAGTGCAATGAATTCATTCTCTTTTTGTTGTCGGATAGCGGATAGAATGAATTGAGTAATGAAAGCCTGCTTGAAGGCCTCCCAAGACATCTTTATATCCTGACTATTTCCGTAAAGTGCCTGTCTCTGTGAAATCCACCATTCCTGGGCCTTGAGACGAAGTTGTACAGCGGTACACTCCACTCTCTTACTGCCCTGAATCTCTAACATTCGGAAATAGCCCTCCAGTGTGTTCAAGAAGCCCATCACCTTATCTGGCTCCTCTTTTCCATTAAATTCAGGCAGGTCGCAACTCTTAAATTCAGAGAACTTGAAGCTCGTTCTCTTCCGTATCGGCATCTCAGATTTCTCTGCCGGCACCTCCACTGTCTCGGTTGCTGCGGCCTTTGCAGAAACATTAGAATCGACCGACAGCTTGGTGACAATCTGAGTTAGACTATCCACTTATTTTTGTTGAGCATCTAGCTGCTCCTGAAACTGATACTGCAGTTGCTCTTGAAGTGCGCGATGTTGAGCTTCGCTCTGCTTCCTCTGAGCCTCCATTTGCTTAATCAGTTTCTCAATTGGGTCAGACGATGAATTCGTCTTTGCGCTATCACCCTTGGTCATTCTACAACAAAGAAATAATTCCATTAGCACTCATAAAATATTTATGGGCTTATTGTATGGAACATTATTTCATGCCAGCGCTATCGACACCATCAATCAAGAAAATTTGCATCAAGACTTCCTTTTGAAACATTTATTTTTGAAATCCGAGGAAGTGAAACCGTGCTTTGATACCAACTTGTCACGCCCCGATTCGGGGAATCGCTCGCTTTGCTTCGATTCACGCCAAATCGATCGTCCTCGCTAAGGCGTGATGTCGTACAAGTCTGGAGTTGCACTTGTACAAGGCTAGAACATACACATTTATATCAATTCATCACATTTGAAAAAATAAGCCACAGTTGCGAAAATATTGAGTAAGCGGAATAGGAAGAAATATTCATTTTATTGATGACTGTAGTCAGAATACAACTTTTCTCGATAATATTTGAAATACCTTTTCGGCTACATTGATTCATGAAAAGAAGTACAACTGATAGGCTGCCATGAAATAATTTCCCGTTCCATACATCATGCCCCTTTAGTACTTGAAGTATAAACAGCTATCTTTGAAATCTCCGCAATACTTTGTGCGTCTTTAGGGAAAAACAACTTGAAAGGAAACAGCAGTTCAGAAAGCTTTAGTTGCGAGGTACGCCTGAGCCTTCTCCAGTACCTGTGGAGGAGGGGTCAGCACATTATAACAATGCGCTGGTGAGCCCCTTGGCCTACTCAGCTAAACCAATATTTTATTAATGACAAGCATTTTAAAGATATGAACTTATTGGAGACAGGCAACATTTAGAGTAAATCACAATTCAAATGACATGGTAGTTCATAAAACCATATTTACTTTACCATTGGCCGAATCCAGCTTTCCTGCATAAGATACAGGATAATAATAATATACTTACCGTCCCTGCATAAGATATTGATTAACATACATTCCCACGATGTGACCACTGGTGTTGTTAAACCATATGGACTCTTTTCATTCATTCATTTGCATTTGGGACTTCAAGATAATGAGATGACAGCACAGTAGGGAGCTAGCCTCTATGTTGCCTCGCATTACTCATGTTCCCCAAAGCACTTCATTATTTCCTCCTAGGCCGAATCGGTACCGGTGCTCCTGTACCGTTCGAGGAAATTATTGCTCAATCCTTGTATACAAGTTGTCCATGGTCAGGCGAATGTGTGTCCGACTCGATATACACAGTGTGCATAGAATATTTGAAGTAATAGTCAACATGATCATTCTTAGCATTTCATATCCATCATTCTAGGCATCAATTCATTCATTTCAATGTTCAGTTCATTGCAGTGTAATCAATTCATTTCAATGTTCTATCTCTAGCATCTTAGTGGTATTGACTTGTGGCATTAGCATCTTGATATCGATCAACGGATGTTACAAGACAATTATTTAGTTGGCATGAAGGAATAGCGAGAGGGACAATACCACCACAGAGATCCACACTCACCAAATTAGAGAATCGTCGAGAGAGAGAGGAACACTTGCACGCTTAGCCTTCCGTCACGCGTCAGTCTGCATTGGCACCAAAAGATTGATTAATAATCTGTCTCGTTGTGTTCTCTTCTCTCAGAATTCTCAAAAATGAATGCTATGCAAATCGATAAAAATGGGCAACAATCAAATCATCGAAAATCATTCAGAAAAGCATCCATCAAAACCAAGCAGCAAAACCAGCAGCAAAACATCCAGAGAAAACTCTTGGACGCATTTCAAGAGAAACCGATCCATTAATTGAAAAGGTTCTTATGCACTTGTCCGTGATCGATTCGATGCCGACGGTAAGTTTCCCCAATACTCGGTTCCGACCGAGTTAGCCAAGCCACAAGCCTTACATAGTGAACCGCTAGGAGCGGGACACTACAGATCGTACCTTTGGGACTTCTCCTGAAATTTTTTCCTAAATCCTGTCTCGGAATCTGTTTTTGCTAATTACCATTTACTTATCCTTGATTCGTCGTAGAATTTTGAATCTTGATGTTCGTTCGTTGTTGACTTTGACTTTGTATCTAAGATCAGTTTTTATGAATTGAGTTAAGATATTCTGATAAACATATTCGATGAGAACGATGAATGTCTACTTTATTTATGGAGTTTAGAATTTATCGCAGTCATACTAGCTAGCACGACATGGACGTAGAGCCTGATGTTGGTTATACCATCCTAGTTATGGAATTTGGATTTTCTTGCAGCCATACCGGTTGGCGTGGTAAGAATTCTAGATGACATGATTTAGGGTGTATACCTTAGTTATGGACTCTATCGTTTATTGCAGCTATGCTTACTGGCGTGACGAAAATTCTGGCAACATAATTTCAGGGAGACGTGTATGGTTATCAGACTGTATCTTAAATCGGATCACTTCGTCATGACCGGATGAGCAAGAACAAATTCTTATCATTATTCTTCCCCATCTTGGTTAACTCTGTCTATCTACAGCCACAATTAGGATTTTCTCAACATGATTATTTGTGTTCCATCTTTCTATGATTTGACTAAACTCTTCTTCACTAGCCTCTTGAATAATTCTTCTTGTCCTTCCCGGTAATTGTTGAAAGTGCCTCATGGATTGATTCGGAGGAAAGGTTCGAAAAGTAATTTATCCTTGTATTACAGAATCGGGGGTTTGCATCTAGAGAATACTGGCAAGGTATGACTTCGGATAACGGCATCATGGTTAAATATGTTTCTCGAATTCTACTTGGACCAATCCCTAAGCATTTTGACTAACATCTTCTCCTTATTTTTGCAAAATTATTTGGAAATATTTCACGGATATTAGCCAAGTTAAGTTCAGGAACCCATATTATCTGGCATGGCAGCTGTGCACTGCAGCCATCCGTCGTATTATGGAACAGAAAGTTAATCGTAGCTAGATGTACACTAGCGCGATAGTAACTTCATGTGACATAATTACGGAGGTATATGGTTCTTGAGTTTTTTCTTCGACTACGTCCTATGTATTTCGTTTGGCCTCGTACTATTCTTGAAAATATTTCGATAATCTTTCCTGTCTTGCTTGACCCTTACCTTGGTTGAATGTTGATATGGATTGCTAGACCCAGTCTTAGGCCATTGTTACCTTCTATTTTTGATGGTCAAATAGCCAAACCTTGTTAACAGATTCTGTAGTGTAACTATAATATGTTAATGTGTGATTGTGATGAGTATATTTTCTTGGGGATTCATTGGGTTAAGCTTATAGGACAGTTATGACTGACTGACTATAGTGGACTTAGAAACCATTAAGGATGATTAGTTTGATAGTATGGATTGATTTTAAGGTATCTAAGAAGGGGTAATAAAATATTATATTCAGTGACTACGGATTTAGGACTAGAATCTTGTGCTTAGATTTGAGGGTTTATATTAAGGAGTTCTTGAGTAAAAGAGAGAAGGCTCAATGCCCAGAATAGGTTTTGAATGTACAATTTCAAGGAGCTGGTGATTAATAGGATAAGGATACTTAGGACGGGATAAGGAAACAAACAAATTGCTTAAGAGATTGGAATTTTGGTTGATGGCCAATCATTGTTGATATATACGTATCTCGAGGATGACCTATATTTTAGAGTATATGTAAAGATTCTTATTGATATGAAGATTCTAAGGGGTAAAATGACATAGTTTTTATGAAAGAAGCTTGATGAACCTGAACCAAAATACCTGTAGAGAGAAACAACATAGATGATCACAAGGGTAGCAGATTTAGTACTGTAGCCATAGCAGTTGCATGTTTTAGCTTGACCTATTGGATGATTTTAATTTCGAGGACAAAATTTTTATAAGGTGGGTAGGATTGTAAGCCCCTAAATTTAGGGCTTATTTTTTTTTAATTTGATAAATCAATTATTTTGAGTAGATATTATTATTTGATTTAATGCTCTCTATCGTGACTTGGATTTCTAGAGCACCAGGGATGCCAGTCTCTGGAAACTTTCTTCTTGAAGTTTGTAGTAGACGAGATTAATCTTCATGTTGATATATCGTGTCCCACTTGAACTTGTTCCCTTGTACTCTTTTTGCTTCGCGCAAGTTCGGGTCAATTTAGACCATTTAATTATTAATTGAATTCCCACTCTCTTCCTTGATCATCATGTGCACGTTACCATGACTTTTAATCTAGGAGCACCAGACTAGTCATTCTTTCGGAACAAACTTGTCATGCCTGATCTACTCGAGACGCTCTTTATCCATGACCTTCGTGTCCCACTCAGACACTCCATTTTGTGCTTCATTTTCTTCGCACAACTTTCGGGTCAATTTAGGCCAATTAATTATCTATCGTAAAACCTGATTTATTTTCCAATTTAATTTTGGGACCCGACATCGGTCCAATATAGTCGACCCCAAATATGGACATGGCCCCCATGAAGCCTACTACCCGCCTGACACTTGTGTCCCATTTATTTAAGTCCCCGCATGTTATTTATTTGCCCATGATTATAAATACCCATTTTAATTCGAATATTGTCCCCTGTCCGATTTTGGCCGACCCGGCTCGACCGAACCCAAACCCAAGCTCCATATTGTTCTCTCGTGACTGCCCAAATATCCTACATAATTTTCCTATTTTTCCTATTTTGAAAATATCTATTTCTCTCTCTCCATGTGTATATATACACATATATATACATATTATATATATATATACATATATGTATAATCTCTCTCTCCCATCCTCACCTTACTCTCTCTCTCCTAACTCTCCCATGCTAGCCGACCACCACCTCCTCTCTCTATCCTTTCTCTAATATCTCTCTCTCTATATATATATAATATATATACCCACACACACAAATATCTTTCTCTCTCTCACTCCATCACACACAAGCCCACTCCCCCTCACATCACCTTTTCTCTCTCCCCTTACCCGTACAGTAGCCAGCCCATACCTCCCCTCACAACCGACCTTCCACTCTCTCTTAAACTCTCTCTCTCTATTTCTATCATTAACTAACAATCATCTCTCTCTTTCACTCAACTCACACACACCATACCAACAATAACACCATCACCTACACCCCATCACCAGCCCAGCCGACCCATGGCCGAGCCCCTGGCCGACGGCCAAGCCCCACCACCCTAGGCCGAGCTCCTCCCTGACTTCCTCTCTTCTCCTCCTTTTTCTCCATCTCCATTAAAACCATCACCACCACCATTCTCTTCATCACCATCCCCACCATCAACACCACTCCCACCATGCACCACCACCCCCCGCACGACCACACCACCGTGCAGCCATCGCGCCAGTTCGGAGAGCACCGCCGCGCCGCCGTGCCGTACAAACAACAGCAACAGCAGCTGCGACAGCACGCAGCAGCTGCTGCAGTGCGTGCGCGTACGGCCACCGTCGCCGCCGTGCGCCACCGTGGCCGGCCACCGCACGGCCACCGAGGTCCCCTAGGCCGGGCGCACCCCTGGGCGAGCTCCCTTACGCCGTCCTTAACCTCTCCGACGAGCCACGTAGGCGATTCGTGCGTTTTGCATGGAATCCCGTCGACGCGCGCGCGGAGAAATTCCAGAATTCGTGCTCCGTCGCAGCGACTTCGTACGGATTTTTTGGACAATCCGACCGTTGGATCGACGATTTCTTCGCTCCGTCTCAATCTCGGTATATCCACCTTCACTCCTCTCAAATTTCACCCGTTAATTTCGTCGTTTGATACCTCAAAACTGGCCACCAAGTTGACATTTTAATTGAACTATTTTTGGACAGTTTCGTGGCACCAACTTTGCGGGTTCGTATCTTCGTCGTCGCAGCTCCGTTTTGTGTGCCACTAGTTCCGATGCACAACTGGTATAACCCTCTTCCTGTCTCCTTTAAGTTTCGTTTCACTTTGAGCACGTTCGGTTGGTCGAATTCGACGTCAAAGTTGGCCGTTCGAATTCTTAGTGTTACACTTGTTAAATTCTATTTTTGAACCCGGGACTCCGGATTCAATTTCTAACACCACCAGTAGACTCGTGGCGTCGTTCTGGCATGTTTTCATATAAAATTTGTTAGATTTGGAGGACGTGGGCCCTGGCATGCATTTCGGTGCAAAGCGGGCCCCACAGTCCGGGTCAATCGGACTTTTTGACGCCGGCTCATCGGAATCCAATTCTGGATATAAAGTTGAGTTCGTATCATCATTCTGGACTCGTTGACATATAATTTGCTAGGTTTTAATGGACATTGGTTCCGGCACGCATTTCGGTGCAAGTCGGATACCAATATCCGGGTCAACGTGTCGTTTTGAGTTCGGCTCATCGGAATCCAATTTTCGGATATACCGTTGAGTTCGTATCATCATTCTGGACTCGTTGACATATAATTTGGTGAGTTTTGAGGACATTGGCTCCGACACGCTTTTTCGTGCAAATCGGTTTCCAATGTCCGGGTCAACGGACCAATTTGAGATCGGGTCAACAGAATCCAATTCTGGATATACCGTTGGGTTCGTATCGTCATTCTGAATTCGTGGACATATAATTTTTTAGATTTTGTGTACTTTTATTTTGGCACATTTTTCGGTGCAAAGTGTGTCCAACGACGGACATCATTTTGGCCCGAAATTACCGTTTTGCTCCTGTATCCAAATTGGACTTTTGGACAGGCTATCCTAGCTGATTTGACCATTCTGGACACGTTGGTGATATTTATTTTATCATCCGACAATATCTTTAGGTTTTTACCCTATTATTATAATCTTCTCCTTTTGTGGTATTTTGAGATCCATCGATTCCAGTGATTTCACAACCACTGAAATTGAATGTGTTGACCCTGTAGATGTTTGTAGAGACTAGCTTTGACCCAGTTTGACCATGGTTGACTACTTTGGCTGAACGTCGAAGTAGAGTCAACATTTGACCTAAGTTAGACTATTTTGACCTTGGTTGACCACAGTTGACTATTTTTGACCAAAGTCAACCGAAAGTCAACCGTAGCCTAGGATTGACCAGAACTTGACCGAAGTTGACCAGTTGACCCAAAGTCAACGTTAGTCAAGTCTGACATAGAATTGACCAGAATTGACCAGTTGACCAAAAGTCAACTGTAAGTCAACCCTTGACTTAGATTGACCTAGTTTGACTTGCTTTGACTTGCCTTGACCTAGTTTGACTTAGTGTGACTTGATTTTACTTCCAAACCCTTATATTGATACAGTATTCCACCTATAGGTCCTCGAGGCACTGTTCTTGGACCAGTTGACATATTCTACCAGATCACAGGCGAGTACATTCTCTGATAATATTTCTGTTTTATGATATCGTCTATGTTTCTTGTATTTAGTGTAGATACCCTTGTTCTCTTGACACATGGTTCACACGGATTGGTATTTCCCTGGATCCCATCATGAGATGTTATTCCTCGCTTTCCTTGGTATATCTTGTGCAAGTCTTTCTTGTTCCTTGTGCATTGTATAGACACGATTCCTGCGAAGGCTAGCTACCCTCTCGGAGAATCGCGTGTCATGACGTGTCATGGTTGGATCCACTATACTAGTCGGGGACGGGGAGTATTAGTGTAGATGTGTGGTCATTATCCACCGTGTTTATTCTTGTAGATCTTGAATGCTAGCCAATCCTACACTCCACATATGATTGGCCTGATCAGTAGACCTTGTGCAGACCCAAGCCGACCACATGTTGAAACTAGTACTCACACACCTAGATAGATGATTCTTGATTCTTGTACATGCCATGATCAGTTTACTTGCCTTGTTCTAGCTCTAGACTTACAGCTTACCTTGCCATGATACTCACATGTACATTTCATGATTCTTGTATATTCTCTCTATTTACTGCTACATGTTCAATATCGTCTAATTAGAACTGTTATTTGAGATTTGTGCTCGTTCCATCCTGACTGGATATGTTGACAAAATTTTAGGAGTAGTTGTGCCCTCAGTATTGGACTTCATGATGTTGCTAGCTGAGGTGGATCTCACTATTCTTCTATGTGAGTTGCCTGGTAGTTATCCTTAGTTAGTCTTGTTGTTCTTTCCTTATTTTCTTGTCTTATGATCCTTGTAGATTCTAGTTGTTCTAGTGATATTGTTAATAATTCTTGTCTTATCTTCTTTAGTTTTCGTGATGTGACATGAGTACATTTCTAGTTATGGATTCTTAGAAGTTGTAGTTAGTATAGTATACTTGACAGCGTTCTACCGCCGATACCGCGACGTAGGCTGGGCGTGGCCCACGTATTCTTACCCGTATATCCGGGTGCGGGTCGTGACAAGTCGACTTGGGAGCGCGATGATGAGATGAGAGAGCATTTTCCTAGTCTTTTTGTTGTGTGATTGTATGTTGCTATGATTGAACTATGTTTGAATGAATGTTTTGAATTTCAAGGACAAAATTTCTTTTAATATATGTAGACTTGTAACTACCCCAATTTGAAATTTCCTAATTTTTTGAAGATTATTTCTGAATTTTTTTCACAAAAAATTATTTTGAATGAAATATAATTTTTAATGCCAAATTCTGTTTAGTTACCTTTAATTAAATTATTTAATTCAAAAATACTTTTATTAATTATAATTATTATTTCTAATTATTATTTAGGAATAGTTAATATAAATATTGTAGGCTGGGTTTCCAAGTCCAGTTGTATTAGAATACTCGGGCTTGGGCTGCCAGCCCAAGTTAGCTATTGCTATGGGCCTATTTGGGTTAGGAAGAGTTTAATTGTTGGTTTAGCCTAAATAGCAGTTAATTATTTCTAAACTATATTAGTAGCTAGATGCCAAAATCTGTTAGAATTAGTTGAGGCTGCCTACTAATTTACCCCCAGATCTATCAATTATTACAATCTTGCCATCCTACTTGGGGAACACTCAACTTTATTCTTTAAATATTCAGACTATTTTATTACAACCATCACATCAATTATCTCTCTACAGTCTCTCTCTCCTCACACTTTTTCTCTCTTCCGAGCAGACCGCCACCATCTGCTGCCGGAGCACCCGGCCGTGCTCCGGTGAACCACCACCATTCCCCATTTTGCCACCCACCGCCACCGACCACTAGTCCACACCGGCCAGCACACTCACCTCCAGCACCACCACGAACCGCCGCCCATCCCATTTAGCCACCTCAGCCTCGGATCAGTCGTCCACGCGTCGTCGAGCCTTCCTGACCTCGTACGAGACGTGGTTCGGTCTGCGCCGCCGAGCTGCATCTGGTCAGATCTGAACCCTCGATCTTGCCGTCGACTTCGGAGAAGCTCAGATCCCGATGTTGCGACCCCCAACCTCGGTGAGTCTCCGCCTCTCACTGCTTGACCTCTTCTTCTTCCTCTTCTCTTAGTCTCCGTTGAAATGTTGAAAAGAGAATTGGAGAGGGGGAGAGAGAGTTATGTTTACAAATTAATTTCTCTCTCTCCCTTGCGGTCATGTATATCAGCTACTCCCTCTGCTTGCGAGGAGCCAGTAGGTGTGACTTTACTTTTTTTGGGATCTCTTGACCCTTTTGGTTCCCAAAGGCCACTTGACCCTTTGAATTAGAAATGGTCGTTTGGACCTTTGAAAGGTTTAGGCCAACCTATGTGGCCGGTTTAGATTCCATGGGTCACTTGACCCTTTGGCTCATGGAAGAGCCAAGTCTGAATTGGATATGTGACCTTTCAGAAAGTGAAAGGGTCACTTGACTTTCAAATGTTTAGGCCAACCTATGTGGCCGGTTTAGATTCCATGGGTCACTTGACCCTTTGGCTCATGGAAGAGCCAAGTCTGAATTGGATATGTGACCTTTCAGAAAGTGAAAGGGTCACATGACCTTTCATAAATTAAGGGACCACTTGCCATATTTCTAGCATCAACAGAACAGCCTCTGTAACGCTCCAGTCCCAAAATACGTAGGACTAGGGACGTAGACATGCCAGCTGTATTCATACGAAATACATAAGTCTCGTATGAATACATAAGCTGTAAAATATAGTAATCCAAGACAAACTAAATCTCATCCACAATGAAAAGAATAATAATATAAATATCAACTCGAATATTTATAATACAATCGTTGGGCGGAGACAAAGTCCACTACCAACTATCTCAATGAAAGAAATGTACAAGAAATCGAGTGATAAAAATGGCAAGACGAACCAAGCGCAATCGTCTTGGAAGGAATGGAGAAGACCACGGCCTTGGCTGGAATACCTGCGAAAGACATGAACACACACCTGGGAAAAAACCAGGTCCTCAGACGGACGTAGCAAGATACAGAAAGAACAAGCTAATATGAACTGTCAGAATAAAATAATATATAAATGACTATCCTAGACACAAAACGTCAGAGGTATAGGGGGTTATTTATAATACAATCGTTTAGGCTATGTGTACGTAACTGGCATCCAGTCATCTGTATCCGGCCGTAACGTCCAAAACGTCAGAGGGTATCTGCAAATATATCGCCACAGTTCCATCCGGAGACTGTGGTTTACCTGTTTGGCTTCCCATACGCACTAGCGACTGTCCTCTCCCAATATATCCCACACTGTTCAAGTCATGTCCATGGCTCGTCCAGTTTTGAAACTGCTTGAGTCTCTAAATCCCTAATCATAGCAGTTACGAACAACTACCGTCACACGACAATAAAGATAGCTAGTCAACAAGTCGTGCCCCTAATAAAATGCCTCAAATCGTGTAGTGTGAGTGTCACAGCCAAAGGAGATATAAGGATATCCCCCAACAAAAAGGTAGTCCGCTAACACTAAGTCAACATGCATAAAATAAAGTAACGACTAATAAGGTCGCTTGCACCCAAGTATGGCTTGGACGCACAGTTTATAACAAATAAAAATAACAAATATGAAACAAGTAAATAAATGCTAAAAATAAATAATATGACAGTTTAATTAGCAAGGTATACTTGCCTGTTGCGACGCCTGGTGAGCTGCCTGGTGTGGTACAATGATCCAGGTGGCACGATTTGTGACTTTGGTGCAACAACTGTACAAGGGGACCTTGGATAGTGGCACGGACAGTTCCAATGGGTCCAGAAGGGTCAAATTAGTTAGGGTGGACATAATGAAGGTATAAAGTTGGCTAAGGTATAGGGGAATGGGATTGGTCCTGGACTGGACGATAATCGAAGGAATTTGATCAAATAATACGGATTTAGAAAAATATTTATAACTTTGAAAACTATATTTTTAATCAAAATATTTTAGATGATTAATTTGGAAATCTGGAAAATTGTATTGGTCAAAAATATATTTTTTTGTCAAAATAAAAATATTTGGGTAAACCATTTTTATTTTATTTGGAAATAACTAGATACATTATAGATATATACATACTATATTTAAAATATGCAATAATGTCAACAAAATTTTATTACTGCTTTCTTAACACATATATCTAATAACACTAATAATATACATTATAAATAATACAAAGTTAATACTACTAATAAATCCTTGTATGTAAAACACATACAAGCGCATTCACAGACCGAGTAATCCTAATAGTAATAATAAATTAATAATAATAATAATAATAATAATAATAATAATAATAATAATAATAATAATAATAATATGTGCAAAAAGAAAGAAAGAAGGAAAAATACTAATGATAATGATAATAATAATAATAATAATAATAATAATAATAATAATAGATGTATAAAACATAAACAGAAAGAAAAATAATAAAAATAATAATAAAATTATTAAACAAAAAATAAAAATGAACAGTCATAGAAGACTGCTGCTCATCTTCATTTCCAGGAAAGAGGAGAGAGAGTGAAAAGGGAGAAAAAAAGGAAAAGGGAGAGAAGGCGCTCGGGTGGTCGGTGGTCCGTCCGTCGCTGGCCGGAGGGAGGAGCGGCGGCACGGGATGGGTGGCGCGCGGCGCTCGAGCACGCGGAGGGCGCTGCTCCGGCGGAGAGGCCCGCTCGCCAGGCGCGGCGGTTGCTGACCGGAGCTGGGTCGGCGGCGGGTTCGAAGAGGAGGGGTTCCGGCGAGGGGCGGAGTCGGGGAGCGGCGGCGCACAGTAGATGGCCGGCGGCGTGACTGGTGAGGGGCGATCGAGGCTGGGCTCGACGGTAAGGGTTTCGAGAGGGGAATGGCGACCGACGGGCGGTGGACTCAGGAAGAGGGCAGCGGAGCGCGGAGGTGGTGCACGCTTGGTGAATCCTGCCGGCGGTCACGATGGCGAGGACGCGGCGGGAATCGATGGTGAGTAGGTCGAAATTTCGTTTTCTATTGGGTTTGGTTTTGGTGGTTGTATTCTGGGGGTTTGGTGTTGCTGGTCTGCGGCGATTGCGTTTTTCGGCCAGTGGCCGTGGTCGCGGTGGCGTCCTGTTGGTTGGGTGCGGTTGTCTTGATTGTTTGGGTGGCGGTGGTGGAGTTGCTAGGTCACGTCTGTGGTCGGGGTTGGGGACTGGTGGTGAAGGTGATGGGGTTATTGGCTGGTGTAGGGTGTTGGTTGGCAATGGTGGCGATGGTGGAAGAAGGCGGGTGAGAGACGGAGACGGTGGTGGTGACGGGATGTCAAGGCAATGGTGGTCCGATGGGTGGACGGTGAGGGAGGTCGGGTTCTGGTAGTGATAATGGTGGTGATTAGGTATGATGCGTTTGGAGTGCTGGTAGTAGGCAGGGCTCGGGTAGGGTCGAATGGTGTAGGGAAGACGTGAAGCGATAATGGCTCGCCGGAGTTAGGTTTAGGATTCTTATTTTGGTTTGTGTCGGGGTGTGTCCGACACGGAGGTGAATTTGTATGTGTAAAAAAAAATTAGAATAAGACTTTGGATGGACACCGACACGATGCACGGACTTGGAAAAATTTTGTTGTGGAATTTGTGAATGGTAGCAATTTATGGAGGAGTACCTGCCTATTTATAGGATGTGGAAATTCCCATTAAGATAGGATTAGGATTTGGTTTAAATCCAATTAGAATATTCAATCTAATAATTTAAATCAATTCAAGAAATTCAAACCCAAATCAAATCCAATTTCAAATATAAATCAAATTTAAATCTAATTAAATTCTTGGTTTAAAATTAAATCAATTTCAAATGTAGATATTAATTTACTCTATAAAAATAAATCCAAAAATTAAATCAATATTTAAATGGCCACAATAACTTTCAAATATATTTTTCAAAATACCAATAATAATAATTTCAAAAATAATAAATATTTTTAAATATCTTTTTGAATAATAAAAATATTAATATTAAATATATTTCGAAAAATCACAATAAATATTAATATGAATAATTTTAAACTATATTTAATAATTTAGATAAAATAATTATGAAATTAAACATAAATAATCAAATCTTTAAAATACCTCTTTACTAAATAAATTATTATAAGTAATAAAATAAAATTTGAAAATATACATGAAATAATTTTCTAGTTTTCTAAATTATCACTAATCAATAAGATAGCATTTTATAAATAAATAAATAATAAACTTTGCCTTTAATAAAAATAATTATTATATATATTATTTTGAAACCATTACCGATAATAAAATCAAAAAAATCATTTTTTTTAAAAAATATGTACCTCGCACATATTCGCACTCGACGAGTAAAACGAAAAACGTAAATTTTCGTACGACGTACAATACGACTATGCGACGTATAAATAAAAAAAATTCAGTACTAAAATATAGTAGAAATTTAGGGGTTTTACAGCCTCTGTTGGACTGAGTTTGTATACAGTAAATATATTGTATGTATATATATATATATATATATATATATATATATATTTGTGTATTGGTTAATAGTATATTAGGTTTTGTTATATTTTCCTACACCTATATGTATCAAGTGTACTGTAGGAGTAGTATGGGTATATATGTTTTTTTATATTAAATAATAGTAGCTGCATGAATTGGTACATTATGCTGATCACATGTTAGCTTTGGTAAATGTATATTACATTAGTATGATTTATCTAAGATAACATTATTGTATTTTCAAAATGTATATATATAATATTTTGACTAAACAATTTAATATCAAATCCTTATAAATTATTTTCAATCATTGTTAATATTTCTATAGATAGGATATAGATTAGGATAGTGTTGCCTTCTTCTTTTATTAGTTGTAGTCAGAAACTAATCATATTCCTATGTTGTGTCTTGTGCTTAATCTCTCGTCGAATTATGGGACTTATCGGGATATTCGGATATCGGATTTGGACATTGGACTATTATTGGATATTGGACTTTGGATATGATATGGACTCTATGGGACATTTTGCTTTGCGACTTATTTGGGACTTATTATTGGACTATAGATTGTGATTTATTCCGTGTCGACACGATCGTGTCGCGCACGTCGACTTCAGATACCCAAGGCAAGTACTTCCAGCGAACACTCTCATTTTATGTTTATTTATTGTATTTCACGAATTAGATGTGCATGCCATAATTCTGTCACGTTGTCCACACGAGATTAGTATTTATGGATTTATGTCATCATATTCATGCTTACCCTGTTCACCATGTTCCCTATTTATTTGTTTTCTGTTTTTGACCATGATTAGAATCCATGTATGCTAGTTAGTTGTGAAGTACTTTAGTATATATGTGATCAAAATCCTGTATAATCCGTGATTCCGTGTTTTCGTGCCTACTAGCTAATCATACACTACACGTATGATTGAGCCTGACCAAGTAGAACCCCAAGCCGATAACATATAGAATACAGTACTTCAACCCCACGTAGTGTAGCTATAACTCTTGTATTTCATATTACAATGTCTCTTACCATACTTTCCTGTTTATTTTATCTACTCTCACCATGCTGCAAACTTACACCAGTGATATCTCTTCTATTTCCTGTCTTATAATAATTAACATGTTATGGGTAGTAGTTCCCGTGTTGTACTTGCTCCAATCCTGACTGGGATAACCACATTTTTAGGAGAGGACTTAGAAAACTGGTGCACCACTTATTATGACGCTCCTGAGACGGATCATGGTGTAGCTGAGGATGCAGGAGACGACATTACCGATGAGCCACTGGAGGATGCATAGCTTATTTTAGACTTTATTTCTGTCATTTAGACTTTTCTTTCCAGAACATTTGCTGAGTTGTAATAATTTGAGGATGACTGTACCTAACCTTTTGAGATGTACTATACGGATTATTTTCTTTCCTTTTTATATCTTGCTACTAGTATTTGTGATTGAGTTAGATTCTATTATCATGTGATGTTATTTCTGGATGGGACTAGTTACACTATAGATTTGACAGCTTACTACCGCCGACTCTGCGGCGTAGGCTGGACATGCTTCTACGCACTTGCGCCCGAACTTTCGGGCGCGCACTACAACAAAAAACCCTTTTAATGACGCTCGACACGGAGTTTTAATGACGGCTGATACATAAGCGTTATTAAGTTGAAAAATACCTTTTTTCTATGACGGTTTGGGCTAATTCTGGGCTTTTTATAACGTTTATAAAATAAAGCGTTATTAATAGTTTAGAGCGGTGGCAAACTTGTAATATTTTTTAACTTTAATTTTTGGCAAAATCCTTGCTGTAGCCCGCCTCTCCCCCAAAACATTCTGATCTTCTCCTTCTCCTCCTTTCTTCTCCCTCCTCTCCCCCAACTCCAAAACCCTAACCCTAGATCCAAAATCTTCGAGGAGGGCCTCCGCTCCTCGTCGCCCTCCAGGACAAGCTCGAGGCCGTCGCGCACGCGATCGACAAGAACGCGAATGAGGAGCGTTAGGGTTCTGCTCGTCCTCTTCTCCGCGCTCTCCCTCTCCTTCCTTCGGCGTCGTCGATGTCGTGGGTCCGCAACCTCCGCCGCTTCATCAGTTCCGGCGCCGGCCTCGGATCCGAAGCCCTCATGGGTCAGTTCCTCTTCCTTACACCCTCCTCTCCTCTTCTTCTCCTTCCTTTCCCCCAACTCCAAAACCCTAACCCTAATTTTGAAGAAATTTAAAACCCTTTTATATTAAATAAATCTCTAGTGATTGAATAAAAATGTCCACAACTAAAACAATCTAGATGACCCAGGGAAGTTTGCTGGTTGAGGTGCAGTGGATCTCTTCAAGGAGAAATACTTCTGATATATATTAAAAAAATAATATTAGTTTTGATGATTGGTGGCTCGGCTTGTCCTTTTTGTGCTCGATTTTGCCCACAACCAGAAATAAACCTCTAGAACTACTTGATTACTTCAGGTGCTATGATTTGTATTAATGAAACCATTGACGTCGAACAATTCTTGGTATGAATGGAGCAAAATTTTACAGTCCTTGTACGTATGGGTGGTTGTTACTATTACTATTTGTTTCTACCTTTGGATAGTAAAATTTGTATTATCATCTCAATCTGAGATTTTGGTTCCTGCCATTGTTGTTTCACATCTCCAGGTGTTTGAAGGCCATGAGAAACCGTAACGTGTGGCACTTGTTGTACTATGTGCCATAACTCTCCCAATATATGTTAGCCCCAACCTGAACATACTGAAGCATAGATTATTGTGTTAGCATAGATTATTGTGTTAGTGTTATATTTTTGCAGAGCCGCATTTGCTGCTATTCATTTCTTCCAGGCAGATGTTATTGGTAGTGTATTATGCAATGGAAGTTGTATGAGAATGCCTCTTATTATTGAGGTTCAAACGAGTCATACTTTATAAGGATGCCTTACATATGTCTATGTATATTCTAATAATTCTGATTCTTATAGAGTTTTCTTTTAAGTATGGCTCAAAATGTTGAGCAATTAAGAAACATGTCCAAAAGATTAGCGTATCTGACATGGGAATGCATAAAAAAATATGATAACATATTTGTGAATTCATGGAAGTTGGAGGTGGTCCTAATTGAGAATAAGATGAGAGAAAATCGTTCTAGATGGTTTGAGCACGTGTTACAAAGACCATAGATACTTTGCTTAGTAATGAGAGGATCTAACTGAAGGAGAAGATAAGACTAGGATTTGACCTAGAGCAAACTTGGATTGGTGCGGTGAAGAAGGATAAGACATTTGTTTATGTTAGGGATGACACAGCCCTTAAAATAGCTGAATGGAATCGAAGTATGGATATTAAGAAAGTATGATAAACTTTGTTGTCTTTCTTGCCTTCCCTGCAAATGTAGTTAACCAAACCTTTCGGTGGAAATGGAAATGACGATTACTTCCGACCTCCCGACCTCCTTCTCAACTTTCTTGTGCTTAAATCTTTTTTAATGCAGCTTGCAGAATTTCAAGTTGGGCTTGGGGAGCTGGCTGTTCTTTCTGGTCACCTACTATCTCCACAGGTAGAACCATACATACTCATTGGAAGGCTCATATGTATATAATTTTGCAATGAATTTGTTCTTCTCTGTATTCCTATAAATCCATGATTCAGTTGACAGGCATGTCTTTCTGAGTAGTGTAGGTTTGTATTTTTTTTGCTTTTGATTGAATACTATTGTAGATAATAATGAGAAATAACTTAAATGGGAAGTTTCTGTCAGTGAGGAGTTCTAATGTTTTAAAACATTATGTAGGACTAAGGCTTCATGCTTGCTATTGTACATGTTGAGATAGGTATGGTTTGCAAATTATGTAGGAAGGGAAGTAAAGGAAGTAGAGTAATTCTTTATTCACTATTCAAATATATTTCTCTATATTTATCTCAGCCCCTAAAACTGATATATGGAACTAGACAACATAAACTAGGAATGCTTGAGTTCTTGTAGGTCTCTGTTGGTTGTTTGGTAAGCAACCAAATTGTTAATTTTGATAACATATAAAGGCTTCTGGTGTTTCATTGTCAAAGGCTGATCTATGGTCAAATACAAATGTCCTGGTAGATTGGTGTGAACCATTGAGAGTGGAGACCCAACAGGATGTAGGTGAATCAGCAACAGGCTCTTTTGGAGTATTTAGCACCATGTTTCAGCTGGAATTTGTGTTCCTACTTCCTAGAACTCTTCCACCAATATACCATCTGGTGTCCTATGCTTTATTGTCTTGATTGATGATTGAGCACTTACCAAAGCTTTTATAAGTACCAACTTTAGTTGCTTTTATAAATACCAACTTTAGTTTACATTGAAACATAAATTTACATGACATATTGGTGAGTTTGTTTTTAAGATCTTTGATTTTTTCTGGGAGAGTAGTAGAAATGAACACAAGTTTCAATAGTAGTTCATAAGTATGAGAGCGTAAGTAAATATTGTCATACCCATCCTGCATCTTTTTTCTGTTAGATATATAGGCAAGGGTCACAAGACATCTACAAAGGGAAGTAAAGGAAAAAAAAATGCTCTTGTTCTCTCTTACATACATTGGAGATTTAGTTCTGTTGGTGAATAGTTTGAAAATAAAAATTCTTTGTATTGGTCATGTCACCTATCTTCCTGGTTCTCCTTTTCTTTAGCCTTCTTATGCACCTATATGAAATCAAATAACCCTGGAATGAGAAGCCATAAGGCAGAGAGGAAGATGCTTATATGTGTTTGTGTAGGTTTTGCTAACATACCCAAATAAGGGTCTAGTTCACTGGTAATAGTGCAATGTTACTTTGGATGTCCATCAATTTCTTTCCGACATATATATAAAAAATATAATAAATTGTACTTCGACTATGTTTGAGTTGAGAAATAAAGCCTTCTATGAAAGCAAAAACTCTTAGTTGACTATGACTTCTTTTGAGCTGAATTTTGTATCCTTTTGAGTGCAGCTCAAGTATTTGTGCATGGAGAACTTGGAGTCCTGATAGAAAGGAAGGAATCATTACTGGAGCTCAGACACCATAGACCAAGGGTTCATGAGTAAGCATTAAAATTAAGAGTTTTTTTCTTCTAATTCTCTCATTTTGGACATGGATATATTTGCATTACGGAGTAAAAGAAGAAATTGCATATTATATTATAATTGGGTGAAGACTGGGACTTTTATGTGGTATCAATAGATAAAGTTTTTTCCGATATGATACAAGTGTTAGCAAGCATTTTGGCTTCTTCCAGATTGGTAAATAGTTTTTGTCATAGTATCAAATAGTTTCTGTCATAGTAAGAACAGGGCATGTTTCAATTGGAAAACCAAATTCACAACCCATATTTTACTGCAAACAATTTTTTCTATTCTATTGTCTACATACCTACAACTTTATTGTGTTCCTACCAAAAAATTTATATATTGGCAATGATAAGATACAATTTGGAGATGGTTTTGTGACTTCCATTGCAATGAATTATGGTTTTGAAAAAATCTGTCCTTGCAGTTCTACTATGCACTATGAGCCAACCGTGTTGTATTTTGATCAAACTAGCTTAGTTATCCTCTAATTCAAACTAAGTTTTTTTTAATCTTTTTCAGGGTTTTGCTACGTGATGCCGACAGTTTTGATGTGCTCAAAGTTGAAGCCAATGTACTAATAGTTTTGAGGGTCTACTTACTAGTAGTAGTTGTAAATATATGTATTTGGATGTCCTATTTTGAAAAAAATGTAATGAAGATGGTGATATATATTATGTATATATTTGTAATTGGATTAAATGGTACTCTATAACATTTAGATGTTTTCTTGTGAATATGGTCCAAAATGAATGTTTTAAAATTGAATTGAGCAACATTGAGCATTGTTCTATAATTTTTTGGAAAGTAATATATAAATATGCAGAATTGAGCGTTATAAATGTGCTGAATTGAGTCTATACAGATTATCTATTCATAACGCTTTCAAACTACGCTGAAAATAAGTGTAGCAGAAACTCATCATATTCATGACGGTTATTTTATGACGCTTTTAAAAAACATTTATAACACCCGTTTTCATGACGGTTGTTGTGAAAAAAAAGCGTCATGGTACGTCATTAATGACGCTTTTTAGCCGTCATTAAAAGGGTTTTTTGTTGTAGTGGCGGGTCGTGACAGGCCAGCCCACTACCCAAATCGGTGTCTATACAAGTACAAGAAAAACAAGATCGAATAATGTGCCAATATACTAGGAAAGTTCAGAAATAACATTTCATGACAGGATCCAACGTATACTAGTTCGTGAACCATCGTGTCGGAAATCAAGTAAGATACTACAACTGAATCGGATATAGCAGATATCAAGATAATAAAAACTATCAGTGAATGTACTCGCCTGCGGTCCTGAGCTATCAGTGAGAATAGATACAATGCGTGATGTCACAAACCTAAAGATGAGATCATATCATGAGTTAATTAGGGTTTAACAGTGTATGACATAATTTCTAGTATATGCTATGCAAATCTAGGTCAAACTCAGTCAAACTAAGTCACACCAAGTCAACTAAGTCAAACTAAATCAAACTAAGTCATACTAAGTCTAACAAAGTTAAACTAGGTCATGCTAAGTCAATCTAAGTCATACTAAGTCATACCAGGTCTAACAAAGTCAAACTAGGTCAAACCAAGTCAATCTAGATCATTAAGGGTTGATCTACAGTTGATTTTTGGTCAAATGGTCATCTCTGGTCAACTTCTAATCTAATCTAGGTCAAACTGGCTAATGGTTGACTCACAGTTGACTTTTGGTCAACTGGTCAATTCTGGTCAACTCCTAGTCCAATCTAGGTCCAATGTTGACTTGCAGTTGACTTTGAGTCAAAATAGTCAACCTTAGTCAAACATGGTAAAATCTAAGTCAACCTTCTAACCATTACCTACCAAGATAACACACTTCTAACCATTACCTACCAAGATAACCCACTTCTAACCATTACCTATCCAGATAACCCACTTCTAACCATTATCTACCAAGATAATCGGCTTCTAACCATTACCTACCAAGATAACCCACTTCTAACCATTACCTACCAAGATAACCCAAGTCTAATCATTACCTACCAAGATAATCCAAGTCTAACCATTACCTACCAAGGTAACCCAATACCTTAGATACTAGATAATACCCTTATCTTAGTAATATATTACCTTAGGTTAGTAAATAACTCACTAACCTAGGCTAATAGATCCTACTAATACTTTAGAGTAGCATCTAACCGTCTATCTCAATATCCTACCAATACCTTACCCTTAGACTATAGGTAATCCCATTACCTTGTCAATACCTTAGACTTTACCTTAGCCTACTAATTTACCCTCTAAGATACTGATTTATATCTTAGGATACCCACTCATCTACATCCTAAGACACTAACGTAGATATTAGATACTAGTAAGATACCAACCTATATCTTATCCCAAGATACCATATACCTTAGCCCTATTGATATCCTAATACCAATACCTTAGTTGAAAATCCAATACCTTAGTTTAGGTATAAATACCTTAACTACCAAGATACCAATTTTAGATATCTAATATCTATCCTAAGCTACTAGCTAACCAATAACTTAGATATCTAACCTTAGTTACCTAGGTAAACCCAATACCTTATCTTGTAATAAGGTAAACTCATTACCTTAAGGTAAGGTAAATCATTATCTTGGTTGGAAACTAATACCTTAACCTCTAATACTAATACTAATACTTTAAATATCTAGCCTCTAACCATCCACCCTAAAATATTAGATAGACAATACCTTAGTATCTAATACCTTAGTATAAAGTAAACTCCCTCTACCTTGTAGGTAAGTCCCCTTTATCTTGTAGGTAAATACATTACCTTAAGGTAATAGACAAATACCCAAAATATTCTAAGATACCACTATGGTATCACAAGATATCACTCTATATCCTAATATCTATAATACAAGATACTAATCAACTCTAATATATAACTTCTAACCATCTATTCTAACTTAGAAACCTAACACAACTAACACCACTAACTAATATCTAACCATAACATATATGTATATATATCCATCTCTAACTCTAACCAACTAACATATGTCATCTCTAACTAACAATAACATAGAATAACACAACTAACTATCTAACTTATACAAGATATCACTATCTAACTTCTAAGATACCTCTACATAGATTCTAACATAACCACTAACAAACTAACATATCCATACATACAACATCTAAATCTCTCTCCATTCCAACACTAACACACACACAAACACAAACACATATACCAAATCCATTCCTTCTCTTCTAACACACCCACACACATCTATATACAAACACACTACCACTCAACTAAAACACAAATTACTCAACAAACCATACTAGCCTCAAGTCAAATAGGATGGCATGATCCTCCCAACTCTCTCACCTTCACAACACACACACACTAAACTACCATCCATACAACATCAAACACACACTAGCACATATCCTCTATCAATCTCACTTATCTCTACTAACCACACACATCCTTATCTAATTCAAACACACACATTATACTAACATATATATATATATATATATATATATATATATATATATATATGTACTATATCATACATATTCTTGACAACCTATGATACATACATTCACATGATATCCATACTACATAGGCTCATAGATACACAAAATGTCCATGTCGTATAATCAGTTTTCTACTTAAAATTAATACTGCACCTATTAGACCTATTCAATAAATTCTAGTAATGTCATATCCCTTCGTATTAGCTTTCCGAAACTTCAAACGGATCATATTTTCGTGTCCGAAAGCTCCCGAAATCGCAAAAACACCGAAACGCGTTCATCTTTCGGACAGCTGACACTCAAACAGTTTTACAGAAAGTTTTAGAACGAATTTGACATATTAATATATATATATATTTGGAAAGCTAACTTCGATACGGTTCTTTTAAAAAAAACGAAAGATTAATCGGAGTCTTGAGCTAGGAGTTATGACATTTTTAAGTTGCTCTGACTACTAAAAACGTGGATAAAAATTATGATAAATTTGGGTTGTTTTGGACAAAAGAAACACATACTTATAACTATATTATCTAGGATACTAACTAGATTATCTAACTCACTAACTTAACACTAACACACCTACACTTTATCACATACACACAAGACACATATCAATATATATACAAAAAAAATCCCAAATCAGTCCGCATCCATAAATATAACAATATTTGATATTTTTACATAAAGATAGGGCTTGTAGGTCATAATACATAGATTCAAATATTGGTATCCAAATGAGAACAAGCCTAAACATCCTAACCATGGTTAATCTACTCTCTAACACATGAAAATATGAAATTAGAAGAAATATGAAATTAGAAGACAAATAAGCCTATGGGACAAAAACACAAACACATGGTGTGCCCCCTTTGGAATCTCTCCATGGGGGACACCAAAACTACCCCAACTCCTAAAGAGGACTCAAAAGAGCCTCTAAAATATTCCTAATAGTGGTTCATGCATGGGGGGTGGTTCCTATGGGTTCAAAACTAACAAATATGCAAGGGAAAGATGAAATAGAGAAGGTTTAGAGAGGAAGATACCTATTGGGAGTTGATTCCCAATGAACAACCCAAAGGACACGAATTCGACACAGACTCTTCTAGCAAATGGACAACCCTCCTTACTCTTGGCTCCACAATCATTGTAGCTCCCTCTTCTTGCAAGAATGAAAGAATTTGGTGGAGAAAAGAGAATATTTGAGAGACGAATCAATGGGATTTGCTCTCAAGATTGGAAAGAACACTAAAATGGGAATGTAGGCTACTTTGCAAATGAAAAGGAGATGGAATCCTCTCTTGGCTGCCATAAGGGTTAGGTTTGGGCCAATGGATAATGTCTAATATGTCCCTAATAGGTCCCCTTTGGTTAATCTAACTCATGTAAAGGTTTGGGGTCAAAAGGGTCAAGTTTCTAATCTTTAAATGACTAAACTTGTCATATGAGTTTAGTCTAAATAAACTAGCCTAATGAGGAGAGTTTGTGGGCCATGCCTATCTAATCTTTGGATCCCGACTAGAGTCTAAACTACCCGGACCATTAACACAAGTCAAAACTAGACGAAACTCCAACCCGACTAAACAAATCCCCAAAATACAATAATAATAAATAAATATTTACAAAAATACAGGAATATAAAAAAATGACAAATTTACCCTCATTTTTGAAAATAGGCAGTTACACCAAAGCATGCCGATTCACTCCTAGGCCGACTCGATCCCACCTCGCGGGTACCGTTCGAGGAAATAATACCTTGTGCACAAGTTGTCCATGGTCATGCGAATGCGTATTCGACTTGATCGTGAACAAAATCATATGGTAAAATATTGAATAAGTAAAGGCAACAGTTCATTATCTCATCTTCTCAAGTCGTGTTCAACGACTTATTCATTTACATTATTACCATCATTCCACTTGGTGATCTCGACGATCCCAAGCCTCATCGTTTTTTATTGCATTGATTCATTGCAACATTTTTCATAGCATTCTTTCAACTAGGAACAAACATCATTTCCTTTATCTCATTGGGATATGTAGCATTTCATTCATTGCTTATAATAAGACATGCAACAATTCATATTTATGCAATACTTACACAGAGTGCATTTGATCAAGTGTTTCATTCAATTATATATGTCAATAGCATAGCCAATTCATTTCTTATGAAACATTCATGCAACATCTCATTATTCAAGTGATTCATTCGTTTCAACAACATTAAGCATAAGGGACATTATCGATTCATTTCACGGCATCAAACTCACATTAGCAGATCAAGTGTTATTCATTCAACAGTTCAATGTTCATGTGTTATTCATTTCAGCAGTTCAATGTTCATGTGTTATTTATTTCAGCAATTCTCAGCACAAGTATCTTTATTATTTAGTAATTAACACATGGAATATTTAGGGACAATTTATAGCAACACAAAACTCTATTTTATTAGGCATGAAGGAGTAGGGAAGAAGGGACAGTTCCACTCACTTGTATAAAGGGTCTTCTAGTTTCGATCGCACACATTCCCACTAGACGTAGCCCCACCAGCGAGCCACGTTTCTAATACTCATTCTTTCAGCCAGCTAAGAGAGACTGCATCAGTCTCAATACTCTTGATTTCCAACCCAAGTCACGGTCCAATGTTCTGATCGCATCCAACAAGCCAACCCAAATGCCTCGTGCGGAGCGGGACATTACATCTATATAGGCAACTAGGAAGGCCTTAAAAGTATATTCCACATGGACGCACTTACCATAATGATCATGTCCTGTGTTGGCCAGCCACATGGTGAATCAGACTCAACTTGGACCGATATGGTTCAGATCATTTCTAATATAATCTCACTCGTACATAGTGAGTGCACTCATTCTTTCTCTCATGTACTCAACTAGGATCATATATATTCGTGTGGCATGCGACCATGAGTACTGCAAGCAGAGCACCGTAAATCAAATTCCCTTAAGAAACCAGCTATGGATAACCCTTGTCACAAAATCAAAATTCTGGCGAGGAACTTATGCATATCCTTCCACCTCAGCATAATCGGGCTAAGTCAAATAAGTATATATTGCCAAAGATATTACAATTATAACTTGCTTTATTTTATTTTGTTAATTCTTTATATTGTTGAGATATTGTTAGTTCAGTTGATTAGTTGTCGTTAGCGATATTAATTACTTGATTCATAAATATGTTGTTTGTTTCATATTTTTTTATTACTAGTTCATAGATATATTGACAAGTTGTGATATTATTAAGTTACTCGTTATGATTCTCGATTCATAGACTTGACACATATCTTATAGAACCATGGGGGTGAAAAGAACGATTATAAAACACATGACTGCTACTTCTATTTCCTTCCTTAACCTAGTGTCCACTAAGTATATGGTTAATTATTTGCTTAACCTAGTGAACATCAAGGTTTGTAGTGTCTTGATAAGATAATTACCCTATGAGATATTTGATAGGACTCGGTTGTGAGCGCCACCAGAGTACTCTTGAGTCAGATTGCCCAAGTGTTGAAAGTTAACCTCGATTGTATTACCCGAGCTGGTTAGACTTAGTGGACCATTGTTTCATGTTATTATGTATTCTATTACTGTTTTACCTATATCATGCTTCTATGTATCTTATCATGTCCCTTTGAGGATATGATTCTTTGATCTAGGCATAGATGAACAAGTTTATCTAAAGGTTTACGAATCAGGATCCTACGCAAGAGTAGCTCCAGCAAAGGATTCAGAGATCTTACCTTCAGACTTTCTGTGAGCTTGGGTAGGATTGGATACATTGAATTTATGTGACACTGGGATCCAGTTATCTTAGTTTCTTGCATTACTTTCATTCTATTGGTAGTAAATTTATCTCTCCCGGACTTGAATTATATTCTTGTTGGACTTGGTACTCTGTAGCTTTACTTTTAGCACTTATTTCAGTCATTGCTTAATGTCTTATTATATTTGTTTGGATGATATATACTTACCAACCTGTATTATGATTTTGAGGACTGAAGTTCATACTAGACATCATGGTACGCTTCGACGGATCTATTATATTGTAATACACTTTATAGTTGTATTAGCTCGACATTACCGCATGTCACACCATGTTCCAGTTTTTTATATTTTTATGGGTATGTTATCCCTTATCCTGTATTTCTGTATTTTTTGTATCTAGATTCTAGTACTGATACAATTTCATGTACTTGTATTGCTAGTACCTGTATCCAATACTGTCCCATGTATCTTGTTATTGATTTTTTGTTAGTCTCGAGAGCCGTACGAATGGATAGCTCGTAAGAGAATCGAGAAGTCCAAAACTGATTATTTGACTTATGTAACTTGATTGGATTTCTATTTTTGGCAAGATAATTATATGAGAGATCACCCTAAACCCTTAGATGGAACATTGGTAGTGCCATAAACCCATACTAGACACCGTACATAGACTGGTGTATCGATATACTACCGATATTCCATTCGTCTGCTAGCGCATTCAGTAGTTACTGAATGTGCTGCCTCTTTGCCCATTGGGCACTGTTTTGCTAAATGGCTAAGCCTTAGCTCACTACCAAAATATGCTCATTTAGCGACGGAGGTTTAGCGACGGAATTATTCCGTCGGTATTAGCGACGGCTTCGTGGCCGCTCAGCGACTGATTACCGACCACAAACATTTGCCATTTTTTATTTTAATTTTAGGGGCAGGAAAGGTCGTACATCCGTCGCTAGTGTGTCGGTCTTATAGCGACGGATCTTCGGTCGTCGCTACGTAGTCGTTTATTTGGCAGGAATTGTGTATATAATTGGCAGGACATATCTTCGATTACGTAGCGACGGATATTCAGTCGGATAATCAATAATAGCGACTACCTGGCGACGGATGTTTCGTAGTCGCGATTCCGTCGCTAAATGAGCGTTCTAGACTTAAATGAAAAGGCGGAGGAACTTTTGGCATTCCCCCCAAATTCAATCTCTCTCCTCTCTCTCTCTCTGTCTCTCTCTCTCTCTCTCTCGTGCGGCTTCGTGAACGGCGACGGCATCCTCTCCTCTCTCTCTTCCGAAGGTAATCTCCTCTCTCCCTCTCTCTCTGTGTCGCGGTGTCGACGTAGGGGCAGCGGGGGCGGCGGGCTTGGGGACATTCGGGCTTAGGGCGGGGGCGTCGGGGGCTGGGCGGCTGGCTTGGGGCGGGGGCATCGGGGGCTGGGCGGCTGGCTTGGGGCAGGGGCGTCGGGGGCTGGGCGGCTGGCTTGGGGCGGGGGCGGCGGGCTTGGGGACATTCGGGCTTGGGGCGGGGGCGTCGGGGGCGTCGGGGGCTGGGCGGCTGGCTTGGGGCGGGGGCGTCGGGGGCTGGGCGGCTGGCTTGGGGCGGGGGCGTCGGGGCCTGGGCGGCGGGCTTGGGGCAGGGGCGTCGGGGGCTGGGCGGCGGGCTTGGGGCGGGGGCGTCGGGGGCTGTGCGGCGGGCTTGGGGCGGCGGGCTTTGGTCGGTGGCGGCGGGGGGCTTTGCTTATCAAATTCATCTAATTTATATATTGGCTAAATAATGTGTTATCCATATTGGGTGTTATCCATTAGTTTGGTGGTGTTTGGATTAGTAAATGTGAATATGGCATTTGGATTCATGGTGTATATGTTCACTGTGTCAAGGACAGTGCGAGTTCTTCATCTGCATAAGTCAGTGTTTGGGTTCATGGTCTATACATCTAACTGTGATATACATATATATATGTGCCTATTATAATTAGCATGCAGGACGGCTTGGGGTGTAATGTGTGATTGTAGACATGGTAGGAATTATAGGTAATTAACGCTAGTGTGACTATTGGTATCGGAAAACAAATAATTATTAATAAATTATTTACATTTAAAAACATATATTTTATACATTTAGGCATAATTTTAAGTATTTTAGCGTTTTTTTTTAGTAGTTTTGAAATTATATGAAATAGTAGTCACCCGTACCGATTGGTTTTGCCGAATTGACCGGAACAAAGATCCCCATAGTCGGTATCGGTCAATATTTGGTATCGGTCGGTATCGGATCGGAACATGCCAAACCGTATCGGTATTGGCCGTATCAGATCGGTATCGGCCGATATTTTAAACCATGCTATCGGTATCGAACTATCGGTATCGGTATCGGTATCGCACTATCGGTATCGGTATCGCAGTATCGGTATCGAACTATCGGTATCGAACTATCGGTATCGGTATCGGTATCGCACTATCGGTATCGGTATCGGTATCGCACTATCGGTATCGGTATCGATATCGCAGTATCGGTATCGAACTATCGGTATCGGTATCGGTATCGGTATCGCAATATCGGTATCGGTATCGGTATCGCACTATCGGTATCGGTATCGGTATCGCACTATCGATATCGGTATCGGTATCGCACTATCGGTATCGAACTATCGGTATCGGTATCGCACTATCGGTATCGGTATCGGTATCGAACTACTAGTAACAACTGTATTTATATTTTTCTCTTCTCGAGCTAGAATACTAGCGGATCCACCAGTTACATGATTATATACTAATTCTATTTAGTTTGTCTTACTATACAGATTTTTACATCTAATCTGTGATGGATCGTTATTTCGTTGATCGTACATGGATGTACAAACGACAACACGAGAGCAGAATAGGTGTGAGTGACGATTTTTAGGCAGGCGTGGAAGTGTTTCTTAAGTATGCCATGAGCAAAGCTCAGTTTATGGACGGTAACAAAATCAAGTGTCCATGTCGTAATTGTCGCAATAGACGTTACGAAGAAGTGGTGAGTGTAAGAGATCATTTGACCCGTAAGGGTTTCGTACGTGATTACGACCTGTGGTCATCGCAAGGTGAACTATATGCCGAAAGACAGGTTGCGAATGCTGCTACTTATGCTTTTGATGATAATGCTGCAGCGGATTTTGTCGTCGATGACGACGAATGCTCCGTTGATTATGGAGACGTGCAGAACCTTGCACGAGATATGGTGTACGACGCGGCAGGGCCTAATTTTGATCCGGAGGATCCTAATCCCGAGGCGAAGGAGTTCTATGATATGTTTCAGGATGCTGAAACTTCTTTATATCCTGGTTGTGATCCACATTCCGTACTGTCAGTGATGATGCGGTTGTTGAACATAAAGTCCGATTTTAACTTGCCACAAACTTGCTATGATCGGATTACACAACTAATGAAGGAGGTGTTACCGAAGGAATCAAAAGAGCTTCCAAAAAACTTCTACAAGTCGAAGATGATGGTCCGACAACTGGGACTGGGGTACGACAAGATAGATTGTTGCCGCAACGGATATATGTTGTACTACAAGGAGAACCAGGATGTAGAAAGTTGTCGCTTCTGTAATACGGATCGTTACAAGGAAGTCAGGGGAAAAGGAAAGTCAACTAGAAAACGACGTCCTTACAAGTATATGCATTACTTGTCGATCACGAAGCGCTTGCAGAGGATGTATATGTCTCAGAATACAGCAGAACACATGACGTGGCACAACGAAGAACGCACAAAGGACGATGGAGAATTGTCACATCCTTCGGATGGAGAGGCGTGGAAATATTTCAATTTTTGCCATCCGAATTTTGCTGCAGAGCCCAGAAATGTACGCATGGGGCTATGTTCTGATGGATTCGCCCCTTTCGGGCAGTCGGGATCTCAATACTCCTGCTGGCCGGTCATTCTGACCCCTTACAATCTGTCATCCTGGATGTGTATGAAGACTCCTTATATGTTCTTGACAGCTATCGTACCGGGTTCCAAATATCCGACGAAGAATATCGATATATATTTACAGCCGTTGGTGGATGAGCTAAAACAGCTGTGGGAGATCGGCGTCACGACGTATGATATTTCCAGGAAACAGAACTTTCAGATGAGAGCTTCACTGATGTGGATAATCAATGATTTTTCCGCATACGGTATGCTGTCGGGATGGAGTACTCACGGCACCCTGTCTTGTCCGATATGTATGCAAAATAGTAAGACGTTCCGCCTTAAGCATGGAGGAAAAACTTCTTTCTTTGATTGTCATCGTCAATTTCTGCCCGCGAGTCATCCTTGGAGAAAGAACAAGGACGCATTCAGAGCTGGAAAACAAGAATTTTCTCATCCGCCTGCCAGATTGTCGGGATACGATATTTGGGAAGATGTAAAGGATTTTCCTACTGTAATGGAGGATCCATCGAACAATCGTGTCGATGGATTCGGACAAACCCATAACTGGACCAAACGGAGTATCTTCTGGGACTTGCCTTATTGGAAAGATAATCTTATAAGGCATAATCTTGATGTTATGCATATCGAAAAGAATGTGTTCGATAATGTCTTCAATACCGTCATGGACATTAAAGGAAAGACGAAGGACAATCCAAATGCAAGACAAGACATTGCCGAGATATGCAAGCGTCCTTATCTGAACTTGATACAAAGGGGAGCTGCTGGACAATTAAGTAAGCCGATAGCACAATACACATTGAGCAAAGAAGATAGATTAATAATCTGCAAGTGGGTATCTACTTTAAGATTTCCCGACGGCTATGTGTCGAATTTGTCTAGATGCGTTGACCTCAATGAACGCAAGCTAACGGGAATGAAGAGTCATGAATGCCACGTGTTTATGGAAAGATTACTGCCCATTGCTTTGAAAGAGTTGTTGCCTTCTGCTGTATGGGTTCCGTTGGCCGAACTATCAATATTTTTTAGGGATATTTGTTCAACTAAGTTGACTGTGCAACACATGGTTGAACTTGAGGAGAAGATTATCTTAACAATTTGCAAGTTGGAGAAAATATTTCCTCCTGGCTTCTTCGACAGCATGGAACATCTACCGATTCATCTAGCATACGAAGCCCGTGTCGGTGCATCTGTTCATTCGATGGATGTACCCATTTGAAAGGTACATAAATATCGATATAATTTAAGCTGAATTTCTATTTATTTTAAAATTCTTTCTTAATTCTCAAGATAATTTGTCTCTCTAGCTACCTACACCATCTAAAGAAGAAAGTTGGCAACAAAGCTCATATAGAGGCTTCGATATGCGAAGCATATCTTATCGAAGAGGTTTCAAACTTCTGCTCCATTTATTTTGATACTCATGTTAAAACAAATCGAAATAGACCTCAAAGGAATGACGAGGACGTTGAGGATGGAGGAATATTCAATGTAAGGGGCAAGCCTATTGGGGCTAGTAAAAGACGGTGGTTGACAGACGACGAGTATGATGCCGCTCACCGATATGTCTTGTTAAACTGTGACATACAAGAAGTGAGAGATTTGGAGAAGTAAGTCAGTACACTAAATATCGTTATAATCTCGAATTTGATGAAGTAAGTGACTACACTTATATATTCTTATTTTCTCTAATAGTATATTTAGAGATAAAATCAAAATGAGAAGACCCGATATTACCGATGAGGGACTTCAAAGAGAGGTTGATTGTACATTTTCGTCATGGTTTCGCAAATACGTAAGTAACTGTGATTATAATTGAGATTATTAATATATAATCTGAAACATTTAAATTATAAATATTTGTTTACAGGTTTTATTGCCTGAAACAACACTCACTCATGAGAGTGTTCGTTATCTGGCACTGGGACCAAAGAAGCAAATAAAGACTTGGCCAGGCTATGTCGTTAATGGCTTCAGGTTTAAGTCAACTCAGAATGCTATAAATGTCGAATTTATCAATGACGGCATCAATACCAAGGATTTCGGTGTTTGCATAAGAGGTACCGTCTATGACGACGAGCCGGACTTTGACTATTATGGAGTGCTTCGGGATATTGTAGATTTACAATATACCGGCCCATATGATATGCATATTGTGATGTTCAAATGTGAGTGGTTCGATACGACACCAAATATCGGTTGGAGAATCGATAAACAATTTGGATTCGTCGATATAAATCATCGCATGAGGTATAGAGGGTCCGATACATTTGCAATAGCAAATCAGGCTGTTCAAGTCTACTATACAAGCTACCCAAGGCGTCGTAGAGATCGATTTGATTGGTGGGCAGTATGCAAGATTAAATCTAGAAATACATTCAACGTTGGAGACCCAGCATACCAAGAGGACCAGATCGAAAAGTCCCAATACTTGGGACAACACTCAGATACAATGGATGTTGAAGATATTGTTGAGGAAAATAGAGGAGAGGAAGAGGTTGATACACAAGACTTAGCTGTCAACCAGGGGAGAAAGAGGCGTCTTGTCCCAAATTTTGAGGAAGAAGAAGAAGAAGAAGAAGAAGAAGAAGAAGAAGAAGAAGAATTTGATGGGGATAAGGATACAGATGAAATCGACGATGAAGATAAGGATGAGGATGAGGATGAGGATGAGGAGGATGATGATGAAGACGAGGCCGAGGATGAGAACGAAGACGATGATTAGGTTAAATATTGTTGTATAGTAAAAACACTTCCAATTACGTGAATTAAGTTTGACCTCATAAAAGCAATTACGTGAATTCATATTTTTTTCATTCGATTATTTACTTATTGCAGATGGCACTCCTAGTCTTTTTCGTCGCGGCGGCACTCGTCTCCCTACTGGTGGCATGTATATTTTAGTTTAGTTTTTTATATCCATTTACACTTTCATATTGTTAATTATGTTTATGTGTTCTATTTACAGGTCATGATGGCTGGCCGTGGTCGTGGTGCTAGTCGTGGTGGTGGTGGTGGTGGTGGTGGTGGTGCGGGTCGTGGTCGTGGTCGTACTGGTGCTGTTGGTCGTGGTCGCATTCAGAGTTCCCGAGATGTGACCCCATCGAGCGAGCCCGACTCGGAGAGTACCCCGGGCACAGACGCATCCCGCCCTCGATCGACCACTTCATCGAGGCATCAGTCCGGATCTGCTAGCGGATCCGATCCGCTATCGGAACCACCAGCAGCGGATCCACCAGGGGATACCCCAGTTACTGCACAGTGGGCCCCGGAGTACCCCCATACTCAGTTCCATCCGGTTACTGGGGAGTACATACGCGGACCCGCGGATCCTCCGACGGCACCAGAGAGGCCGAGAGGCGAGTTCCGACGAGAGCTATGGCCCGCCGGGACCTCGTAAGTAAATTTAAGTTAATTTATTAAATTTCTTTTATTTATTCAAGTTAATAATCAAGTCGTTTCTTCTTTGTAGGTTTTTTTCATTTAATGTTGGCAGGGCCCTTGGAGAAATTATCAGGGCTAACTTCCACGGTCCTTACCTCAACTTTACGTCGGTGCCCCCAACCGAGCAGTACGTCTGGCTCGACGAGTTAAGGGTATATATCTATATTTTTTTGTTTAAGTCTATGTGATTCTTTAATCAACCATTTTGTAAATTACGTGATAATTGATTTTCTGTGTTAGAGAACGTACTGGTGGCCCCCCCATTGCGAGGAGGGGATCCGCAGGACCTACCGAAGCGCATGCTCGAAGAAGATACGGGATATAATTCATGACCTAAAGATGGAGCATACGAGGCCAAATTGGATCCGGCAGGACTATTATGAGGACATCTTAGGCATGATGGATAACCCTGCATACAAGGAGAAATCGGAGAAGGCGAAGGTGAACCGATCTGCCGCGGGCCTTCATACGGGGGGATCAAGGTCTCACGCAGCGACACTTGCAGATCTGGTGAGCAACCGTAAATTTATTTCACTATGAATTAGGTATTATTAATTAAAGGAGTTAATTAGTTTCTACGCAAATTTCGTATGCAGGCCCAACGGGCGGTGAAGGAGGGAAGGGCGCCAGAATCGGTCACCATGCACGACGTCTTCCAGCATACGCACAAAAGACGGAAGGACGGGAGCTTCGTCGACGAGAGGGCGAAGGAGACTGATGTAAGTACTTATGATTATGAGATTAACGTTAGAATTAAAAGTATTTGGACTATAACTTAGGTAAACTTAGGATTCACACTTAACTTAGTGAAACATAGGATTTAGATTACAACTTAGGTAAATCTTATAATATAAACACATTCATTTGATAGGCTGCGTATCGTGAGGCCCTTAGTCGGGCTCAGTTAACTGACACCGAGGATGTTGGTGAAACGACGCCCTTCCGGACGTCCTCTTCTTTGGCCGCTCGGAACGACTTGTTCGTAGATACTGTCGGCGGCTTTAAGAAAGGGTACCTGTACGGAGTCGGCTCCCTAGGGCCATTGCATATGGCGATGCAGAGATTTCCACCGACACCGCCTCCTCCCGTGGCCCGGGCAGACGATGATGTTAGGTCGCAGCTTACGCAGCTGCACGAGGCGGTGTCGTCCTTGCGGAAGCAATTTGCCACGCACTTTCCGCCTGCGTCTGCTGCTGCCGGGGCGTCTGCTGCTGCCGGTACGTCTGCTGATGGTGCTCGTCCGTCTTCTACTGGTCCGTCGACTGCAGGTGTCGGTCCGTCTTCCGTGGGCCACCTTTCTTTCAACCCTGAAGCCCCTGTGCTACCGCCTACGGCTGTGACGGCACTCCTGGATCTCATGTCCGCAGAGCAGCTTCGCCGACTTCCGAGCACTGTCTATGACGCCTTGCCTCCGTACCTTGTGGAGGAGTATATGCGTCGGTCGAATACGGGAACGGACAATCGACCTCCTCCTTAAAATGTTGTATTAAGAAAATTTGGATTATTTGTGAGAGCTTTGAACTAATTGTGCTATAATCGGCTTATAGCACCGGATATTATGTTACTCTTTAGGATAATTGATATTTATTTTCTATTAATTTGGTTTGGTCTGTGATTCTTGGATAATTGGTCGTATGTGCATATTTGGTCTATGTGATTCTTGGATAATTGGTGTGCATTATATATTTGGTCTGTGTGATTGTTGGATAATTGGTGTGCATTATATATTGGTTTGGTTTATGTATATATTTGTGAACAGGGAAAGTGCTGCCAAATTTTTTTCCCAAAAAACCCAGTTAGCGACGGACTAGTGACCGTTTAGCGACGGATATTCCCAGTTGCCGACGGGTTTTTGACGGATAAGCCGTCGCTACCTGGAGGTTTTAAACTGTTTGCAGTCAGCGACGATTTAGCGACGGATCATCCGTCGGCAAAGTTCTGGTGGTACAAGCTTCGACGGAACAGCGACGGAATAGCCGTCGCCAGGGCGACGGATAACCAGCCGCTAATCCGTCGCCAAATACAGCGACGGATTAGCGGCTGGTTATCCGTCGCCATGGTTCTGGAAATGTATGACATTTCCAGAACCATGGCGACGGATAATCAGTCAGCAATCCGTCGCTGTGGCGTCGCGGTAGCGACGGGTCCGCGACGACTATTCCGTCGCCATGGTGCTGGAAATGCCAAGCATTTCCAGAACCTGATCGACGGATAGTCCGTCATAAGACCGTCGCAAATTCGTCGTTAAGTACCGACGGATACCGACGGCTTGGCGACGGATCGATACGATCTGATACGCTATTACGACGGGTTACCGACGGAAAGTTACGTCGCTATTTCCTACACAGTTCAATACTTAATAGTTGAAATGGACGAAAATCCGTCGGGAACGTGTCGCTAATGCTTCGTAATGTGATGTCGGAAATCCGTCGCTATTCCGTTGCCGTGACGACAACTTAGCGACGGAACGTTATTAGCGACGAGCTGATTGCCGACGGATTATTTTGGCCAAAATCCGTCGGTTATCGGTCGCTAATGGTAATTACCGTCGGTTTAGCGACGGATGTGGCCGTCGCTAAAACGATAAATTTTGGTAGTGGCTCTTTGTTTGCTTCGGACGAATTATTGGCAGTGGAACTATGCTCCAGCAGAGCTCCCCCTTACCAAATTCTAGTTTCACTTTAGGTGAGGCTATGGTGCAGTGGAGCCATGCCATTCAGTGAGGTTGCTCCATTCAGTTTACAAAAATTACAAAATGTTACGTCCCAAATTTGGGCGTTAAAAAAAATAGACCCCAAACTTGGACTTCAAAAAGAATTCGGTTCCATAGTCAGCCTTATAAGCTTAAGCAAAAAAATACACCGTCCAAACTTCAGCTATTGCCGCCCAACTTTTGGGCGTAATTTTTTTTAATCCACGCCCAAAAATAGCCATTCGAGAAAAAATATAAATAATTAAATGCCCAAAAATTGGCCACAGAAAATAATTGGGCTGGAAAATAAACGCCCAAATGTTGGACGTATAATTTTTGGCTCTTGAAATAAATGTCCAAATTTTGGACGAGATTAGCCTCTCCAACCTTATGGTTAACTACGAAACTGATTCTTTAAACAATAAAATAATTTTTTGACGCCCAAATTTTGGACTTTTTTTTACATCCAACTTTGAAGCATAACGGGTCTCATTTTAATCATTTTCCTAACTTGATTTCTTTTACACAATATTTAGAAAGTTGTATGCTTCTGATACAATTTTAGGTAATCCGACTGTTAGTAATATTTAACATGCATGCACGCGTTACATAAGTGATGGATACGTGGCAGTCGAAATAGCCGTTGGAGTGGCGGCACATGAGTTCAGTATTACACAACTTTTCCACTTCTACACCTGTTTGCCACATGTAACTATGTGACTGGCACATATCACAGTGTGCTCCCCCGAGTCTATTTTTGTTTACCCATCCAAACTATGGTGTTTGTTCACCCTCTAATAGAAAATTGACACGTGTCAAATTTTTTAGTCAAATCCACTTTGAATGTTTACAAAACTATTTTCAAAGTAGTTTATATTGAATAAATTTAACGCGTGTCAATTTTCTAGGTTTTTTCTATGGACACTACCAAAATTGCTAGGGGGCATCAATTGCTAGGGGACAACCCATGAATGTGGAAAAATTGCTAGGGGCACCCAAAAATTGCTAGGGGCAGCCCAACCCCCCCAAACCCAAAAATTTTATTTCATTTTCATTATTGACTCTCTCTCCTCAAGAAGAAAAGAAAGAAAGCTCTCTCCCTCTCCCTCTCCATTTCCTAAACCCTAATTTCTTCTTCTCCATCACTCCATTCTCAATCCCTCCACGAAGATTCTCGAAGAGATGACATGGAAGTCAAAGCAACCGGAATCTAGGTACGTTCTTTCCTAATTTCTTCGAAATTTTTTAGATTATATTCGAAACCCTAGAATTGGTTTAATTCTTGAAATTTTTTTTGTAAAATAGGTTTATAATCTCTTGCATGTTCTCTTTCCTTATTTTCGAACACATGAAACCCGAAATTTATGTTGAAACCCTAACCCTAGAACACGACAAAATAGGATTTCGTTATTGGAGTTCGGGTTCACGACAGTAGGACTGCCAGGAATGTGGCATTCCTAATGAAAATTAGGACTGCCACAGTCCTGGCAGTCCTATTCTGAAAGAGGACTGTCAGGAATGTGGCAGTCCTAATTTTCATTAGGACTGCCACATTCCTGGCAGTCCTACTTATTATGAGATAGTAGTTGGGTAAGTGCATGTTTTTTCTATTACTTAATAAGTGTATGTTGTCATACAGTCCACCGAACAAAAGAATACGGCCCACCGCGTCAAAGCGGAAGGAACGTGTGGAGCGTCCTCGCGAGCGTCCGATAACAATTACAGAACCGGCGCCCGAAGCTCGGTCTCGGACATCGCCGCCGGCACGTCAAGCTCGATCGAAGCAACGAGCTCCTACTCCTACGCCTCCTTCCGACGACGACGACGACCTGCCAATTGCCCAACTCCTATCACGGCAAGAGGGTTCTGCACCATTTGAGGAGGACGGTCCTTCTGAGGAGGCCGGTCCTTCTGAGCCGCCTGTCCGTCCGCCCGGTTGCTCAATGTTGGTTTCTTTTGAGAACCACATTGCGTACGAAATATGGAAGAACCCGGTATGTACATGACGTTTGTAAACGGTAGTATACTTTTCAAATATGTATTTCATAATTGATATGTGTTTTGTTGTATACAGAGGACATATCGTATCCTTAGGGCTGTGAGTCACGGGAAGAAAACCGTGTCCTGGCAGTTTACAAGCTTATCCGAGGCCGTTCGGAGCAAAATCATACCGAGCGGCTTGCACAATTTGGCGCAAAATGCCTATCGAATAATGGATAGTGCCCTAATATCCGCCTTCGTGGAGAGATGGCACCCGGAGACGAACACATTTCATCTCCCAGTAGGGGAGATGACCATTACGCTCGACGACGTCTACCAGATATTGGAGCTGCCAGTGACCGGGCGTGTAATGACCAAAGAACATTACACGAACGAAAAATCTGTGAAATGGTACGAGAAGATCGTCAAGTTCGTCTCAGATCACCTTGGAGTTACGGCTACGAGTTTTACAACTCTACCAGGCTTCAAGAAGTCGTACGAAATTCCTCTATCATTTCTGGTGGACCGGTTCATGAATATGGAGGTGGATGACGATGACGAAGAGACGGTCGATGCGGTGGCTCGTGCGTATATGTTGTTCGTCCTGGGAACGGTCGGTATTCCGGACAAGTCCGGTACGTCGATACATGCTCGGTACATGCTAAACTTATCTGAAGTGGATGACTTCATGGAGATATCCTGGGGAAGCGGTATCCTGGCCAACCTTTACCGCGAGCTCGGCATCGTATCCCGTGTCGGGACTAAGACTATGGCCGGCTGTCAGACTCTGCTACATGTAAGAAAACTTCTAACAATTTAATCTTGTATACTTAAATTTGTTGTTTTAATTTTTACTATTTGTTGTTTGAATAAGCATGGATATACGAGCACTTTTCGATGCTTAGACGGGCTGACGAAAACCCAGCGTATCTTGAACACTTTCCCCGAGTGTGTCGATGGTGGCCATCCCAGCTGGAAACAAAAAATTGGCAAACACTGGCTTCCATTCGTGAAGTATTAGACAGATTGGTGCCAGAAGAGGTACTATTATTTGACTAACTTTTTCATGTTAATTTTGTATTGTTGTTAACTTTATTCCTACAAATTTTTTGGAATCCATACCGGGATTTACGTGACTTGAACCGTGAGGTCCAACCGGTTTCTTTATTTTATGGCATGATCACATGCTATGAAATCACGGAGCCGTACATGCCCGACAGAGTACTTCGTCAGTTCGGGTTCATGCAAACTGTGCCGAAGCGCACATTAATTCATTTATACTTTCATTTTCAGTCTCAAAGGGTCAAGGAGTTGGCGCAGACACTCCGGAGAGGTTGCCAAAGTGATGAGTGTGTCGCCGTCGCCAACGAGCTTGAGCGCATCGACGACGTGGTCGACTTCCCCTTCATGAACAATAGGGAGTCTTATTCCAAGGCCCGGCATGATATGTAGATGGATTATTTTGAAACTTAATTTGGATGTGGAATGTTTGGGACTAAGTAGTTGTGATGAATTATTGTAGTTGTGATGATTTCAACTCTGTGTGACAATTTGAACTCTGTGGCAATTTGACTCTGTGGTTGTGATGATTTGAACTCTGTGGCAATTTGACTCTGTGGCAATTTGACAATTTGAACTCTGTGTGACAATTTGACAATTTGAACTCTGTGGCAATTTGACTCTGTGGTTGTGATGATTTGAACTCTGTGGCAATTTGATTCTGTGGCAATTTGACTCTGTGGCAATTTGACAATTTGACTCTGTGTGGCAATTTGAACTCCTATCTATGACTCTCTGTGTGAATTTGATTCACACATAAATTCACACAGAGTTTCAGTATCAGGACTGCCAGGGTGATGGCAGTCCTACTCAAAACTTGCTGTGACAGCAAGTTCTGAGTAGGACTGCCAGCACCATGGCAGTCCTACTTCAGTGTAGGACTGCCAAGGGTGTGGCAGTCCTATCTATGAATCTCTGTGTGAATTTGATTCACACAGAAATTCATCACAGAGCTTTTTAGATAGGACTGCCATACCCTTGTTAATATCCGGCGAGATAATTACAATAGGTATCATGTACCTATTAGCAAATAAATAGCCAGCAGACGGGACAGACATGTAGTGGTCTGTCCCGGTAACACTGTCGGTGCAAGGGATACTTAACAACAAACTTGCAACCGTTTCTTCGCTTAGGATGCGGGAGTAGAATGGAAGACGAGTCTCTAACTCCTCGTACATCTCCTGCCTCACCCGTCTCCATCCGTCTTTGTCATCATAACCAAGATGCATTGCAAGGGCATGAAATCCGCAATGGCTATCACCGGGGACATCGACAATAGACCAAATGTAACTTCGAAGCGCAGGTTGAAATTTGTCAATATACAAACTCGTTGTTTGGCTTGCAATTGTATCTTTTCTTGGGAGATCCATTTTCTCCATTTTTCGGCGAACGACAAGCTTGCCCTTCCGTGCAGGCGAAAGTTGCTGTAAGCTTCGTTCAACATGCTCAAAGTACGATGGATCTCTCCTAGTTGACTCCAGCCTTCTCTTCTGTGAACTAGTCAATCTTGTGTGAGGCCTGCCTTTAGGATTGGAAACAACGGTTAGTAGTGACCGGACATGCAATTTCTTGCATTTTAAGCTCAATGGACTGCCGCTCCGCTGCTACAGAGGCTAACCACCTTGCGTGGAGAAGTTTCAGTTGTGGCAAAGAGAAAAAATCATCGTCCGTCTTCACCACATGCATCATAGACAACTGTCTCCAACGTTGATCGACTGCTTCAACTGGAATAGGAATGGATTCACAGCGATATTCATTAATTTGATGTGCACAAGGGAGGCCCAGTGTATGTCGATGTACACACCCGCAAACCTCGGGATCAAGTCCGACAAACTTTGATCTTTCAATCTCATCAACTATTAAGGCCAACGCCTTGTGAGATACCACGCGCATTAAAGCATCTAAGAGTACTTCCTTTCTATGCTCATGCTTGACTATATTCAAACTCATCTCAAATGATGCCTTAATTTTATTCACCGTCCGGTCTACTGATAAATGTATAGCTTGCCAAACAGAGACGAAGTTGCCGAAAGATGATTTTAGGTGCCTCTTCAATAAAGAGTGTGCTCCTTCGATACGGTTGGTAGTTGTCGTACCGTAATGCTTCACCACATTCGACCATGCTAAGACGAATTGTTCTTTGTGCGGTTCAAGCCATGTATCTTTGATGTAAGAAATGCATGCCGGCTCCCTCGTCTCCAACTTTTGCTTGAACAAGTACCATGCGGCATCGTAACTGGCAATCGTAGATGCTCGCCACACACAATTCCAATCATTGTAGAATTCGTCAAAAATCTGCATGTCGATTTTACCATCCTCTTTCCGAAACTTCAACTTACATTGGGCTTGAATATTACGATTGACATGCCAAGTGCATAGCAATGTATCCGCTTGAGGAAAAATAATGCGAATAGCATTAATGAGGGCGTACTCTCTGTCGGTAACAAATACTGACGACTCTGTATGACCAGTGTAAAGTGTTTTCAGTTTCTCCAACGCCCATGTGTAGTCTTCAAGCTTCTCACTCTTCATGAAGCAAAATGCTACTGGAAATGTTTTCCAAGTAGAGGTGAACCCGACAACATGAAAGAGAGGCATCTTGAACTTATTTGTCTTGTACGTGCAATCAAGGACTAACACGTCGGCAAAGGACCTGGCCAAATTTGTGCAATCAGGATGAGCCCAAAAGAGTGATAATACTTCATTACAATGGGGATGTCTTCTATGGAACTCAACATAATGATTATCGGCAAGCAACTTGAGCACTTCTTGCATCGCCATTCTTGATTTCGTCCGGACAGCGTTTGAAGAAGTTAGGGTGTTGTATATTGTCTTCATTGTAGACATGTTCTTCTTATCTTCATGTCGTATGACGGAATATATTTGTCTCGGTGCAACTCCGGAGGTGGTCAAGTCTTCGACTATCTTCTTCTCCGTATCGTTCAACCGTCCGACATACGGATGACCCAATAGTATCTCGGCAAACTCGTGGTTGCGGGTTCCATTCTTCACTTCTACTGTCCATTTCCCCTCTTCTTCGTTTCTGATATGTATCGTGAATGGACAACCACATTTCCTCGTTCCAACATTTCTTTTTCGAACTTTACTTTGGATAACTTCTACTGTGTTTTTCTTGTGCGTCCTGAACACACCACCTCTTTCACAGCCCACCACCACAGTTTGTCGTCCCGGTCGATTTCGGGCCGATCTGGATATCACTAGAACAATGTTGTTTTCCCGTCCGACTTCTCGACACCAATTTACCGCACCCTCGCTTGATTCAAAATATAGATCGGTCCAAAATAAATGGGCTACATTGACTGCAATTGGAGCCGGTACCGCAAAATCGAAAGATCTCAAGTCCTACAATAAATATTCTTCGGTTAGTACAATTAGACAAAATCCTAAAGTAAATAGGTTTCATAGATTAGGCCCGTGCATAAGATTGGTGTCCATAAATAGCAAATTGTGTTAATAGCAAGACCGTCTTCTGTGAAGGACTGCAATAAAACTCTGCATTCTAGTATTATAGTTTAGGACTGCCAGAGTGGTGGCAGTCCTTCACAGAATAAGGACTGCCAGGACCCTTACAGTCCTACCTATTTGTAGGACTGCCAGGGTCCTGGCAGTCCTTTTTTTGTGAAGGACTGCCACCACTCTGGCAGTCCTAGTCTATGATCGGGACTGCCTGAGTGTTGGCAGTCCTCTGTGTCACAGCACGAGTTTAGGTCCGAGCTCAAGTTCAAATGTAGTTACCAAGAGAGCTTCCGATGCATCAAAGTTGTCTTCGGACGTGGCGGGAACGTGTTCTTCGGACGTGGCGGGAACGTTTGATGATCCCGGTTGATCCATGTTCAATATTTTTCTATATTTAACACATAATTCAACTTTAATATGTGAAATTCTTGTTTAAAACATGAAACATATTATAGTTCGATGACTTACCAAAAATTTGGAGAAGTCAATGACCTAGAGTTGGGGGAGAGAACAATTTGCCAAAAATGTAGGGAGAAAAGAAAAAAAATTAGGGTTTTAATTCTTTGACCTAAGAGAAGAGAAGGAGGGAAGAAAATAGTTGAGGGAGAAAAGAAAAGAGAAGAAGGAGAGAGAAAATAAAAATTGGTATTTATAGTTGTGCTTGGGCTAGCCCCTAGCAAAATTTTTGGATGACAAACTTGTAATAAACTTGAAAAATTTTGGACTAGCCTCTAGCAATTTTGGTAGTGTCCATAAAAAAACCATTTTCTATTGAAGTGTGAACAAACATTATAGTTTTGGTGGGTGAAAAAAATGGACTCGTGCTCCCCCTGGCCCTGATGAAATGGTGGCCATGCACATTGGTTCTTACGTACGAGTCACATCTTCACTGTCCGCAGTCAATGTCATTATCCCACTTCCTCTCAAACTCTCAACTCTCAACAGCAGCAACGTTGAGTGAAGACTGGAGAGAAGCCATTGAATGTTGAGGCCGGGGAAGGAGAAGCTGCTGCTGCTCACAACATGACCAAGATCAACATGGAGCTGGAGAAGGAGCTGAGAGAAGAGAGGGACAGGCTCCACCTCCTCCACACAGAGGAGGAGCTCGCCAACTTCATCACTTCCCAAGAACTCGACAACAGCAAGAGGAGCCTGGCGAGGCTCAAGGAGAGCACGGCTCTACTGGAGGAAGAGTGCAGGGCGCTGAGGGCTAGAGAGCAAAGGGACCGCGAGAGGATGAAGAGCCTCCAGGAGGAGCTCGAGACGAAGGAGAGGGTGTGCAAGGAGAAGCTGATCGAGCTGAAGACGGAGAACACGAGGGCCATGAACGAGGTCTACCACTGGAAGAAGAAGTACGGGGAGCTGGAAGCTAGAGCCTTGCGGATGGTGGAAGAAAACCTCAAAGAGGCTCAAGAGAGGGAGAGGGAGAGGAACGCTCCCAAGTTGCCAAGAAATGCTGCACTCAAGAGCATTGACAGTGGCGATGACGAGATGGTGGACACGTCGGAAGAGGGGATACTCTTGACTCCTGAACCGAAGAGAATGAGGACTCCGAAGGTGGAGAGCAGTGATATTGATGAGGAAGATTTTGCTCCGATTGGGGACCTAAGGAAGAAGAAGAGGCTTGTAGAAGTGGCTCCTTCCCAGAAACCTTCGGCTCCCATTCCACGTCATTGCGGTGTACGGGACGTCGATGGCGCTGAAGAAACCTCTGCTAAGGTGACCAAAGCTCGATGCACACAAAAGGTCAGTGAAGGAGCTCTCCTTAGGATTTCTATGCATGGCATCTATGTTGCACGGATGCAAATATGACACAAACAACACACGGCCACAAAAATAAAGCCACGTTTGGTTTGCGGAATCAGGACATTGGAAAAGGTCTTTTGCATGGGAGAAATTATTCAGTGAGCATGGCTCACCGTGCACCTTCTTTCTGATCCACTTAATAGCATGGGTCCTCATCCACTTGATGGCATGGGGATAAGAACTGTTATGTATGCACTTATCCATTCATCTCCATGCCATCAAGTGGGTGAGGAAGAAGATGACTGAATAATTTTTCTTTGCTTGGATCCAAAGGAAAGTAGAAAATGATTTCCAAAAGAAAGGAAAATATGGAGGAAATGGTCTCCCCACCCATTGAAAGTATTCAATTTTCCATCCCAAGAATTCACTTTTCCTCCCATTTGAAAGGAAGAGAAATGCGAGTCAGTCGCTCGTAGGGAGTTAGATAACTTTAATTTTGATAACTTCAAATAAATCAATTCCAACTATATATAATCTGAATGAGTTCAAAGAGTTAGATAACTTTAATTTTGATAGTGTTTTGATGTTCTTTGCAAGTTTGGCATGTTTATATAGATATCAACTCGAGGGAGAATGTAAAATATAGGACCATAAGGCCAGGCCTCTGGTCCAGTTTTGACTGCAGAGGTTTCTATATCCAGACCTCCAATTTGTAGTCCGGTGGATTTTGGTTGAACTGATGTCATGTGTACAGTAGGAGGGTTTCATTTTTTGGGGGGTGATATATTGAAGCAGAATTTCGCTCTTTACATTCGTTCTGGTTCTGTGTATAACAGGCTTTCAATGCAGTAATCTGTATTTTGTTGCTTGTCTTGTCGACTACCTATTGCACAGGCGTTCAAGTGAGTTTATTAATTTGTTAGTATTTTCGAGTTATTATTATGATCATTGTACATAGAACTCAATGGATATTATGGCTTTAGATATTTTTTGTGTTTTAATTTGAAAACAAACAGGTACTCTAAACTAGTTACTGCACGTACAAGTCACCATATATAGAAGTTAATATTCATATGAATTTTTCAAAGAAAGTATGTGTTGGGAATCCCCCTTATGGGAGTATGAACTCAGACCGGATCTGCAGTCCAGGTTATACTGTACATCCCCTGTCCCCCCACCTATTGCTCTGTGGGTCCCATAGGTTAAAAAAAGTAGAGAGAGGAAAGGGGGAATGGACAGTATAACTGGGACAGTAGATCTGGTCGTGTATGAACTATGCTTGGTCAATCCTAACGAATGGGCATAGGAAGACGAATAGCCTTCATTGGAAGATGAAAGGAATCCTTGGAAGAAGTTGAGACTTGAGATTTCTAAGAAGAAAAAAGTCGGTCTTATTCTCAATGAACCTTGGGAAGACCTATGGACACTCGCGCCTAGAGTCCATTTTTGTTCACCCACAAAATTAGTGGGGTTGTTCACCATTATACTCACACATGTCAAACTAGGAATCAAAACTGGTGTGGATGTTCACCAAACCACTATCAAAGTGGTTTTAGGTTGGATAAAAATGACACGTGTCAACTCTTGAGTGGAATGATGAAACATCCCCACTAGTTTTGGTGGATGAACAAAAATGGACTCCTTGAGCCTATATAAGGGCTCTTTGTCACACCCTCAATGCATTCCATGGTCAAGAGATCATTTCATTGCATGCTAGTTTCCAGTGACATCCATCCGATAAGGTTCTAGGTGGGTGAAATACCAGAGTGACAAAAATGCTGTTGGAGTGGGTGGGGTTTCCAACCTATGTGGAGAATACCTCGGAGAGCGACGAGCGCCATCCATATGTTGGAGAAGCTCGGGGAGTGCATGGATCCTATTTTAGAACATATATGGTAAGAAAATATATGATTGGATTTCCATATTTACTTTGATCATATGTTTATGATTGGACCCTTCATATAGTAGCTTTTCATATAATTGGGCTTCCAATTATGGCAAGCCAATTATGATTGGATTTCCATTAAATATATGATTGATGCATATTGGAAGTTTTCATATATATTGGCATTCCATGTATAGATTACCAAGGGCTTATAAAAGGGTGATGCATGCTAGTTGAAAACTCATCTCAAAACAAGATTGCTTTACAATCTTTGAGAGAGAGAGAGGATTAAGGACTATTGTGAAGGAGAGATTGCTTCGAATAATTTTTCGGCATCTCTTATTCTTCAGAGTCCGCAATCAAATTTTTTCTTTCTTTCAAGTGAGTTGTGGTGATGCGTGTTGGATCGGAAGGAGCTTATAGAGGGTGTATTTTCTTTATTCCATTAGTGGAGGTTCTTCAGGGTTGGACTTCGATCGTCCCGTAGTTTTTCCCACAAGGATTTTTACGTCAAAAATCTGTGTCTGTGATTGTGTTTGGCGTTTTTGGTTTGTGTGCTTTTTTTCGGTTATCTCGTAGGACTTTCTGGTTTGGGGGAACGGTTTTCGCGCTTCGTTCCCAACAGAGTGGTATCAGAGCTTTGGGTTCAAAGAAGTGTCGGGAGTTGACAGTCAAACCAGGAAGCAGAGATGGACGCGAAGCCGGTGCGCATGGTGAACCTGAACGGTACCAACTACCATTATTGGCGGAACAAGATGAAGGATTTGCTGTTCGTTAAGAAGCTGCATCTTCCAGTATTTGCATCCGAGAAGCCTAGTAACAAATCCGATGAGGACTGAAACTTCGAGCATATACAGGTGTGTGGGTACATGCGGCAGTTCGTTGACGAGAACGTGTACAACCACCTTGCCAATATTGAGCATGCGAAATCGTTGTGGGAGAAGCTGGAATCTTTGTACGCGAAAAAGACCGTGGTAAACAAACTGTTCCTGATCCGGATGATGATGGCTCTGCGGTACAAAGATGGTGCATCCAATACGGATCACTTGAGTAAGTTCCAGGGCGTGGTGGACCAGCTATCCTCGATGGGAGTCAAGTTCGACGACGAGATTCAAGGACTTTGGTTGCTATGTATATTGTCAGACTCGTGGGAGACCGTACGAGTATCTATGATCGCTTCTGCTCCGGAAGGCGTAGTCAGTCTGGAGTTTGCCAAGAGTGGGGTACTGAATAAAGAGATGCGAAGACGTTCTCAGGGCACTTCATCCACATCCCATCACTCAGAGACACTAGTTTCAGAGAGCCGCGGAAGGGGCAAAGCAGGGATCCAGGTGGTGGCAGAGACAAAGGCAGAGGAAAGTCCAAGGGTCGGTACGAGGACTTGGAGTGTTACTATTGTAGCAAGAAGGGCCACATCAAGCGGAACTGTTTTGCTTGAAATAGAGAAGAAGGGAGACAAGGGGAAGTAAGATGAGAACACTACAGCGGCGATCTCGATACATGGATGCGATGTAATCGTCGTAAGTGATGAGGTTATCACAAACCTCACCTACGATGACAATTCTTGGCTGCTGGACTCAGGGGCTTCAGCGCACGTATCTCATAACAGGACACTATTTGTTACTTACACGACATGCGACTGTGGAGTGTTGAAGATGGGCAATGGAGATGTGTCAAAGGCGGTTGCCGTTGGAGATATGCATTTGAGGACGAAGACGGGTGCAGTTCTTGTTCTCAAAGATGTTCGTCATGTTCCTGAGATCCGTTTCAACCTGGTGCGGTTGGAAGGTTGGATAACGAGGAATTCTTCAGTCTCTTCGGGAATAGTCAGTGGAAGCTTTCCAGAGGTTCGATGGTGATTGCCAGAGGAAGCAAGAAGTCCGATCTTTACTATATGGAGGGGAGCGCACAGGGGGCACAGGAGGTGAACGCAGTCAGTGATGCGTCTACCGAGTTGTGGCACAGGCGGCTCGGCCATATCAGCGAGAAGGGGATGAGCTACTTCGTGAACAAGAAGGTGATTCCATGACTCAAGTCTACAAAGTTGGAGAAATGCACGCACTGCTTAGTTGGGAAACAAAATAGGATGTCTTTCCAAAGTCACCCAAGTTCAAGGAAGCCGGCATTGCTTGAGTTGATTCACTCGGATGTCTGCGGTCCTATGAAGGTAAAATCTATTGGTGGTGCTTCTTACTTTGTAACTTTTATTGATGACTGTTCCAAAAAGGTTTGGATCTATGCCTTAAAGGCCAAGGATCAGGTGCTGCCCACTTTTAAAGAGTTTCAGGCCTCTGTAGAAAGAGAGACGGACAAGAAGTTATTGTGTGTTCGGTCCGACAACGACGGCGAATACATTGGTCCTTTTGATGCGTATTGCAGAGAGCAAGGGATACGACACCAGAAGACTCCGCCCAAGACACCTTAGCTCAATGGTGTAGTGGAGCGCATGGACATGACACTGATGGGGAGGGTGCGGTGTTTGCTGTCAGAAGCAAATTTGTCAGACAGTTATTTGGGTGAGGCTCTTCTCACAGCTGTTTATGTTATTAATTTATCTCCTAGTGCTCCTTTGCTGGGTGATGTGCCTGACAAAGTATGGTACGACAAAGAGCCGTCATACAATCACATGCGAGTGTTTGGTTGTAAGGCTTCGTGCATGTACCGAAGGACGAGAGGTCCAAACTTGAGTCGAAGACGAGGCGATGCGTCTTTGTCGGCTACGGTCGGGATGAGTTTGGCTATAGACTCTACGACCCAGTGGGAAGAAAGCTCTACATAAGCAGGGACATGGTATTCGTCGAGGATCAGACCATGACCAACACTCAGGATTCCGAGACGCCTTCTGAGGCTGAGGAATTGCCTGAGTTAGAGTCATTTCGTTTCGAGCAGTTTTCAGAGGACATCGCAGAGGATCCAGTTATGGGGGAGCCAGTGCATGGAGTTGCTTCCAACCTTGATCATCAGCCTGCTGATGGTGGTCAGGGTGTCCCTCAGGAGGTAGAGTATGCCGGAGAGGCAGTTTCTGAAGGGGAGGAGACTGTTGGTATACAGTCAGCACTAGTGGCTCCACTGAGAAGGAGCGACAGAGATCGTCGACCATCTACGAGATACTCACCGGGTGAGAATGTGCTACTGACTGACGGGGGAGAGCCCGAAAGCTTTGCAGAGGCTGTGGAAGACGAACACAGGTAGGAGTGGATGCAGGCTGCAGGAGGAGATGAGTTCCTTACACGCCAATTCCACTTATGAGCTGGTGCGGTTGCCAAAGGACAAGAAGGCTTTGAAGAATCGATGGATGTTTATAGTGAAGCAGACGGATGATGCTACTCGCCCTCGATACAAAACGAGGCTGCTAGTTAAAGGCTACGGTCAGCAGAAAGGCATGGATTATGATGAGATATTTTTGGCAGCCGACAAGCAGTCGTCTATTCGGGTGGTGCTAGCATTAGCAGCCAGTTTTGACTTGGAGGTCGAGCAGATGGACGTGAAGACGACATTCCTCCACGGTGATCTTGAGGAGGAGTTATACATGGAGCAGCCAGAGGGATTCTGTGAGAAGGACAAGTCACATTTGGTCTGCCGGTTGAGGAAGAGCTTGCATAGTCTGAAGCAGGCTCCGAGGCAATGGTACATAAAGTTCGAGTCGTTTATGGGAGAGCATGGTAATGCACGGACGACGTCGGACCATTGCGTATTTGTGAAGTACTTTGCCGAGGATGATTTCATCATTTTATTGCTTTATGTTGATGACATGCTATTAGTGGGTCGGAATGCCACTAGGATAGCGGAGTTGAAGCGCCAACTGGACGCGGCCTTCTCTATGAAGGATTTGGGTGCAGCAAAGACTATTCTTGGGATGGAGATCAGCCGAGAGAGAGAGTCCAAGCTGCTATACTTGTCCCAAAAGAAGTACATTCACCGGGTACTTCAGCGTTTCGGGATGGATGGGTCGAAGAAAGTGAGTTGCCCTCTTGCGGCTCACTTTAAGTTCACTGAGGAGCAGTGTCCATCTACCGAGGACGAAAAAGAAGATATGGAGTGGGTTTCATATACCTCAGCTGTGGGAAGTCTTATGTATGCTATGGTGTGTACGAGGCCAGACATCGCTCATGTAGTTGGCACGGTTAGCAGGTATCTTTCAAATCCTGGAAGGGTACATTGGGATGCGGTCAAGTGAATTCTACGATACCTTCAGAGCGCCGCTGATTGGAGACTTTCTTTTGGTGGAGACGAGCCGAAGCTGGTGTCACGCCCCGATTCTGTAGAATCGATAGTCGTCTCCCGGGCGTGATGCCGTGCGAACCTAAGTTGCGATCACACAAGGCATAGTCATAAGGTTATCCGAAACACAACATAAAGTTAGAGTACGCAGAGAAAATTGATTGACACATTTGGAATAGAAGTAAACTTTTTATTGATAATAAAACTTCATTTACATTGACTCCATTACAATCATTGCCGCGCGGGCTACAACATGACTCAATTACAAAACAAACGCTGATAAGATAGTTGTTCCATACATTACATCCCTTTTTACAAGCAAAACAATTACACTTTCCACCTGCTATCGAGGGAAGACGAGTCGTCATCTTTTCTTCTTTGTACTGAGTGCGGAGTCTTCAAAAGGATTCAAACACAAGCCTTCAACACACGAAAGCCTTCAACACACGGACAAGACTTCAAAAGTGTTCACGCCGCCTTAAGCTTTTAAGTGGCACGCCCTTCGTGGTTCGGGGTACCTGCGTGGAGCCGTGGGGAGCGAGGATCGGTACATTACACTTTGTACTGGTGCGTAGCTATTTAAGTTTCAAGCTCTCATTTGGTTGAAGAATTTATATGACTTAGTTTATGAATGTTTCTAACCATCCTAATGAATTTCAAACAAGCATATGACAGGCATAATGTGAAATAAGTTGGAACTTACCCACGGCGGACCGCGCCGCACCTTATAAGACTTACCATGTTCTTTCCTGTCAATTGTTATCGTTTACATACCAAGTGCAATATTACGTGTGTTTGGTCACTGACATCACAAGTCATCCTGGACTATAGCTTTGTTAGTCGGGGCCCTTGCAGCGCAAGTAGCGAGCCCCGCTGCAAGTTTCCGCTTAACCCGTGCTATCATCCAGCATAGCTATACCGTGTTTCCTCCTAGGCCGAGTCGGTCCCGTGGTCCCGGGTTGTCGCTCGAGGAAACTCTCCTATTCGACAAGTTGTCCAATGACCGAGTTAGATTTATTTAGTTTACTCGGGTAGAATCCACACTTTAATTGAGTCATTCTTTTGTTAAAGCATTTCTACAGTTTACAGAGTGTCCGTGCCTTTGCATTTATCATTTCTTCCGCAGCACTATTATTGATTGAACTAAGAAGGGGTCGAGAAGAGAAAGGTCAGCCACTCATCTTGAGTTTTGCTTGGAGTGAGAGACTTGTTGGCCGCGCTAGACGTCACCTACGCGATTACCTGAAATCGCACAAGCAACCGATTAGAACACTGTATTATTCAAGAAGTTCGATAGGAATTGCGAGTTCGAAATGCAAGCCATGAAAACCATCGAAAACATTCACGAAAATGTATTCAGAAAACCAAAGCCAAAATCAACGCAAGCGGCGTGAAAAACAGAGCAACATGGGGTCTCTCCCAACTCAGCCGCAGAGTCGATCCTTGAGGCGCAACCCGCTGAATATGGGACTTGGTTCCGAAGAAGCCATTCCATAACGGAGAATGGATCTTAATTCAACCGTTCCCGTTCGATCGATTCGATCGATCCCGACCTATCGGTCCCGATCGAATCGATAGCGACAATGTTCCTTTCTCGCGCACCCCGTGGACGGAGAACGGGGCACGATGTAGGGACGGGGCACTACACCATAACCAAGTAAAATTTTCGTCCTTGAAACTTAAGAATAACCTACCTCTACGAGAACAATGAAGGAAAATTTTCCTTCGTTTCGGACTCAAGCTTCCACGTCGACTCCTCGACCGAATGGTTTCTCCAGAGGACGCGGACGAGAAGAATAGCACGGATGCGGAGAAGTTTATCCTTGCGCTCCAAGATTTGCACAAGCTCTTCAACATATGACAAGTTCGCCTTCAGATCCAGCTGACCCAAATCTACTACGTGGCTCGGATCGTGCACGTACTTCCGCAATTGTGAGACGTGGAAGACGTCGTGTACCTCCGACAATGCAGGCGGCAAGGCGATTTGGTAAGCTACCGGGGCGACTCGCTTCAATATTTCGAACGGGCCAACAAATCTTGGGCTCAACTTTCCTTTCGTACCGAACCTGAAAACTCCACGCATGGGCATTACTTTCAAGAATACATGGTCGCCTTCCGAGAACCCAAGGGGGCGTCGATGCGTGTCGGCATAGCTCTTCTGCCGGCTTTGTGCTATCTTCAATCTCTCCCGTATTAACTTGACCTTCTGCACAGTCTGCTCCACCAGTTCCGGGCCAAGTATCTGCCGTTTTCCGACTTCATCCCAGCAAATGGGCGATCTGCACTTCCGGCCGTACAAAGCTTCATACGACGCAATTTGGATGCTGGACTGATAGCTATTGTTCTATGCAAACTCGGCCAACGGTAGATGAACGTCCCAACTTGACTTCAAGTCGATCGCACAGAGTCGTAACATGTCTTCGAGAATCTGGTTCACCCGCTCTGTTTGGCCGTCAGTCTGAGGATGATAAGTTGAGCTAAACTTCAACTTGGTCCCCAATGCTAAATGAAGACTACCCCAGAAGCGTGCCACGAACCGTCCATCCCGATTCGAGACGATAGATACTGGGATCCCGTGCAACCGAACTATTTCTTCAAGGTATATCTGAGCAAGGCGGTCGATGCTCCAAGTAACTTTAATGGCTATGAAGTGCGCAGACTTGGTTAGTCGATCGACGATGACCCAGACGGCGTCGTTTTCCCGTGGCGTCCTTGGCAAGCCAACAACAAAGTCCATAGTGTCATGATCCCACTTCCACTCTGGAATGGCAAGGTTCTGCATCTCCCCGTCCGGTCGCTGGTGCTCGGCTTTGACTTGCTGATAGGCTATACACTTCGACACAAAGAGCGCTACGTCCCTCTTGATGCCGTGCTACCAAAAGACAACGCGGAGGTCCTTATACATCTTGGTGCTACCAGGATGCAAGGAATATTTTGCATAATGCGCCTCCGACATTATCTCCTTTCTAAGTTCTGCGTCTTCCGGAATGCATAGCCAACCCTTCACTCGCAACACTCCCGACTCGTCCTCTGCAAAGTCGGACGCTTTCCATGTCGATATCAGCTTCCGCATCTTCTCCAGGTATGGGTCGTCCTTCTGAGCAGACTTGATTATCTCCAATAGGCTCGGTTCCAGCCGCAGTTGCGCCAGTTTCACGTCTCTAAAACGAACTCGGAGTTCAATGCCCATTCCTTCCAAGTCGCGCAGCAGTCGACTGTTGATGCATAACGAAGCTAAGTACTTCCGGCTCAGTGCATCCGCTACAATATTTCCTTTGTCCGGCGTGTAGTCGATTGATAAATCGTAGTCTTTGATCAGTTCGAGCCATCGCTTCTGCCGCAAATTCAGTTCTTTCTGGGTGAAGAGATACTTGAGGCTTTTATGGTTCGTATAAATCCTGCACGCCACGCCATAGAGATAGTGACCCCACAGTTTCAACGCGAACACAATTGCCGCTAGTTCTAGGTCGTGCGTGGGGTAGTTCTTCTCGTGCGGCTTCAACTGCCGGAAAGCAAAAGATATCACCTTATCCCGCTGCATGAGCACACACCCCAAGCCCTGGCCAGAAGCATCACTGAAAATTTGAAATCCCTCAGTCCCTTCAGGAAGAGCAAGTATCGGGGCCGAAATGAGACGTTGTTTGAGCTCCTGGAAGGAAGCTTCACAGTCGTCTGACCACTCGAATGCGACTCCTTTCTGGGTGAGGCGAGTTAACGACGATGCAATCTTCGCGAAGTCCTTCACGAAGCGTCGGTAGTATCCCGCCAAGCCTAGGAAGCTTCGAATTTCGCTAACTGATGCGGGCCGTTTCCAATCAGCAACTGCCTCAACTTTCTTCGGATCGACTGAGATGCCCGCAGCGGAGATGATGTGCCCGAAAAATGAGACGTTGTTTAGCCAGAACTCGCACTTGCTCCTCTTCGCATATAATTGATTCTCTCGAAGGGTTTGGAGTACCGTCCGCAAGTGTTCTGCATGTTGCGCTCGATCCTTCGAGTAGACGAGGATGTCGTCGATGAAGACTACTATGAATTTGTCAACGAACGGACGGAACACCCGATTCATTAGATCCATGAAGACGGCAGGGGTGTTTGTCAGACCGAACTGCATTATCAAGAACTCGTAGTGGCCGTAACGAGTGCGGAAGGCAGACTTCGGCACGTCATCTGGCTTGACTTTGAGTTGGTGGTAACCTGATCGCAAATTAATCTTCGAAAACACCGTTGCACCTTGGAGCTGGTCAAACAAGTCGTCGATGCGGGGCAGGAGATATTTGTTCCGGACGGTGGCCTTATTCAATTCCCGATAGTCGATGCAGAGCCGCATCGATCCATCCTTCTTTTTCACAAATAGCACGGGCACACCCCACGGCGAGACACTCGGACGGATAAACCCTTTGTCGAGTAATTCCTGTAGTTGTGCCTTCAGTTTTTTCAATTCTGTAGGGGCCATTCTGTACGGAGCTTTCAAGATCGGCCGGGTGTCAGGAAATGTATCAATAGTGAACTCTATTTCCCGATCGGGTGGCATGTCGGGTAGCTCGTCCGGGAACACGTCTGGGAATTCTGCCACAACGTTGGTCTGACCCGCGTTTGCACCATCCTGCTCATGTCACGAACGGTTGCCAAGTAGCCTTCGCATCCGGAATGAAGCAGCTTCCGAGCTGAAATCTTCGAGATCACCATGCAGGTCGGCGATGCTTCACCACACGAATAGCAGAATTCGGACACTCCAGGTATGCGGAAGGTGACCCTCTTTCCTGCGCAGTCGATGGTAGCGTTGCAAGGACCGAGCCAATCCATGCCCAGTATGATGTCGAAGTCCTTCATATCTAGAACTATCGCATCAAGACCGAGCTTTTGACCCCCAATACATATGGTTCCTCCCCCGCAGGCTAAATTTGTGAGTAGTGGCACGCCCGTGGGCATACTTACACTAAGATCGAGGTCTAACGACATTATAGAAAATTTGTGCTCGGTGGCGAAGTCTGCCGATATGAAAGTATGCGAAGCGCCTGAATCAAATAACACACGAGTAGGTACATTATTGAAATTCAATATACCTGTCACAACAGTGTCGGAAGCGAACGCCTCGTCTCGAGTCAGGGCGAAAACGCGCCCTTGAGCATTAGGACGCCGATCTTGGTTGTTAGGTTGAGTGGGCTGAGGAGGTCGGGGCGCCTGTCCTCGGTTCTCTTGACGGTGTTGTTGTGGCGGGGCGTTACGATTCAATCTTCGGGGGCATTCTCATGCTTGGTGGCCCCTTGCTCCGCAGTAGAAGCATCATCCGTCGTGAACAGAACAGTCATTGGCATGGTGACCGAAGTTGTGACATTTGGCACAAGGAAACGGTTAGGGGTGCAACTCGGGCGGGTTGGGTCGGGTTTGAGGTCAACCCGAGCCCAACCCGATAGATCATAAGCCTAGCCCAAGCCCAAGCCCAAGCCCGACCCGACTTCGGGTTCAACATATGAAGCGGGTTGGGCTCGGGTTGGGTCGGGTCCATCGGGTTTATCGGACTCTAATATGATATATGAAATAATTTTAAACAAGAGTAATATTAAATGCGTAATCAAATAGCAATCAAGCCTCGATCATTACAAAATAAAACTGAAATGAGATTTAGGACAAGGAATTGAAGAGTTCGGGTGAAAAAAATTATAGTTTAACTTTTTATTTAAGTAGCATAAAACAATATATATATATATATATATATATATATATATATATATATATGTATATATGTATGTCGGATTTCGGGTTCTTCAGGTTACCCAACACATGAACCCAAGCCCAACCCGATTTTTGATCGGGTTCAAATATTTTAACCCGAGCCCGAGCCCAAACCTGAATATCTTCAACCCTAACCTAACCCATTAACGGGTTTACCCGATCGGGTTCGGGTTTAGTCCGCCCGAGTTGCACCCCTAGAAACGGTGGGGTTCGTCCTTTTTTGCCGCCATGGTTTGGACGCTTTGATGTGTAGTTGTTACCTCTCGTATAGCTAGGACGCTTGTGGTTGGAATTGCGCACAAAGTCTGCAGCAACTGGAGGGTATTGGCTCTCAAGGCGGAGAGCATGATTTAGAGCATCGTCCGTGGTCTTGTACTCCGGAACCCCTGTTCTACTGTCCGGTTCCCTTGCCTCAACTGCATGAATTCATTCTCCTTCTCTTGGCAAACGGCAGAGGGAAGGTACTCGACTTCAAAGGCTTTACGGAATGTGGTCCAAGAGATCGGTGCTGAGTTGTTGTCGCGTCGGATCGCTCGCTTGTGCACGGCTCACCAGTCGTGCGCGTTCAACCGTAGTTGAAGTTGTGCGCAGGCGACTTGCTTTGATTCTTCAATGTCGAGGAGCTCGAAGTGATCTTCCAGCTTTTCTAACCAATCAATTGCCATAGAAGGGCCTTCGGTGCCGCTGAAGGAAGTGCGACACGCTTTCTTGAATTCTGACACTTCAAAGTTGTATTTTTTTGGTGCCGCTGGTTGACGCTCGGGCTCCTCCGTGTCGACTTCAATGGGTTGAACCGTCGGCACGGTGACAGTAGGCGCAGTCGCGGAATTTTCGTTGGCCACAATTGTCTGGACGATCTGCTGCAGAGTATCTAGTTGCTTTTGTTGCATCTTAGCTTGTGCGTCGAAGCGACCTTCGAACTGGGCCTGTCACGCCTCTGTCTGCTGATGTCGGTTCTCGGACTGTTTCTGCTGTGCCTCCGTCATGCGCAACATCCTCTCAATGGTATTATTAGAAGCTCTGGCCCGCGAACTACTAGAGCCGCTAGAAGCGCTCTGCTCTTGCTCGGCCGTGGGTGCTCTGCTCTTGTTTGGCCGCGGGTTCCGGCACTTCTGCAATATGAAGGCAAACGCATCAGTCTCAAATTATTATGGACTCATTGTATGGAACAACTTATCTCATCGATGCGAGGTCAAAGGTTTGAAACTCTAGACATGAGGCCAAAGGATGTAAAGCCGTGGTCTGATACCATTATGTCATGCCCCGATTCCGTAGAATCGATAGTCGTCATCCGGACGTGATGCCGTGCGAACCTAAGTTGCGATCGCACAAGGCATAGTCATAAGGTTATCCGAAACACAACATCAAGTTAGAGTACGCAGAGAAAATTGATTGACACATTTGGAATAGAAGTAAACTTTTCATTGATAATAAAACTTCATTTACATTGACTCCATTACAATCATTGCCGCGCGGGCTACAACATGACTCGATTACAAAACGAACGCTGATGAGATAGTCGTTCCATACATTACATCCCTTTTTACAAGCAAAACATTTTCACTTTCCACCTGCTATCGAGGGAAGACGAGTCGTCATCTTTTCTTCTTTGTACTGAGTGCGGAGTCTTCAAAAGGATTCAGAAACAAGCCTTCAACACACGGACGAGGCTTCAAAAGTGTTCATGCCGCCTTGAGCTTTTAAGTGGCACACCCTTCGTGGTTCGGGGTACCTGCGTGGAGAGCGAGGATCAGTACATTACACTTTGTACTGGTGCGTGGCTATTTAAGTTTCAAGCTCTCATTTGGTTGAAGAGTTTATATGACTTAGTTTATGAATGTTTCTAACCATCCTAATGAATTTCAAACAAGCATATGACAAGCATAATGTGAAATACGTTGGAACTTACCCACGGCGGACCGTGCCGCGCCTTATGAGACTTACCATGTTCTTCCCTGTTAATTGTTATCGTTTACATACCAAGTGCAATATTACGTGTGTTTGGTCACTGACATCACAAGCCATCCTGGACTATAGCTTTGTTAGTCGGGGTCCTTGCAGCGCAAGTAGCGAGCCCCGCTGCAAGTCCCCGCTTAACCCGTGCTATCATCCAGCACAACTATACCGTGTTTCCTCCTAGGCCGAGTCGGTCCCGTGGCTCCGGGTTGTCGCTCGAGGAAACTCTCTCCTTGTCGACAAGTTGTCCAATGACCGAGTTAGACTTATTTAGTTTACTCAGGTAGAATCCACACTTTAATTGAGTCATTCTTTTGTTAAAGCATTTCTACAGTTTACAGAATGTCCGTGCCTTTGCATTTATCATTTCTTCCGCAGCACTATTATTGATTGAACTAAGAAGGGGTCGAGAAGAGAAAGGTCAGCCACTCACCTTGAGTTTTGCTTGGGGCGAGAGACTTGTTGGCCGCGCTAGACGTCGCCTACGCGATTACCTGAAATCGCATAAGCAACCGATTAGAACACTGTATTATTCAAGAAGTTCGATAGGAATTGCGAGTTCGAAATGCAAGCCATGAAAACCATCGAAAATATTCACGAAAACGCATTCAGAAAACCAAAGCCAAAACCAACGCAAGTGGCGTGAAAAACAGAGCAACGGGGGGTCTCTCCCGACTCAGCCGCAGAGTCAATCCTTGAGGCACAACCCGCTGAATATGGGACTTGGTTCCGAAGAAGCCATTCTATAACGAGGAATGGATCTTAATTCAACTATTCCCGTTCGATTCGATCGATCCCGACCGAATCGATAGCGACAGTGTTTCTTTCTCGCGCACCCTGTGGACGGAGAACGGGGCACGATGTAGGGACGGTGCACTACAAATGGTTGGATATACCGACGCTGATATGGCTGGAGATGTAGACACGAGACGATCGACTTCGGGCTATGTGATGATGTTTTGCTGGTGGAGCGGTATCGTGGCAGTCGCGGTGGCAGAAGTGTGTTGCCTTGTCGACGACAGAGGCAGAGTACATCGCTGCAACAGAGGCTTGCAAAGAGTTGATGTGGATGAATAAGTTGCTGCAGGAAGTGGGACTAAAGCAAGAGCAGTATACTTTGCTTTGCGATAGCCAGAGTGCCATTCACCTTGTGAAGAACCAGACATTTCATAGTCGGTCCAAGCACATTGAGACTCGGTATCATTGGATACGAGATGTGGTTGAGAAGAAAGACACGATGCTTGAGAAGGTTCATACTGATGACAATGGAGCGGACATGTTCACGAAGGTTCTACCAAGAGGGAAGTTTGAGTACTACAGGCGGATCGTCGGGATGACGAGTTCCTCCACCTAGTTGTGAAAGGGGGAGATTTGTTGGAGTGGGTGGGGTTCCCAACCTATGTGGAGAATACTCCGGAGAGCGACGAGCGCCATCCATATGTCGGAGAAGTTCGGGGAGTGCATGGATCCTATTTTGGAACATATATGGTAAGGAAATATATGATTGGATTTCCATATTTACTTTGATCATATATTTATGATTGGACTCTTCATATAGTAGTTTTTCATATAATTGGACTTCCAATTATGGCAAGCCAATTATGATTGGATTTCCATTAAATATATGATTGATGCATATTGGAAGTTTCCATATATATTGGCCTTCCATGTATAGATTACCAAGGGCTTATAAAAGGGTGATGCATGCTAGTTGAAAACTCATCTCAAAACAAGAGTGCTTTACAATCTTTGAGAGAGAGAGAGAGAGGATTAAGAACTATTGTGAAGGAGAGATTGCTTCGAATAATTTTTCGGCATCTCTTGTTCTTCAGAGTCCGCAATCAAAAAATTTCTTCTTTCAAGTGAGTTGTGGTGATCCGTGTTGGATCCGGAGGAGCTTGTAGAGGGTGTATTCTCTTTATTCCATTAGTGGAGGTTCTTCAGGGTTGGACTCCGATCGTCCCGTGGTTTTTCCCGCAAGGATTTTTCACGTCAAAAATCTTTGTGTCTGCGATTGTGTTTGGCGTTTTTGGTTTGTGTTCTTTTGTTCGGTTCTCTCGCAGGACTTTCTGGTTTGGGGGAACGGTTTCCGCTCTTCGTTCCCAACAAATTCTTCCATCTGAGGGTGTTGGCAGTGTTTCAACCAAAAGTTGGTCGGTTCGTAGTTCTTTCTGGTTGTAATCCACTCTTGAAGTGAGAACAACTATATCTTGTGATCCTTTAGTGTGTTAGAGAAGAAACATTGCAACCCAATTATTTTTATAATGGATGAACAACTTCCTCTAAGTCTTGTGGTTTTTACCTCTCACATTACCCCCCTAAAAATATCGTCTTCCCATGCATTTATGCTTGCTCTCCTTTTCTTAACAAATTTAACAGTATGTAGTTGACATTTATGAGTGTCTGGAATCAGGATTATTTGAATTGTGAATAGATTTCAGCTTTCCAAAGAGCCTGGTAGCTGAAAAAACTAGGAACCTCAGGTCATTTCCGAGGATGTGACTGGTCTCACTGATGTTTTCCTGACCCGTCTTCTATATATATAGTTAGTTCATGAATATTGTTCCTAAATACTTCTCCAGGAATGAAGCTTTTCTCATTCATTTTCTGTCATCAAATTCTAGTTATCTGATGCAGATGGGGTAAGGTTACTATGACAGTCTGTTTCTTTCAAAGAAGGAAGTTAGAAACTTGGTCAGATAGAAAAGTAAAAAAAACCAAATATATATGCACTTCATCAAATAAATAAGACTGACACATTGCTTGTTGAAGTGACTAGGGATTCTTCTACTAGAGTTGGGTTGAGACCTCATTCCCCTTCACATCTCTAAGTGTCGAAAATGTATAAATTAGTATTGTGAATAACTTTGTTGAAGACGGTTGGAATAATATAAAAATCTAACCCTTGACTCTCGTAAAAGCACTAGAGTTGTGGTGGACAGGGACGTAACAAACATCACATAACAAAGCATGTTGAGATTGAGATCTTTAACAAACTTCACATAACAAAGCATGTTCAAATTGATTCGGTGACTTTATACGGGAAGCTCATGCCCCTTCTAGCAAAGAACTCGCTGATCCTTTTACAGAAGGCATTTATGGATTATAATTCTGACGTTAGGCAAGCTTGGTAATGGTATGGTTGAAGCTATGCAGCTCGAGTGAGAAAAGGAAGACTCAAATGAGTCATTTACAGGTTGCTAGTAAGGAAAGGAGATGGGTGCCTGTAGAGATTGATTGATATGTTTTATTGATAATCTTATAGGCTTTATATAGCCTTTAGATCATGGAATATCCAATGGAATATCCTGTGGCATATTCTGGCATTCCAAATATGTCCTCAGGATATTTCCATACTAAATATAACATATTCTCTTACTAAATATATCAACACTTCCACTCAAGATGGGCGAAAGATATTCACTAAGTCCATCTTATCACATCCTCTCATCATGCTGATAGAGCTAAGCCCCTTGGTCAGTCCGTCTACTACTTGATCTTTGGTTGGAACGTAGCCCAGCTCTAGTAGTCATTTATCAAGCTTTTCTTTGATGAAGAATCGGTCAATCTCGATATGCTTGGTCCTGTCATGCTGCAGTGGATTGTTGGCAATACTAATAGCTGACTGGTTGTCACACCATAGCTTCATCTTGGCTCCCTGGTCCAGCTTTAACTCCGTCAGCATATTCTTCAACCACAATAGCTCTGTGACTCCCAAGGCCATAGCTCTATACTTTGCTTCAACTGTTGATCTAGCCACCACTGGCTGCTTCTTACTCCTCCAAGAGACCAAGTTGCCTCCTACAAATATGCAGTACCCCGATGTGGATCTCCTGTCGTCAGCACAGCTAGCCCAGTCAGAATCACAATAGTCCTCGATGCTCACATGATTATTTCTTCTGAAAATCAGTCCCTTCCCGGGGGCTCCCTCCAAGTACCTCAGAATCTGGTACACTGCGTCCATATGACCCTTCCGGGGGTCATGCATGTGGCGGCTCACTACGCTGACCGCAAAGCTGATATCAGGTCGAGTGTGGCTTAAGTAGATCAACTTGCCCACCAATCTCTGATATCTATCCCGGTCAACTGGTTCTCCAGCTTCAGTATCCAGTTTGAACTTCTGGTCTATCGGTGTCGTAGCTGGTTTGTCTCCCATCATCCATGTTTCCGTAAGCAGGTCCAGTGCGTACTTCTTTTGAGAAAGAACAATTCCCTCTGTATCTCGAGCAATCTCAATCCCAAGGAGGTATCGAAGAGGGCCAAGATCCTTCACCTCGAACTCCTTGCCAAGCTTTCCTTTGAGTTGGCGATCTCCTGCTCATCATCGTCTGTGATAATCATATCATCTACATATACAACAAGCATGGTGATGTGGCATCCACTTCGTCTGAAGAAGACAGTATGATCAGCATTGATCTGCTGATATCCCATCCCTATGATTGCTCTCCTGAATCTGTCAAACCATGCTCGAGGAGACTGCTTTAGTCCATAGAGGGACTTCTTCAGTCTGCAGACCTTGCCTTCTGTCTGTTTGGTGCCAAATCCTGGTGGTATCTCCATGTACACCTCCTCCACTAGATCTTCATGAAGAAATGCATTCTTCACATCCAGTTGGTGTAGCTTCCACCCTCTATTGGCTGCCAGGGAGATCAAGGTCCTGACAGTGCTCATCTTCGCCACTGGTGCAAAGGTCTCGTCATAGTCGATGTCTTACGTCTGACTGTATCCTTTTGCCACCAGTCGAGCTTTGTAGCGCTCAACCTGTCCATCTGGGTTCTGCTTCACAATGAAAATCCATTTGCATCCGACTGCTCTTTTCCCTTCTGGCAGGCTCACCAGCTCCCAAGTGTGGTTCTTCTCAAGAGCTCCCAACTCCTCGTGCATCGCCGTTTTCCACTTTGGATCGTTCTTGGCAACCTGTCAATTGTTAGGTACAGTAATACTATCCAAAGATGCTATAAATGTTCCATGAGAAGAAGATATATGATAATAAGAAACAAACTTAGCAAGATCCCAACCATATCTGTCCGGAGGATTTTCCGCATTACTGCGAGTAGTCCTTCGTATAGATAGTGGTGTGGAAGAAGTAGGATGAATGATATCACCTGAGGAGAATGGTGGTGTAGATGAGGAGGATGGTGGTGTAGGTGTCTCAGGAGAAGGGACAGACGCAGGCAAGGGACTTAGCACCGGCACTGTGGGTACTGGTCCTGCAGTTTGTTTCTCTCTTCTGCTGTAGGTAAGTAACTCCCCCTGAGCCGTAGGTCTAACACTTCTCATCTCCTCCCCCTGTTCCGCTTCACCTTCATGTTCCTCCTCAACCATGTCTCTATGCCAAACTTCTAAATCGGTTACCACCAAGTCCATCTCCCCCTCTCGCCTTATACTGGTAGTATTAAGCGTGTTGTGCGAAGTTCCCTCCTGGCGGTAATATGGCTCATGCTCCCGGAAGTGGACATCCATACTAACAAATTTCTTCTTCTCTACTGGACTCCAGCACACATACCCCTTCTGAGTCGCTGAGTAGCCCACGAAGATGCACTTGACCGCTCTAGGGTCAAGTTTTACAACTGATGGTCTGTTGTCCTTCACAAAACACACATCCGAACACCTTCAGTGGAAGTATCCCACTGTTATTGCCTTGTAATACTTCACATGGAGACTTCCATCCCAGGACTTTTGAAGGCATTCTGTTGATAAGTTGAGCTGCTGTCAACACTGCATGCCCCCATAGATTTTGTGGGACATTCATGTCGATGATCATACTTCTTGCGGTCTCCAGAAGGTGTCGGTTCTTCCTTTCTGCTACTCCATTTTGTGCTGGTGTGTATGCACAAGTGGTCTGATGCTGTATGTCGTGTGCTGACAAGTACTCTGCAAGCGTCCTGTTGGTATACTCCGTGCCATTGTCAGACCTCAGTACCTTCACCACTGCATTGTACCGAGTCTGGACATGCTTATGAAAGTCCCGAAAATAAGCAAATACATCACTCTTGTTTTTCATCAAATACAGTCAGGTGACACGAGATGCACAATCAATAAAGGAAACAAAGTACTTATATCCATTCATAGTGTTAGTAGCACATGGACCCCAAACATCAGAATGTACTACCTCAAAAGCAAAAGAGCTCTTATGACCAGTGCCAACATATGAGCTCCTAGTAAGTTTTCCTAACTCGCATGCATCACATACTAATTTCTGTTTATTTGATTTTGCATACATATATGGATACAACTTACTTAGAGTATCAAAGAAAGAATGTCTCATCCTCCTATGATGAAGTATCAAAGTATCTTCAGTCCTCTGCTGCAGCTCTCCCATTCCAGCCTTCTCTACCATAGATACCAATGCTGAGTCCAGTCCTTCTCGATCTAGGTACCACAGTCCCTCATGCCAGGTGCCAGTCCCAAGTCTTCGTCCCGTCCCTTTCTCCTGGAAGATCATATTAGGAATATCAAAAAAAACAATGCATTTCAGTTGGAGAATTATAGAACTAATATACAAGAGACTGACTGGAAAGGATAGAGCATGTAACACATTGGATAATCTTACTGAACCTGTACAATTAACAGTACCCTTACCGACCACTGGTTGGAAAGTGCCATCTGCAGTCTGAATGGTGTCTGCTGATGCTAGGTGAGTGTATGAAGAAAACTCACTAGCGTTTCCGGTCACATGCCGAGATGCTCCTGAGTTGATAATCTAGTCTGACGTTTTAAGGGAAGACATAGATGCAAGAGCGAGTGACTCGTCGGTACCTTCTGATGGGTGGGCATACATAGCGGCGTTGCCTCCAACGAAGAATGGGATGGATGTCTCTCCTTCGGTGGACGCTCTCTGCTTTCTCTCCAGCAGGTCCAGCAGTGCCTGATCCTCCTCAGTAAAGTTGCCACCAGCTCCTCCATTCCCTTCTGCTACCAGCAGGTTTGTCCGATAACCTCCTCGGCCGCCTCGTCGGCCTCCTCGACCACGACCACGTCCACCATATCCTCGTCCACGTCCACCACCTGAGTCTCCCTCCTTAGGTGGTTTGGTACAAGCATACCGATGATGGCCCATCTCTCCGCAGTTGTAGCACTGTCGATTTTGTTGCCAGAGCTCTCCTTTGGGTCCTGTGTCGCCCGAGCTAGTAACCGCTAGTGCTGACTTTGCTTCGGGGGGACCACCTGTCCCCGCCTATATTCTGATGCGCGTCTCCTCCTGGATCATGGCTGAGATAGCCTCCTCGAGACTAGGAATCTCTGGTTGTGCGAGGAATAAGGCTGTCCTCTGTGCGAATGCAGTATTCAGCCCTTTGAGGAATTTTATCGTCCTCTTCTGCAGACACACATGTCTCTCCTTACACTTTGGGTCCCCGCAGCTTGTCCGTTTTGAGGAGTGATTATAATCCAGCCAGAGACGCTCCAACTCTGTGGCGTACTCCTGCACCGTCTTCTCTCCCTGTACAATGTCGTCGATCTCTCCTTTTATCTGGAAGATCCGTAGGTTGTTCCCCACACCATCATAGGTTCTCCTCATCTTCTCCCACACGTCTTTCACCATCTCAATTCCATCTACTGTGGAGGCAATAGACTGGACTAAGGAATGGAGAAGCCAGATGTAAATCATCATATGAGTGGATTTTCACTCGTCGCATCCTGTCGAGCCCTCGTCCGGCTCTGTCTTCTCGTCCGTCAAGAATTCCTCCAGGTTCTTTCATGTAAGGGTTCTTCTCACCCGCCGTGACCAACTCAGATAGGTGGTTGGTCCGTCCAGCTTCAGATCGATGGAGGGTAGTTCCAACTTTGGCGGCGTTCGTGTCGTGCTCTCACCAGCCGACACCTTCATCAACTTCATCAACGTCGCCACATCGTTAGCATCCAGCTTCTTGAGGATCGCCTCCATCGATGCTTCTTCTCCGATCACGTCACGCTTGCTCCACGACTCACGCTCGTCCTCGTCGTCCTCTCCTAGATCCGAACATGTCTGATTTCATCGGATCTAGGCTTCGGCATCTCCTTCGTCCTCGTCTTCTTCTTCGTCTTCGTCGTCCTCCGATGGAGGCACGCACAGCGGCAACCACAGCGGCAGCAGTCAGCCGCAGCAGCAACAGCCAGCCGCGACAGCGGCAGCAGTGGCCGCAACAGCAGCAGTCAACCGCTGCAGCGGCAGCAGTGGTGCCGCGTAGGAGGTGTTAGGGTTAGGGTTTTGGTGGCGGCTAGGGTTAGGGTTTGTGGAAAGGTGGCTTTGATACCATGTAGAGATTGATTGATATGTTTTATTGATAATCTCATAGGCTTTATATAGTCTTTACATCATGGAATATCCAATGGAATATCCTGTGGCATATTCTGGCATCCCAAATATGTCCTCAGGATATTCCCATACTAAATATAACATATTCTCTTACTAAATATATCAACAGTGCCTGAAACCATATATAGCTGAATAGGTCTCCTTTAGGGCTTTGCTCCTGCTTATGACATATTACAAATCTACCAATTAGTATGTTTTCATTCCCTATACTAAAAGATTTATTTAGCATATATATTGAGTATCATTATTTGAAGCAAGTTCTACCACTAAAGTACTAAATGCATGTATCAGGCTGCTGAAGTTGGACTTCCATCTTATCCCAAAGGGTACCATTCAAATGATCTAGTTTTCCGTTCATGTTCTTTGGATAATGTCTCCTAATGCTAGGAGTACTGGTCATCATCTTCTTTCAGGAGAGCATATACTGGAAGGACTTCTTCTCGAGTACTACAAGTTTCTGCACTAATGAGAGCTGAGAAACGTCAAAGTGAATTAAAATCCTGCCATCCTTCGTTTGTTAGATCCATTCTTCGGTCGCATGTGTCCAGTGGTTTCTGGCTAGTAAGTTAAGAGTAATTGAGGTATGGTTAAACTAGTTTACAAAGCTATAATTCTTACTTATGCAACTTTTTTGTGATGATTAAGGGAATTCCATCAAAGTTTTGCAAGGACAACCTTCCTCCTAATACCCTGAGAATGGTATTAGAAGATGAGAAGGGTTTGGAATGTGAAACAACATATATTGGAAGTCGTGGTCTAAGTGGTGGCTGGAGAGCTTTTGCATTGTCGCATGATCTGGAAATTGGTGATGCCTTAGTGTTTGAATTAATTACACCAACAAGATTTAAGGTATTCCTGTGCCTTGGTATTACTTTTAGTATTACTTTCAATATGGTTGGCATTTAATTTTGTGAGTTCCAACTTTATTTTCTGTTTTACTCTGTTCTGCCACAATGGTGAATCACTTCTTTTCCTATTCAAAAATCACATTTTGAATAAGAATTTTACTCCGGGCCTTGGGTATACCCAAATGTTTAGAGTTATTTGCAGTTTTAAGCCTTTGTCCTATCTGAGTGTTCTTAACATGCTATACATAAACCAATATTAGAAAAATTCAACAATAATAATTTGAAATTTTGACTTAGTAACTGCGCTAGAAAATTATATAATCATCCTTTGCAGACAATAATGTTACAATAGATCCAGTAGGATTCACTATGGTATTCCTAAGATTAGGATTAGGATTATTGTTCCAATTCTTGCGATTAGAACTATTATTCCTAATTTCTACCCCGAAGTCTTAGAAAAATTTGCCTACATTTCTATGGAACTATAGTTTTTTTTTTTCATGGTTTAATCATATCTATATGCATATACCAGTTATATAGTAAGGCCAATATTCCAACTACCTTTACATCATGTCACTCACTTACAGTAGGCTTCAAGTCTTGTCATGAGGAACGATAAATGTCCTGGCACAAGCATTGACACGGCTTTACTGAGGAATCTCTCAGTTCAACTCCAGACCACCATTTGTCAAAATCTCATCTGTGCGTGCATTCATTTTGCATCTTTGTAAACCATTAGTGGCTTGATAATGGGGGTTTGCGTCATCAAAACACATTTGGAAGTTATATTAGATAGTGTCTCGCTCCCACAGATAAGAACTATCGAAAATAAATCGGCACATTTCCAATGGGACCATCTCACATGTGATATGTCAGTGCTGACGAACTTAATCAACATTGTTTTCTTGTTTTCATCTTCACATCCTTCTTCATCCATCCAAGCAGGTGTGGCTTGTGTAAGTCTGCATTCTCATCTTTGCTACTAGAAAATCTGAAATCAAATTCTTCCAATAGCCTAAATCTATGATTGACAATGTTGTTCTTCTCTTGGATGTTGTCCCTTGCCTCAAAACTGGTTGTCATCCCTAAATAAGACATTAAGGTAAGATTCTCGTTTGGGCTCATTGATTATTGCCAACTCTTTCCCGTCCAATTGTTTTTCTTTGTATCACCTCTGAAATCTTTCAACTCACGTACTCTTGTATGCCCCTTACAACCATCATGTTAGCAAATCTACCTTTTTGCCAGCATGTTGAGGGGTTGCACCATCCTGAAAGGTCACTTGCTCCAAATATCCTGTTCCTCTTACAATCTGCCCTCAATTCTCAAACCATCTTCCTTGTCATCATGCTGACCATTTGAGACATCAATTAGGAGCTAGGAAGGTCCATGCTGGACCATTGCCATCTAGGGATATCTCATGGCCGTTTCATCAAGAGATCGTAGAATGATCTAGTTGTTGAAGGTATGAGTGGAAGCGGTTTAGGGATATATCTTCGATGCACGATTGAAACAGGTTCCTCCTACGATCTTCTGAGACACAGTCGTTGAAGAATCCTGAGACAAAACTCCTTTAGTTTTACCCGTAAAGGAACTCGCATGTGAGATGGAGAAGAGGAGGGGGTGATTGCTTTAGAGGCTAAGTATTAGGATTAGGGTTCTCCACATGAGAACAACCCTTCTTTATATAGGTATGTAGGAGTCCTAATAGGTGCACGTGTTGGGCGCACTATCCATATTGGACTCAACCCATACTTGGTTGGCCCCTAGTGATCAGGATCTGGTATGGACTAGACTAGTTCGGTTCGGGTCCCTTGCCAACATACTCTGACTCTCATGACATGTTGATACAATCGTCCAATTCTACCGTCCCAAGTAGGATCACATATCCATGCGGCGTGCGACCGTGAGTACTTGTAATGGGGCACCTTAAACAAAATCCCTAAAGAATCAGCCTAAGGATATCCCTATCCAGAAACCAAAAAATTGATGAGTAACCTATACACCCCAGATCATTTCACATTGTCTTATTTGAATTTCTCAATCCCTCGCTATATAGTTGGTCGGAATTTACAACCAACGAAAGAGGAGAATCAATAGTTACTAAAGCTACCATACAAACCATAACGAGAGAGAAGGATGCAGGCTTACCTTCTTCGTCTTCAAACAGTTCCGAGTATATTAGTCCTTCTGGCCACATTTGAAGCACTTCACTTCTCGCTCTTTTTGCTACCTCTTTGGCCTCTTCTTGTGGGTTTGGCTTCACCTGTGTCGACCTTCATTTTTCCATTCGAACATCTTTTGAGGCGTTGTCTACAGACTGCGTGCTGGATGTTTGCATGAGGAGTTACGGCTTCAGGTCTTTGCATCTCCATGCGTTCGGCCTCCAACTTAAGCTTCTTTAATATGTTGTCAAACTTCGTAATATCCGGCTCAATTACTTCATGTTGGCCTAGGAAGCAGGAAGAGTACGAATGACAACTTGAATCTGTTGTTCATCGGACACCGTAAAGCATACTATTTCCAGGTCCCGAATCATAGACAAAATAGTTCACATGTGTCTTCACGTCATTGTTTGACTTCATCTTGTATGAATCGAACCACTGAGATAGGACGCACAACCTAGTCGGTGCGGTATGTCAATACCTTAACTTCATCGCATCCCATAGCTTACTAGCGGAGATGTAGCCTTCGAATTCTCTGATCATATTATCGTGCATTACTGGCAGCATAGTGAAGCATGCGGACTAGTCTCTGACGCACCACTTTTGGTACACCTTAGCGTCTTGCTTGTGCCGGGCCGTAGTGTCCTGCTTTGGTTTGATATCTCCTGATCTATCATGTTTAGGCTCTTGAGCTCGTTATGAAAATACTAGATCTTGCGGCACTAGATATCGTACTTATTATCATTCAACTTCAACCCTTCAGTGAGCTCGACTACTACAAATTTGGGAACCATCTCAAAGATGCATGGATTCAGTTAATTTTTAAACTTGAATGTCATAAGGGCCTTCACCCAATGAACTATTTCACAAATTTAATCTGTGTTTTAAGGGTGTGAAACTAGCAGGGCTGGCCCTGAGTCAATGGGGGCTCTAGGCAAACTTTCAAAATGGAGCCCATATATAGTGTAAAAAAAACTGAAATAAAAGTAAATAAAAAAAATGTTGCCACCAAGAATTGAACCTAGGAACCTCTAATGTGCAGGTGTAACATAATAACCACTACACCACAATTGTTTTTTGTTCAAAAAGGGTCATTGTATATACAAGTTCTATTTCAGTTACAAGATTATTAATATATGTATATGTCTAAATTAATTTTTTGGGCCCTCCTACTTCATGGGCCCTGGGCGGTCGCCCTGGCTGCACTGAGTCAGGGTCGGCCCTAGAAACTAGAACCAAAGGTTGGTTAAATAAAAGGTTGGCACATATTGCAATTTTGACAAGTAGAATATTGCTAGTGTCGATCCATCCCAATAGGCCAGCATATCTACCATTGTCGTATGCAACTTAACTCACACCACCAAATAATCAAAATTATGTCCCATGCTCATATTACATCAATTTCAGCATGCAAGCCTAAATTAAATAAAAAGCCCATGTAAAATTACATCAACGGGGTTGATCACCTAATCATGGCACACTACTCGGTCTTTGGGCCAAAACACCCAAATTGTAAGTGTAATGACTGAAAATGTACTGGATTTGGGTCGATTATAGGGTCACAACACTTCGTTCCTAAATTTGTGATTTTTCCCACCCAAAATTAGGGATATGGTTAATGTCTTTAATGGACCCCTTTTGGGACCTATTGTTATAGCAAAAACAACCCGGTCCACTCGAATTCTAGAATTGGATCGGGTCACATTTTGACTATATCCAATTGGCCCACCCTATCCCCGGAGGGATCGAGTAGCTTGGTGGTGGCCCACATAGCCCACCCGTCCCCGCGTAGGGGTTGGATCTCTTGCCATATGCTGACTGGTTATCAGAGACTCTCATGTAGGGTCCAATCGGTCTTCCATTACCGCCATAGGCTCCTCGAGCCCTACGGAGGGGTTGGGCTTTTCCGATCTCATCACAGGCCCCATCATGGGTTCGAAACCCATAGCGAATGCACTCCCCCTCCCCCGTGCATGGGGTTGGGACCCATTGTCAGCGATTGATCAGCTCCTACATGGGTTGGGAACCATTGCCAACGCTGGACCAGGCCCCGCATGGGGTCGGAACCATAGTCAGCGCTCGCCTGATCCTAATATGGGGCCTGGGCTGTGCCAGTGCCACCGGCTGCCGCCCAATCTCCTACATTGGTCATGGCTGGGCTCTGGGGCCGTGTGGCGGCCCAGACCCCTACATGGGGTCTTGAAGTAGTCATGTATGCTGCTAACTTTTACCATCGACCGATGTGTAGGGTAGGTTTCTTGGTCGACGGTTCCTCGCACGTTCCACCCCCTACAAAGGGGGTTGGATTGTCCCGAGCTGTTAGAGACACCCGATGGGGGGGGGGGGGGTCGAGGCTGATTGGTCAGTCTAATTGAGGCGGCTCGACACATGTATGGGGCTGGTCCTCATGTTGGATCACCCCAGACACTTGAGGCATGCTACATAATAGAGGTGGCCATTGGCAATTTGATCAAGAAAAACAACCGCAATCACGATTCCCAAAAATTTTATATAATGTTTTAATTTACAAAAGAAATTAAGGGCATAAATAAACCACATGATCACAAGCCAAAGATCTATATGCAACCCCCATAGATCATCACAAAACGAGAGACAGAAATGGTTATAATCAATAACATGATGAAAAACGGAGTTCGCAGTATCAGTATCGAAATCGGTATCGGACCATTCCTTTGAGTATCGGGATCAGAGGTATCGCCAGTATCGGCGGTTTCGGAATGGAGTATCGGATTTTTTGGTATTGTAAATCAAATAACTATTAACAAATTATTAATATTTTAGAAAGTATATTTTATACATTTAGCATTTTAAAGTATTTCTAATGTTGTTTCTTAGCAATTGGTTTACATGCGATAGATAAGTTTTCATCTTTTACATGCTTTTTACTATTTTACTATATTTTTACGCTCTTGTTAATTGGTTTTTTTCGTTCAATTTTCTTTACTGAATTTACCGGAAAAGAGAACCCTAATGTCGGTATCGGTCAGTATCGAGTATCGGTCGGTATCGGATCGGGACATGTCAAACCGTATCGATATCGGCCGATACTATAAACTGTGGGTCACAAACCCTATATTTAGAGCACCTAACATAATCACAAATCTCATCATGAATCATGTATAAAATCAAATATAAGACCTAATTTTTTGGCATGTAAATTATTATTAGATTATGACAACCATGAAATCCTATATTTTTAGGATTTGTAAGATCTAAAATATCGAGAAAGATCTAGGTGGGGCTCTGATACCATATGTAGATCGTAAAATAATCGAGGTATCATAGGAACGAGCAGAAGCAATTTAATGTATACCTTCAATGCGATTGAACAGGGTTCTTCCTATGATCTTCTAAGACACAGTCGTTGAAGAATCCTACGTGCGGAGACACTCACACGTGACAGAGAGAAAAGGAGGTAATTGCTTTGGTGGCAAGTATTAGGATTATGGTTCTCCACATGACCCCTCATTTATATAGGAACGTAGTTCTAATGGGTGCACTCCTATTGGGCACACTTTTCATATTGGACCCGACCTATACTTGGTCGACCCCTTGTGAACCGGCCCGGTCGGTATGGACTGGACTAGACTGGTCTGGTTCGGGTCCAATGCTGACATAAGTTAAAAAAGTTGTTTAGGTTATTATGTTGCTTTATTATCATATCCTCTTGCTGTATCCTTTATTTTTCTGGTTTGTCATATTGGTGCACTTGTATTGTCATAGTGTCCTATGATCTTCAGTGAAGTTGTTGCTGATCTCCTCTAGGATTCGAGGAACACTTGGTGGTATCATTATAAATATTATACCAATTTTTCTTGGATCTCGAACTACTGCCAAGCCAGTATACAAATCCTTCAAGATTGTAAGCATCTATGCCTCATTATCCGCTCTAAGCAGTTTCGGAACTCTGTATAGTCTGCTCCCTCACAAAAGATTTTATTTGTAATTTTGTCGAGTAGATACTAGAACATGATCACAAAAGATTTTATTTGTAATTTTGTCGAGTAGATACTAGAACATGATCACTTTGCCTTTCAAAAATTGCTCTCCAACTTTTAAACATGGAAATCGCAGCTTTGTTTTGCCATTCTAAAAAGTGTACATATAGCCTTATACTCCATATTTCAGTCTACTAGTCCAGTGATTTTTATACTATTCTCAATTCTCCGCCTCTAATGATTATAATCAACAAACAGAATGTCCAACCAGAAAATGTAATATCATCATAGTAAAGCTGATGCGAAGAAATTGAATATTTGTTATTAGCTTCACACTTCCTTTTTGTTGCTTGTAAAAGCTATTATCATACGGATAAAAAGATGATTTATTCAGGTCCTATATATGAAATCTGATTCTTTTAGCTTGCAAGTTTGTCATGGAGAATAGGTACGTCTTTCTTATGGTGTATATAGTCTTTCCTATAAAAAAAGGTTCCATATGCTAATTAGTTGGCACTTAATTGTGTGGAATACCTAATTGTGCTGGTCTGTGCCTGGTGATTTCAACAGGTTTACATCTTTAAAGCAATTTCGGAGGGAACAAATAAAGATATAGTTGACAATGTTGCTGATGAAGTTAGTAGTGCAAGGGGAGCAAAATCCATAATCAGGCGGAGGATCTTCTGATCTCTCAAAACTACCAAGAATTAGACAACAAAGCTTTATATAGGCGTCTTCTGGCGACACTTTAATCTAAATTCTCTGTTTTCCGCTGAAAGAACTTGTTTAGATGGTTGCTTTTTTCCGTTTTGTTGTTCGTGTTAGTAACTTAGTACTAACCATGCATGTTTAGGCATTTTGTATCCTTTTGTTGGTCAAATAACTGAGTGTATCTGTCTATACTGGATCTATATATGTAACATGATACTTTGTTAGAATGGCATGGTGTACTTGTAATGCATATATATCCTTCTCATTAGAAGATTTTAATGCACATACACGTACTTAATTGTAATATAAATGATACTTGTATTGATGCATACTGCAACAGTTTTTGCGACGCTGGGACCGCCTGTGTGCTGAACATTGATCATGCAAGGGCAAGTCGATAGGCCACAATCTTTTCCTGTGTATGATACCCTGATTCTTGAAAATATGAATCCAAAACAGGTTTTGTGGCTTACACCAATTCTACATTAGTACTTGGTTAATAAACATGTTTTGGTCTATGTTTATATAAATGATATGTTGCTGGTCACCTAATTATATTTTCTGGACTGTTTGAAGATTTTGGTTAGTTTGAACTATGAGTATTATCGCAAGATGCTATTTATAGTTTGTTAGAGGTATTTTTCATTATTTAGCATAATGGGATTTAGTCCCACATTGGGTAAGAGGAGAGGAGGTTAGCCTCTCCTATCTATAAGTTCTATTGTTTCAATAAAGATCATCCCATTATTATTATTCTCTATTTGGTATCAGAGAAATAATAATAAATATATTTTTTTCTTTCTTCCCTCCACAAAAACAAACCTTAGCCTAGCTGCCACCTCCCCTCCCTTCTCGTGTCCATCGATGTTGTCAGCCACTTCGATGTGACAGCTTCGGTGGGACAGTCCAGCCCAATCGGGGCCGTCGTTCACCTCCTGGCTGTCCGCTCCCCCTGCTATTCGTCGACCCAGAACCCCCCCCCCCCCAAACACACATACCCGGCCGCTTGCTCCTGTCATGTCAAATCATAATCCTAGTTTTCTCATAGCTGCCACTCTCCTCTTTCAAACTCTAATCTAGTTCCAAAAAAAATGTTGGGATTCTTAGAGGAAAAACTATGGCTTGTGTTCAGGCATGTTTTCAGGAATATCTATTCTTTCATATATTTTTTTGGGTAAACAAGTTTGTTTACAGGAACCTATGCCCTACAAAAATGACTTGAGATCTACAAACCAAAGAGGACAAATAACGGATTTGTTTGCAGGAACATCTGTTTCTCCAAGTTATTCTCGGAATGACAACAAAGTGCAGACACGGTGCTTGTCTTGCATGAGTCTGTGCCTTTCCTTGACCTCCACATAAGGATTTGGTGTTGAGAGAACTTTTTGTTGCATCCGTAAGTATGGTAGGGACCGACTCTTCTGGCGAGATTCATAGTTCTAGTGGTGGAGTGAGCGGAGGTGGTTCTCCCTTTACTGTTACTCATAATGATGAATTGGAAAAATCAATTGCCGCGTTAAAACTTGTCACGACCCGCATCCGCTATAAGGGCACGTGTACGTGACAACGCCCAGCCCTCACCGTAAAAACGGCGTGCAACGCTGTAGGTTTTCTACTCTAACAACAATTATATATATATATATCAAAAACCTGTCGAGAATATGGTCAACTCCGAGAGGAGGACAAGCAATGAATATATATGAGTGCTCAATCACAACTCTAAGATGATAAAGTAAAGACTGAAAGATAAGACAACAAGACGATAAAATATAACCTGTCAAGTCCAAACACAAATAATATACAAGTCCAAGTCTCTAATACAATCCAAAATGTAATACAGTCTCAAAAGTAACTGGAGACAAGGTCCAGTACAAAAGACCTACTCTAACTAAGCAATAGGTAAAGTCTCGTCAGGCGGAGCTAAGCCCTGCTGGACCAAGGTCTCCAAGTCTAAGCCCACTACGTCGTCCGGACCGTAGTAGGTACTGCAATCCCCCTCATCAGCATCTGTAATATTTTATCAACATATCCAGTCAGGATGGAACAAGTACATATATCTCATAACAAATCTCAAGATAGAATAAAAGCTATAAGACTGTAAATAGAGCATATACAATGAAATCATGGAGTGTACATATATGTATCATGGCATGGTAAGCTGTAGAGCTAGAGCTAGAACAAGAAAGTAGAACTGAATCATGGTATGTACACAAATCAAGGTAAGCCATATATCCAATGTGTGTGAGTAGCAGTTTCAACTTGTGATCGGCTTGGGTACCTGTCAAGAACTGGCCTGGCAAGTCATATGTACGATATATGACTCACACTGTTCGGGAATGCGGGATGGATCTGATCACATGCATACGCTACCACTCCCCCTACCCCAACTGGTAGAATGGATCCAAACGGGACACATCACTGCACGGGATTCTATGAGAAGGGAGCTAATCTTCTTTAGAATCAGTGACCATATATTGAGCAAGAGCTACAAGGGAGCTTGCACAATACATCCCAACCTAAGAAGGAGAAACATCTCTCGTCGGGATCCAGGAATACCAATCCGTGAGAACCATGTGTCAGGAATAAGCATATCTACACTAAGTACATGAATCATAACAGTTATCATAAATTGGAAATAAGTTATCAGAGAATGTACTCGCCTGTAATATGATAAAATATGTCAACCGGATCCAATACAGTGTCTCGAGGACCTATAGAGAACAAGACGTATCAATACTATGTTTAGGAAGTAAAGTTAAATCAAATTAAATCCTATTAAGTCATTCTAGGTCAAGACTGTAGGATCGTTGAGCACTTCTAGAGGGGGGGTGAATAGAGTGCGTGTGTGCAGCGGAAATAAAATCACCAATTAAAAATTAAACTATGGCAATGATGTAAGAGCAGTAAATAAAGATAGGAGAATCAAACTCAGTAACACAGCGATGTATACTGGTATCCCTCTGAGAGGACTAATCCAGTCTCGAGTACTCTTGCTCGATGTTAATCCACTAAAGGCACAAGCTTTAACTGAGTGCTTGCAACTCTTACACCACCGTGCTTGTTGACGAGTGCACGACCAACTCCAACACACACCGTGCTTGGTGACGAGCGCACGACCAGCTCCACAACGAGAATTTGTTGTTGAAACTTGACGACCTCTTTACAACTCTGAATAACCAAAAGACTTCTAAATCAAATCTGATAGTACTGGCTTTTGGCTAAGAGAAGTATAGGTGAGATTTGAAATTTTTAGATCACTAGAAAACACTTGAGATGAATAGAGAAGAGAGTGAAGAATGAATTGATGTTTTGAAATGAAAAGTTCTTCTCTATTTATAGGTGTTTTCACCAACCGAACTCGGGCAGAACTCGGACAGAGTTCGGATGCAAATATCTCGCAAAATAGACGTTGCTCGCAGATTTGGAGGCAACTGAAGTTTGAATACAAACTGACCGAACTCGGTCAGAGTTCGGGCCGAACTCGGGCCGAACTCGGCTAGGAGTTCTGTCAGGAGATATAATAAAATTCTTTTGTAAAAACAGTTTACAAACATGTTTTTGGTAATTTGTAAAATCATTTGAAAAGGAATATTTTCGAAATACATTTTTGAAATATTTGTAATCGAAAATATGAAGGGTAAAAATAGGTTTAGAGAAGGAGAATAATTTTAACCCTAAGCCAGTAATACCATACTTGATTTTACAAGGAAATTCCTAGACTCAATAAAGTGTAAAAATACAGAATAAAAGTAGAAAAGAGTCTTCAGAATTTTTGATGACTTTGACGCTTGGATTTATGCAGTACATCGTCCGTTGAATAAGATTTCATGTATCCTGAAATAGTTAGCAGCATTTTCTATATTTTGTGTATGGACTAAAGTATAAGTTGATTATCGAAATCGGGTGTGACCATGGAATGGGCCAACAATCTCCCCCATTTTGATAATTGACAAACTTGAGTTTATACCAAAATATATTTATAAAAAATAAAACAACATATCAAAATACCTGAAAAAAAATTTGTTTTAGCCTTGCATTTGCATTTTGTGATATTTTTGTATATCATTTTCTCCCCCTTTGTCAAGTAGTAAAATGAATCGGCTCCCCCGTAAATCATGAAGCCAACAATAGAAAAGACAAGACAAAGTGAAAGAAAAAATAGTAATCACAGCATAGATAAGTGAAATGCAATAAACTGAAATATCATAAATTTTCCACTAGAAAGTCAACTAGTACAACTGATAAATGGCTAACTGAAAGAGTTTAGACATGAAAGTAAAAAGTACTACATGAACAGCATCAAAACTAAACAAAACTAAATCCACTATCCTATGGCTGAATCCACATCACATCTCTGCGTCGTCTGCACCGGGAGGATCATGAGGGAAATAGGCAGTGGTCGGGTCGAAGTACTGAAAAGTAGTTTCATCAGTAAAACAAGGACCAGGGAAAGCAGGATGTGGAAGGATAGTGAGTGGATGAACTGGATCATGCACCAGGCTGTAATGGAGATCGGCAATGCTGTTTCTCAGCACCTGGGCCTGAGAAATATGCCAGAACTCGGAGTCTTGATAACGTTGCGTGGATACGGCAACGAAATCATCAAACCGCTGGTAGAAAGCCTGATCGAGTCCAGGGGCAGGGGCCGGAGCAGGAGGAGCATCTGCTGGAGGGGCCTCAGCATCAGCTACTGGGTCAGCAGGAGCAGCACCGGGAGGTTGAGGAAACCGACGAGAGCGAGTCAACTCAACAGGTGGAGAAGAAATAGCACACGTTTCAAGATCAATCTCGAAACGGCAAAAAATACTCGCAAGGTGCATAGGAAAAACAAGGTTCCTACCTGCATTCTTGCAGTTGAGCATCCAAGACATCATGGTTTTTGGAATGGAGAAAGGAATTCCAAAATGAATGTGATACATAGCAGAGAGTTCCAAAAATGTGACCTCATCGGTAGAGCCTTTCTTCGGAAGAAGGGCCGAGAAAATCATACGATGAAGTTCGTAAAAATTCTGATTAAGATGTCTAGAAAATATTCTCCGAGGAGGAGGAGTAGGGTGACAAATCAATTCCCTAAAAGAAGCTAAAGTGACATCGGCAGGGAACTGAATATGGTGGATGTCAACAAGAGCATCACCAAGATCAGGAACGTGAAAATATTCACTGATATCGGTGGCACTAAATTCTAGTTCCTGTCCAGCGACGCAGGAATAGAAATTTCCGTTTTGTTGTACTTGCAAATTGCAGTAGAACATACGGACAGCATTGTCGAAAATACTATCTTGGACTTCGAAAAAGTCGCGAAATCCAAGTTGATCAAAAACAGGAGCATATTCAAAGAAGGTTGTAAAGTTGACAAAGGCTCCAGTACAAATACGACGTAAAGAAAAGGAATCAAACAAGAGATTTGAGAAGTCTCTGTCGGGAAACAGAGTGCCATCAAATTCCTCGGGATCTCTAGGTTTGGCTGGACTGAAGAGACTAGCCGGAGTGTAGTCGGATGAGGAGGAAGCACCCTGAGAAGAATTTCCTCGTTGACGCTTCAGAGCCATAAGGAGATGGAGGAAGATCGTCGATGCCTTGCAAAGAAGGAGGAGGAAAGTCTTCTGGAAGGAGGTGGAACTATTTCACGTTTTGGTGTGGAGAAATAGTGGAAGAGAGGATGAGATTTATAGGTGCTAGGGCCGGCTGTTCGGTTCTGGAGCCATCACAGCGCCGACCGAACTCGGTCCGAATTCGGTCCGAACTCGGTCAGAGTTCGGGCCGAGTTCGGCCACTTGCATTCCCGAGATAGTTAAAGCAGTCAGGTAAGTAAAGATTGTAATAAATGATGTTTGACTGGTTTATTAACTAATTGCTGTTATTTTTAGGTTAACTGTAGGGATTGTCCCAGCTAACGGTGGTTCACCGGGGAACTCTTAAGTACCGCTTCGCTTCGACCATAGCCGTGGTGACAGACATATCCTTTGTAAGTTTGTCCCCAAAAATAATTTTCATTAGATAATAAATTATCAAGTCATAAATACAGTATTTAATTACCATATGTTTTAAGAATCCGAGAATTCAAGAATGCCGAGCTCACGCCTCAAGATGTTAAAACGGTCTTCAGCCAATGGTTTAGTGAAAATATCTGCTAGTTGATGTTCAGTATCAATAAATTCTAAGCAAATATTCCCGTGTTTTTGATGATCACGTAAAAAATGATGTCTAACTTCTATGTGCTTTGTGCGTGAATGACAGATAGGGTTCTTAGTTAAATTAATTGCACTAGTGTTATCACAATATATAGGAACATTTGTATAGTGCAGATTGTAGTCCTCTAAGGTTTGCTTCATCCACAAAATTTGAGCACAACAACGTCCTGCGACGATATACTCAGCCTCAGTTGTTGATAATGCTACTGAATTTTGTTTCTTGCTAAACCAAGAGACCAGGGCCTTTCCCAAGAAATGACATGTACCACTGGTACTTTTACGGTCCACTTTGCATCCAGCAAAATCCGCATCCGAGTAACCTATGAGGTCAAAGGATTTGGTTTTGGGATACCATAAGCCAACTGTAGAAGTTCCTTTAAGGTATCGGAAGATACGCTTAACGGCACTAAGATGTGATTCCTTAGGGTTTGCCTGATATCGTGCACATATGCAAACACTAAACATAATATCAGGACGACTAACAGTTAAATATAATAAACTACCAATCATACCTCGATACTTACGCTGATCAACAGGTTTGCCACTTTCATCAGCATCAAGCTTTGTAGATGTAGCCATAGGAGTCCCAATTGGCTTCACATTCTCGAAGTCGTACTTCTTTAGTATGTCCTTCGTGTACTTGGCTTGGTTGATGAATGTTCCGTTTGAGTGTTGTTTGATTTGCAATCCTAGAAAGAAGTTCAGCTCTCCCATCATGCTCATTTCAAATTCACTCTGCATACACTTGGCAAATTCTTGACATAGTTGTTCATTAGTAGAACCAAAGATGATGTCATCTACATAAATTTGCACTAGAAGTATATCATTATTCATAGATTTAATAAAAAGAGTAGTATCAATCTTGCCTTTTGAAAAACCATTATCAAGTAAGAAGGCGCTTAGGCGTTCATACCAAGCACGAGGTGCTTGTTTGAGTCCATAAAGTGCTTTCTTAAGCTTGAAGACGTGATCAGGTTTTTGAAAATCTTCAAAACCAGGGGGTTGTTTCACAAAAACTTCTTCTTTCAAAAATCCATTTAGAAATGCGCTTTTCACGTCCATTTGAAAAAGTTTGAAATCATTAAAACAAGCAAAAGCGCAAAACATGCGAATGGCTTCTAGTCTAGCAACAGGAGCATAGGTCTCATCATAATCAATTCCTTCTTCTTGATTATAACCTTGTGCAACTAGACGTGCTTTGTTGCGTAGAACTTGACCATCTTCACTAAGTTTATTTCAGAACACCCATTTGGTACCAATTATCGATTGACCAATAGGTTTAGGAACGAGTTCCCAAACTTGGTTTCTCTCAAATTGATTAAGTTTCTCTTGCATAGCAGAAATCCAAAATTCATCAGAAAAAGCCTCATCAATATTCTTAGGTTCTATTTGAGAAATAAATGCTACATTAGCTGCTACTTCAGAATCTCTAAGAGATGAACGAGTACTTACACCTTTGGATACATCACCTATTATGAGAGTTTCTGGATGATCCGGTTTGAATCTTAATGATTCGAATCTTTGGGCTATACCTTTCACAAGGCTCTTCTCAGTTCCTGCATCTTCGGAACTTTTATCAGTTCTTGCCTCTTGGGTAGGATCTTTTTCAGAACTCTTCTTTGTAGGTGCATCTTCATCATCACTGTCGCTAGATCTATGACTATTCAACTCATCAAAGGTAACATTAATACTTTCTTCAACAATCAAAGATCTTTTATTAAAAATTCTATATCCTTTACTCTTAGCAGCATATCCGAGAAATATCCCGTCATCTGCTTTCGAGTCGAACTTACCCAAGTTATCCTTGGTGTTCAGGATGAAACAGCGACAACCAAAAACTTTAAAATAAGATATGTTTGGAATTCTTCCAAACCAAAGCTCATATGGTGTTTTCTTCGATATAGGTCGAATTAACACCCTATTTAAAATATGACAGGCTGTACTAACAGCTTCTGCCCAAAAATATTTAGGAAGATTATGCTGATTAAGCATGACTCTAGCCATTTCGCTTAGAGTACGGTTCTTCCGCTCCACAACACCATTCTGTTGGGGAGTTCTAGGACAAAAAAATTCGTGGTAGTATCCACTATCATCACAAAACTTTTTGAAATCAGTATTTTCGAATTCGCCACCATGATCACTTCGGATACGAGTAATCATGAAGCCTTTTTCGTTTTGAACCTTTTTACAAAATATCTGAAATTCAAAAATTGCATCACTTTTGTTTGATAAAAAGTAAACCCATATAAAACGAGAGAAATCATCAACAATGACAAAAGCATAGAGTTTACCGCCAAGACTAGCGACTCTACTAGGACCAAATAAATCCATATGAATCAACTGCAAAGGTCTCGAAGTACTTACAGCGTTGATGGATTTAAAAGAAGACCTATGTGCTTTGTTCTTTTCACAGTCAGCACATACCATGTCTCTCTTGAAAGGGATTTCTGGGAGTCCTTTTACCAACTTCTTTGTGTTCAGACGTGAGATAGTATCCATGTTTGCATGTCCTAGTCTCATGTGCCATAGCCAGCTTTCATTTTGATTGGCTACTAGACACCTTCCTGTATTATTAGTATTCTCCAAAAAGAAAACATATATATTGTCTTCTCTAATCCCTTTATATATGGGATCACCAGATGACATATCATATATAGTACATTTATCTTTCACAAAATTGATACCATAACCATTATCTGCCAAATGACTTATGCTCAATAGGTTATGCTTCAATTCGGTTACTAGACAAACATCTTTTATTATTGGATAAGGAGACATACCTACAGTACCATTACCTATAATATCACCTCTCAAGTTATTTCCGAAGGAGACGTATCCTTCTTTCTTCATCGATAGCGTAGCGAATAAAGATGCATCACCAGTCATGTGTCGCGAACATCCGCTATTGAGAATCCACTTGCTTCTAGCATGAGAGGGTTGTGGGTCCACCTACAAGACAAGTAGATGAATCCTTTGGTACCCATTTTCTGAAGGGTCCACTCAGATTAGCCTTAGGTTTCCAAACTAGAGTATGGTTATCAACAAGCTTTCTTGCCATACAATATTGTGATATATGACCGTGTGTACCACAGTATGTGCAAGTCAGTTTAGTGGAATAAACTGTGTTTGCAGGCTTGTTCTGTTTGGAAAACCTATAAGTGAAAGCATAATAGTGTTCGTGTTTCCTTTGTGCTTTCTTGTTTTTAGTCCTTTTTGGTGTATGCTTTGCATTAGGACTAATCTTGGGCTGTGTCACAGGTATTGCCTGTTTGCCCAACTTGATTTCTAACTTTTTAGAAATCGCTACAGACTCTTCGTATCTTGCAGTCATATCAAGGAGTCTTTGTTCAGTTACTAGGTGCAACTTCTTCTCTATGTCATAAAGTTTGTGTATTTTGACATAGTCTTTTTCTTTCTTTTCAATGTTGAGGATAGCCTCTTGATAGTCTACTTTAAGTTTGGCTATCTCTTCCGTGTTACCGGTAGTAGATGTCTCTTTAATGTCTTCAAGTAAATTAGACAATCTAGCTATCTCGGCTGTGTGTGCCTTAATCTCTTTTCGAGATTGCTTATACTTGTCGAGCACAGTTTTGTGATCTTCAAGTAAATCGCTAAAGGCAGTCTCTAGTTCATCAAAAGTAAAATCATCAAACAGAGGATTAGATGATACCTTTTCGAATGCCATAAGACAAACATTTGCATTGCTGCAAGGTCTGTCTTCTTCTTCTGAGTCACTGGCATCACTCTCGTGCCAGATGCTTGTGTTGGCATACTTTCGGCCAGATGTGGATCTTCTGTTTGATCTTGACCGATCATATGGACTGCTCTTCTTGGTAGCTGGACAGTCCTTCTTCATGTGCCCTGATTTCTTGCATCCGAAGCATATAGTCTCGTCTTCATTGCTTTCTTGGATGTCTTTCTTCTTTCTGCTTGTGAACTTTAGATATTTCTTAAAGTTCTTCACAAGTAAGGCACGTTCATCACCACTTGATGATTCTTCATCTGAGTCATTGCATGTTGATTTTCTTGCTTGAGCTTTGAAGGCGATAGTCTTTTCTTTTGGTGTGGCCTCTTCAAAGTCTTGCAAGTCGAGCTCATGAGTCATCAATTTGCCCATCAGTGTTTCTAGAGTCATCGTGGTGAGATCGTTTCCTTCAATGATTGCTGTGGCTTTTGGATTCCAGTTCTTTGTTAGAGCCCTCAGCACTTTCCTGATTTTCTCATGGTTGCTGTAATCTTTACCAAGAGATTGAAGGGGATTAGTTATATCAAGGAAACGAGTAAACATCTGTGTAATTGACTCACCAGGTTTCATTTTAAAAGATTCATATTCCTGAGTCAGTCTACTGATTTTGGATTCCTTGACTTGGGAAGTCCCTTCATGGGTTACCTCAAGGAGTTTCCAAATTTCATGAGACATCTTGCAGGTAGAAACTCTATTGAACTCGGTTTTGTCAATTGCACAGAATAGTGCATTGATGGCTCGAGCATCAAGACTAGCCTTTGCTTTTTCAGCATCGGTGTACTTGTCATGCGTCTTTTCCATAAGAATACCTTCAACCACTGTAGGTGGTGGTTTCTTATACCCATCAATGACTATTGACCATAAATCAAAATCTAGAGACTTTAAAAAGAAAGTCATACGTGTTTTCCAGTATGTATAGTTTGTTCCATCAAATAGGGGAGGTCTATTTGTGGATTGCCCTTCACCGTTGAATATAGATTTCACGGCTGCCATATATATACTCTCTAGGATATGTTATATAAGAATATAACCCGCTTTGATACCAATTGTAGGATCGTTGAGCACTTCTAGAGGGGGGGTGAATAGAGTGCGTGTGTGCAGCGGAAATAAAATCACCAATTAAAAATTAAACTATGGCAATGATGTAAGAGCAGTAAATAAAGATAGGAGAATCAAACTCAGTAACACAGCGATGTATACTGGTATCCCTCTGAGAGGACTAATCCAGTCTCGAGTACTCTTGCTCGATGTTAATCCACTAAAGGCACAAGCTTTAACTGAGTGCTTGCAACTCTTACACCACCGTGCTTGTTGACGAGTGCACGACCAACTCCAACACACACCGTGCTTGGTGACGAGCGCACGACCAGCTCCACAACGAGAATTTGTTGTTGAAACTTGACGACCTCTTTACAACTCTGAATAACCAAAAGACTTCTAAATCAAATCTGATAGTACTGGCTTTTGGCTAAGAGAAGTATAGGTGAGATTTGAAATTTTTAGATCACTAGAAAACACTTGAGATGAATAGAGAAGAGAGTGAAGAATGAATTGATGTTTTGAAATGAAAAGTTCTTCTCTATTTATAGGTGTTTTCACCAACCGAACTCGGGCAGAACTTGGACAGAGTTCGGATGCAAATATCTCGCAAAATAGACGTTGCTCGCAGATTTGGAGGCAACTGAAGTTTGAATACAAACTGACCGAACTCGGTCAGAGTTCGGGCCGAACTCGAGCCGAACTCGGCTAGGAGTTCTGTCAGGAGATATAATAAAATTCTTTTGTAAAAACAGTTTACAAACATGTTTTTGGTAATTTGTAAAATCATTTGAAAAGGAATATTTTCGAAATACATTTTTGAAATATTTGTAATCGAAAATATGAAGGGTAAAAATAGGTTTAGAGAAGGAGAATAATTTTAACCCTAAGCCAGTAATACCATACTTGATTTTACAAGGAAATTCCTAGACTCAATAAAGTGTAAAAATACAGAATAAAAGTAGAAAAGAGTCTTCAGAATTTTTGATGACTTTGACGCTTGGATTTATGCAGTACATCGTCCGTTGAATAAGATTTCATGTATCCTGAAATAGTTAGCAGCATTTTCTATATTTTGTGTATGGACTAAAGTATAAGTTGATTATCGAAATCGGGTGTGACCATGGAATGGGCCAACAAAGACAAGTCTAGTTAGGTCAACCTTGGTCATGGGAGAACATTGGAAGTCAATCCGAATCAAACTAGGTCGAAAGTTGACTTACAGTTGACTTTTGGTCAACGGACCAACTCTGGTCAACTCTAGGTCAAACATAGGTCAACCCTAGGTCAATGGTGACTAACAGTTGACTTTTGGTCAACTGTCCAAGTTTAATGGAATTTGGGACTAAATTGGGTAAAGTGTTGACCCATAGTTGACTTTTGGTCTAAAAAGTCAACCGTGGTCAACCGAGGTCAAGACTAGGTCTAGGCGACTATTTCTAATCATTACCAACCCTTACAACCCATATCCAAGTCTATCTTGGACTTCTAAACCCGTATCTTGGCCATAGGCCAATATCCTAATTTACCCTTTTACAAAGGTAAATTCTAATCTAGGCAAATACCAAGTTAGCCTACCTACGCTTGGTATTTCGACCCGTGCTCCCTAGGGTAGTAAGGTAGTAGCCTATACGTTCGTTACCTACCATGATACCTAGGTAGAGTGGACGTCTAGTCCATCTCACGGCCCATTGCCGATATCTTGAATATCTCAAGATACGTAATGGTACGGCGCGATACCGTTGCCCTAAAACTCCGATTTCAACTCGGGAGCCTACCCGCAAAGTCTAATTCACGTATTCTAGGTCTCCCCCAAGTTTCATCGTGTTCCGACACTCGGAGCTCGATTTCACCCTCTAACTCGGTCTCCTCTAAATTCTATTTCCTATACTTCTACTCCTCATTCCTCTTCTAATTCTTACTCTTCAAATTCTTCTCCTTCTAACTCTTCTTCCTTCTCCTAATTCTAAATTCTTCTTGTTCTTTTCCTTCTTCCTATTCTTTCTTTCTCCTTATTCTCCTTCCTCTCATTCTTCTTATTCTAATCCTTTTCCTCTCTAATTCTCTTCTAACCTCTTCTAATTCTTCTTCTAAAAACATCTATTTAACTATCTAACTATCTAACTATATATATATATATTTTTTTTTAACTATCTAACTATATATATATATATATATATATATATATATATATATATATATATATATAGTATAAAGGGGGGGGGGGGGTACATAGGGGTATATAGGGGGCTATGAGGGGCTTGGGAGCTTGCTGCTGCTGCTGCCCTTGCTTTTGTTGCTGCTGCAGCTAGCTGCTGCCACTGCTGCATACTGCTGCTGCAGTTGCTACTTCTTCTCCCTCTTCTTCTAATTCTTCTACTACTCCTTCTTTCTACATATATATATATATATATATATATATATATATATATATATATATATATATATATATACAACTATCTATATATATATCTATCTATATATATATATCTAGTTATCTAGATATCTATCTATATATCTATCTATCTATCTATATACATACACACATACGTATCTATATATATAAATACACACACACACACACACATGTCTATATATATAAATACATACACACACACTCACACAAACACACACACACTCTCTCACACACACACACACACATGTCTATATATATGGTTCCTAGCCTAATTAGGATGGCATGTGGGCCAAGCCCAGCTAGTATGTGGGTCCCACTAGGGTCCAGACTACCCGGGTCTCCAACTTAAGTCCGAATTGGGTAAAATTCAAACTAAATCAAACAAATCCCTAAAAATTATATAAAATCAAATAAAATTCCTAAAAATTATAAAACTTGAAAAATGATGAAAATATCCCTAATTCAAAAACTGGGGGTGACAAATCTACCCTCCTAAAAAAAATTTCGTCCTCGAAATTGAATGAGAACTAACACAGCAATCATGAATAGAACAAGGAAAAAAGATAGAATTTTACCTCAAGGCTCGAAGAGATATGGGAATCGCTCCCGCATGTCGTCCTCTCTCTCCCAGGTAGACTCACCTGGAGAGTGGTGTCTCCATGCAACGCGAACCAAGGGAATGACCTGGTTCCGGAGCACCTTCTCTCTTCGGTCCAAGATCTCAACCGACTTTTCTGGATAGCTGAGTGTCGGTCCCACTTCGATCTTGGAGTGGTCCAAGACGTGACTGGGATCTGCCACGTACCGTCTCAGCTGCGACACGTGGAACACACTGTGCACTTCCTTTAGTGCGGGCGATAACTCCAGTCGGTAAGCCACTGCACCGACCCTGCCCAAGATACGAAATGGTCCGATGTATCGTGGACTAAGCTTCCCGCCGCCACCAAAACGAATCGTGCCACGCGTCGAAGAAATCCGCAGAAAGACAAGATCATCAACCTAGAACAAAACACAAGATTAAAGCTTGATCTAAAACAATCACAATCAGACTCAAATACTAGAAAAAACATCTAAATTATACCTCAAACTCCAACGGCCTCCGGTGGCTATCGGCCCAATGCCGCTGCCTATCCTGCGCCACCCGAAGTCTATCTCTGATAACCCTGAACTTCTCCGCAACATCCACTACCATCTCTGGGCCAAGCAAAACTCTCTCGCCGACATCATCCCAAGACAAGGGAGTACGACACCTCCGTCCATATAGAGCCTCGAAAGGTGACATCTCTATACTGGCTTGGTAGCTGTTGTTGTAAGCAAACTCTACCAAGTGAAGGTGGTCCTCCCAAGATCCCCCGAAGTCCAAGACACAGGTATGAAGCATATCCTCGAGGGTCTGAATCGTCCTCTCCGACTGCCCGTCTGTCTGGGGGTGGTATGCGGTACTGAACTTGAGCGATGTGCCCAAGCTAAGCTGCAAACTCCTCCAGAAGTGGGAAGTGAAACGACTGTCCCGATCCGAGACTATACTCACTGGAACCCCGTGCAATCGGACTATCTACCGTACGTACATCTCGGCCAACCTCTCCGTAGACAAACCCACCTTGAAAGGCAAAAAGTGGGCCGATTTGGTCAATCGATCAATAATGACCCAAATCGCATCCTTTCCTCCTGGAGAGCGCGGAAGCCCAGATACAAAGTCCATAGTGATATGCTCCCACTTCCACTCAGGAATGGGTAGTGGCTGGAGCAATCCACCGGGTCTCTGCCTCCCGGCTTTTACCTGCTGGCACACCAAGCATCTAGAAACGAACTGAGCCACCTCGCGTTTCACGCCATACCACCAAACATGCTGTCTCAAGTTTCTATACATCTTGTTGGCCCCAGGATGCATAGAGTACTGAGAACGGTGCACCTCCTGAAGAACCTCCTCCCGAAGTCCTCCGTTCGGCACGCACAATCTGGTACCATACCTCAACGACCCATCCCCCGCTATAGAGAACTCATCCAACAGTCCTGCCCGGACCTGCTCCCTGATGACCCTCAGAGCCTCATCCTTAAACTGAGCTGCCCTGACTCTGTCCATCAGCTTCGACTGTACCTGGAGACCCTACATCTGTGTCTCGAACCCAGGAACTATCACCTCTATGCCCAAACTCTCCAGATCTGCCAGAAGGCGACGATCCATCGTCAAACACATGGCCACGGGATACCTGCTCAAAGCATCCGCGACCACGTTGGACTTCCCCGGATGGTACTGTAAGGATATATCAAAATTCTTCATCAGCTCTAACCATCGCCTCTGCCTCATATTCAGCTCCTTCTGGGTAAACACGTACTTCAAGCTTTTGTGATCTGTATAGATCTCAACTCGCTTTCCGTACAGATAGTGTTTCCATAGCTTCAAAGCAAAGATGATCGCTGCCAGCTCCAGATCGTGGGTAGGGTAGTTCCTCTCATGAGGACGTAACTGCCTAGATGCATAAGCAATCACCTTCCCGTGCTGCTGAAGCATACAACCTAAACCCCGTCCTGAAGCATCACTGTAGATCGTATAACCACCAGATCCAGATGGCAGTGTCAAGATAGGAGCTGTAGTCAACCTCGCCTTCAGCTCCTCGAAGGCGGCCTGGCACTCCTCGGACTAAACAAACTCCTCGTCCTTCCTGGTAAGACGGGTCATCGGCTGGGCAATCCTGGAAAAGTCCTGTACGAACCTTCGGTAGTAACCTGCCAGACCCAGAAAACTCCGAACCTCTGCTACTGAGCTCGGCGTGGACCAGGACTCCATCGCAGAAATCTTCTTCGGATCCACTGAAATCCCCTCGCCAGAGACAACATGGCCTAGGAACTCCACGCGATCCAAGAAGAACTCGCACTTGGACAGCTTCTCATACAGCTGCTCCCTCCTGAGAGTGTCCAACACAATCCTCAGGTGCTCCTCGTGCTCCTCTGGTGTCTTCGAATAGATGAGAATGTCATCAATGAAGACCACCACGAACTTGTCAAGGTACTGATAAAATACCTTGTTCATCAAGTTCATGAATACCGCCGGGGCGTTGGTCAACCCAAACGGCATGACGGTATACTCATACTGGCCATAGCGAGTCCGAAAGGCAGTCTTCGGAATGTCATCCCGCTTTACCTTCAGCTGATGGTACCCGGTACGCAAGTCGATCTTCGAGAACACCCTCGTCCCGCTCAACTGGTCGAACAAGTCATCAATCCTTGGCAAAGGATACTTGTTCTTGATGGTAAGGTTGTTGAGTGCCCTGTAATCAATGCACAGACGTACCGTACCATCCTTCTTGGGGACGAAAAGAACTGGCGCGCCCCAAGGTGAAGAACTAGATCGAATAAAGCCCTTATCCTCCAGCTCGTCGACCTGTCTCTTCAGCTCCGCTAACTCACTGTTGTTGATTCTATAGACGTGCTGGGAGATAGGCTCAGCGCCCGGCACTAGGTCTATAGAAAACTCAACATCACGATCTGGCGGCATCCCGGGCAGCTCCTCGGGAAAGACATCCAAGAACTCAGCAATAAGTGGATGTGGCAACACCGGCCCCGCCAACAACGCTCAGCAGAATCTATCTCCTGGCTCCGCTGCACCCCTGGTGAACTCATACTCCGGCTCTCCTGGCGGCCTAAACAGAATCCTGCCCCCTCTGCAGTCGATGCTAGCGTGGTGCATGCTCAACCAGTCCATACCGAATATCACATCGTAACTCGGAAGTGGCATTACGAGCAAACACGCACTCAGCTCCCGGCCTCTCAAAGAAACTCTCCGCCCCTTGCAAACATTATTAACTAGGATGATGCCATTCCCAGTCATAATCTTGCAAGTCCTACCAAGATACTCAGCAATGATATTGTGCCTAAGAGCAAAAGAAACAGACACAAAACTGTGCGTAGCACCAGAATCAAATAAGGCCAAAGCTGGAAAAAAATCGAGCAGAATAGAACCTGCGACAACATCCGCAATAGGCTCCATCTCCTCGACTGCAAGAGCAAAGGCTCTACCCTGACCACCCCTCTGCTGGCGGTGCTGAACAAACTGCTGCTGCTGGATCGGAAGTGGACCCCGCTGCTGAACTACCGGCACACTAGCTGGTGCCCTCTGTGTCACGACCCGCACCCGGATATACGAGTACGAATACGTGGGCCACGCCCAGCCTACGTCACAGTATCGGCGGTAGAACGCTGTCAAGTATACTATACTAACTACAACATCTAAAGATCCATAACTAGAAATGTACTCATGTCACATCACAAAAACTAAGGAAGATAAGACGAGAAATAATAACAATATCACTAGAACAACTAGAATCTACAATGATCATAAGACAGAAAAATAAAGAAGGAACAACAAGACTAACTAAGGATAACTACCATGCAACTCACATAGAAGAATAGTGAGATCCACCTCAGCTAGCAACATCATGAAGTCCAATACTGAGGGCACAACTATTCCTAAAATTTTGTCAACATATCCAATCAGGATGGAACGAGCACAAATCTCAAATAACAGTTCTAGTTAGACGATATTGAAAATGTAGCAGTAATTAGAGAGAATATACAAGAAATCATGAAATGTACATATGAGTATCATGGCAAGGTAAGCTGTAAATCTAGAGCTAGAACAAGGCAAGTAAAACTGATCATGGCATGTACAAGAATCAAGAATCATCTATCTAGGTGTGTGAGTACTAGCTACAATATGTGGCCGGCTTGGGAACTTGTACAATAGTAACAGGCCTGGCTAACCATACGTGGGGTGTATGATCAACACTCACAATCAATAGGTGCACAATAGGCTTTAACCACACATCTACACTAATACTTCCCGTCCTCCGACTAGTATAGTGGATCCAACCATGATACATCATGACACGCGATTCAACGAGAGGGTAGCTAGCCTTCGCAGGAATCGTGTCTATACAATGCACAAGGAACAAGAAAAACTTGCACAAGATATACCAAGGAAAGCGAGGAATAACATCTCATGACGGGATCCAGAGAAATACCAATCCGTGTGAACAATGTTTCAAGAGAACAAGGATATCTACACTAAATACAAGAAACATAAACGATATCATAAAACAGAAATATTATCAGAGAATGTACTCGCCTGCGATATGATGGATAAGTCGACTGAGTCCAAGAACAGTGCCTCGAGGACATATAGATGGAATACTGTATCAATATAATGATTTGGAAGTGAAACTAAGTCATACTGAGTCAAAATAGGTCAAGACACGCCAAAGTAAGTCAGTCTAGGTCAAACAAGGTCAAACTAGATTGTACGGGGTCAATCTAAGTCATATTAGGCCTAATAAAGTCATACTAGGTCAAGACAGGTCTAGTTAGGTCAACCTTGGTCATAGGAGAACATTGAAAGTCAATCCGAATCAAACTAGGTCAAAAATTGACTTACAGTTGACTTTTGGTCAATGAGTCAACTCTGGTCAACTCTAGGTCAACCCTAGGTCAATGGTGACTAACAGTTGACTTTTGGTCAACCGTTCAAGTCTAATAGAATTTGGGACTAAATTGGGTAAAGTGTTGGCCCAAAGTTGACTTTTGGTCTAAAAAGTCAACCGTGGTCAACCAAGGTCAAGACTAGGTCTAGGCGACTATTTCTAATCATTATCAACCCTTACAATCCATATCCGATTCATTCTCAAACTCCTATTCTTCTCCTTCTCCTTATTCCTATTCTTCTTCTTATTCTCCTTCTCATTCTCCTCCTCATTCTCCTTCTTCCCTCATTCTCCTTCTCATTCTCCTCCTCATTCTCATTCTCCTCCTCATTCTCCTTCTCATTCTCCTCCTCATTCTCATTCTCATTCTCCTTCTCATTCTCCTTCTTATTCTTCTACTCATTCTCATTCTCCTCCTCATTCTCCTTCTTCCCTCATTCTCCTTCTCATTCTCCTCCTCATTCTCCTCCTCATCCTCCTTCTCATTCTCCTCCTCATTCTCTTCCTCATTCTCCTCCTCATTCTCCTTCTCCCCTCATTCTCCTTCTTATTCTCCTTCTCATTCTCTCTTTATATATATATATAAAATCTCACAACACACGCACACACATCTATATATATATAAATACATACACACACACACACATATATATATATATATATATATATATATATATATATATATATATAAATATATATATATATATATATATATATATATATATATATATATATATATATATATATATATATATATATATATAAATACATACACACACATATAGATATATATATAGACACACACACACACTCTCTCACACTCTCACACATACACTTTCTCATACCACCACCACCACTCTCCTCTACACACACATACACAAATACATATATATAAATACATACACATATATATATATATATATATATATATATATATATATATACATGTATACTCCTCTCTAAAGGAAAACCCCCAATTAAATCCTTAAACTAGATTTCTAGGGAAACCTACAAATTCTATGGGCAAAATGTTGAGGGTGGTCTCCTCCTCATTTATGGTGAAGGAAATAAATGCAAAAGAGAATTAATGAAGGTTTTAAAAGCATACCTAATTGATCTTCTTGAAGGAGAAGAAACTTAAAAAAAAAGAAATAGAATGGAGAGAGAGAGAGAGAGAGAGATTGCTTTGGAGTGAAGCAAAGGAGAGGGGGTGCTGCTCCATACATGACCGGCCACATTTTAGAGGGTTGGAGGCATTTGGCAATTTACCAAAATGCCCTCCAAGTCAAAGAAATGAGTGGTTTTGAGTTGGGGTCAAAATGGTAACTTGAAAACTCCAATTTCAAGTTCTAAATCTAATTCTAATTCCTAATCCCACTAAAATCAAATGGGATTAGTCAAATATAAATATCTGATTTTGGTCATGACAAGTTGGTCGGTTCCAGTTGGGTCCCGATCAGAGTCTAAGCTACCCCGGGTCCCCGATACAAGTCGGAATGAGCTGAAATTCGAACCCGACTCAAATAACCCCAAAACAATATCATAAATAATAAAATAAATTTCAAAAAAATATTCATAAGTATAAAATGACAAAAATACCCCTGTTCCTAAAAACTGGGGGTGACAGATTCCAAAAAAATGACTGGTCTGGTGCTCCTAAATTAAAACTCATGGTAACGTGCTTATGAGGATCAAGAAAAAGAGTGGGAAATCAATTAATAATTAAATGGTCTAAATTGACCCGAACTTGTACGATACAAAAGGAGCACAAGGGAACGAGTTTGGATGGGACATGATATATCGACGTGAAGGTAATCTCGTCTACTACAAACTTCAAGAAGAAAGTTTCCAGAGACTGGCATCCCTGATGCTCTAGAAATCCAAGTCACGGTAAAGAACATTAAATCAAATAATAATCAAATAATAATATATATTACAACTAATTGAATTATAAAATTGAAAAAAAATAAGCCCTAAATTCAGGGGCTTACAATTCTACCCACCTTATAAAAATTTCGTCCTCAAAATTAAAATCATCCTGTAGGTCAAGCTAAAACATGCAACTGCTATGGGTACAGTACTCAATCTGCTACCTTTGTGATCATCTATGCTGTTTCTCTCTACAATCATTTGGTTCAGGTTCAACATGCTTATTTCATAAAAACTATGTCACTTTACCCCTTAGAATCTTCATATCAATAAGAACCTTTATATATACTCTAAAATATAGGTCATCCTCGAGATACGTATATATATATATATATATATATATATATATATATATATATATATATATATATATATATATATATATATATATATATCTCAATGATTGGCCATCAACCAAAATTCCAATCTCTATAGCAATTTGTTTGTTTTCTTATCCCGTCCTAAGTATCTTTATCCTATTAATCACAAGCTCCTTGAAATTGTACATTCAAAACCTATTCTGGACATTGAGCCTTCTCTCTTTTACTCACGAACTCCTGAATATAAACCCTCAAATCTAAGCACCAGATTCTAGTCCTAAATCCGTAGTCACTAAATATAATATTTTATTACTCCTTCTTAGATACCTTAAAACCAATCTATACTATCAAACTAATCATTCTTAATGGTTTCGAAGTCCACTATAGTCAGTCACTCATATCTGTCCTATAAGCTTAACCCAATGAATCCCCAAGAAATATACTCATCACAATCACACATTAACATATTACAGTTACACTACAAAATCTGCTAACAAGGTCTGGCTATCCAATCGTCAAAAATAGAAGGTAACAAGGGCCTAAGACTGGGTCTAGCAATCCATATTAATATTCAGACAAGGTAAGGGTCAAGCAAGACAGGAAAGATTATTAAAATATTTCCTAGAATAGTACGAGGCCAAACGAAATACATAGGACGTAGTCGAAGTAAAACTCAAGAACCATATACCTCCGTAATTATGTCACATGAAGTTACTATCGCGCTAGTGTGCATCTAGCTGCGATTAACTTCCTTGTTCCATAATACGACGGATGGCTGCAGTGCACAGCTGCCACGCCAGATAATATAGGTTCCTGAACTTAACTTGGCTAATATCCGTGAAATATTTCCAAACAGTTTTGCAAAAATAAGGAGAAGATGTTAGTCAAAATGCTTAGGAAGTGGTCCAAGTAGAATTCGAGAAACATATTTAACCATGATGTCGTTATCTGAAGTCATGCCTCGCCAGTATTTCTCTGGATGCAAACCCCCGATTCCGTAATACAAGGATAAATTACCTTTCGAACCTTTCCTGAATCAAACCATGAGACACTTTCAACAATTATCGGGAAGGACAAGAATAATTACCCAAGTGGTTAGCGAAGAAGAGTTTAGTCAAATCATAGGAAGATGGAACACAACAATCATGTTGAGAAAATCCTAATTAAGCTGTAGATAGACAGAGTTAACCAAGACGGAAAAGAATGATGTTAAGGATTTGTTCTTGCTCATCCGGTCATAACGAAGTGATCCAATTTAAGATACAGTCTGATAACCATACACGTCTTCCTGAAATTATGTTGCCAAAATTTTTGCCACGTCAATAAGCATAGCTGCAATAAACGATGGAGTCCACAACTAAGATATATACCCTAAAATTATGTCATCTGGAATTCTTACAACGCTAATCGGTATGGCTGCAAAAAAATCCAAATTCCATAACTAGGATAGTATAACCGACATCAGGCTCCACGTCCCTGTCGTGCTAGCTAGTATGACTGCGATAAATTCTAAACTCCATAAATAAAGTAGACATTTATCGTTCTCATCAAATAAGTTTATCAGAATATCTTAACTCAATTCATAAAAATTGATCTTAGATACAAAGTCAAAGTCAACAACGAACGAACATCAAGATTTAAAATTCAACGACGAATTAAGGATAAGTAATGAAAACTAGTAGAACAGATTTCGAGACAGGATTTAGGAAAAGTTTTCAGGAGAAGTCCCAAAGGTACGATCTAGGTCAAGATAAAGGAAATCATTGGAAATATAATCTAAAACAATCTCAACCTGATATGAGACTGGCAAATCATATTCTCATCTCAACCTAGAAGATATATATAAGTTCAACTTATACCTTCCACTACTAAAATAACCCATTTTAGCGACGTCAGGAGACGTCGCTAAATAAGGAAAATACGTCGCTGAAACCAATTTATGACGTATTTAGCGACGAAAACCGGACGTCGCTTATAGGCAAGTCGCAGATGGCACTTTAGTCGCCGAACGTCGCTATTTGCGATGCGGAGTTCATTGTCGCTAGACGTCGCAAAATTAGCGACAGATAGCGACGTATCACTACGACGCCAAAATTGCGACGTAAAGCGACCACTTGCGACGCTGTAAACTTTATATATGATGACATGGCATGGCAGCCACGTGGGCAACTTAGTGACGCCTACCGACAGATTTAGCGACGTACACCCTCAGCCCACGTCAGCATATTAGTGACGTCTAGCGACGTTACGTCGCTATTTAGCGACGTATAGCGACGTCTACGTTCCGTCGCAGTACGTCGCAGAACGTCGCTATATGTCGCAGATATTATAAAAAAATTTTAAAAAAATATAATTGATATTTTTGTTATGCTGTGTGTCTGTGTTTACAGTGTGTGTGAAGTGTAGTGTTCGAACCATCGACAGTTTCGCTTACTGTTCTATGTTTTATCTTGGATAGAAAGAGCATCAGTTCAGGGTGTACTTCTCAGAGCTTCCTATTCACGTCCTTTACCTTCTCGGGAACCTTTACGACGTCCCGAGAAAGTGAAAGACGTGAAAATAAAGCTCTCAGAAGTGCACCCTGAACTGTTGCTATTTCTATCCAAGATAACACATACAACAGTAATCGAAACTGTCGATGGTTCCGAATACTGTATTTCACATTTACTGTAAATACAGACACACATTATAACAAAAATACACAATATATTTTTTTAAAATTTCGGCAGCACCTCCTTTGTATATCAGATCATCGCTTATAACCTAGCATAGGTATATTTGTCATCCCCGTCGCAGATATCACAAAGTAAATATCACAATAAAAATAAAAGGCAGTACAAAGTAAATATCACAGACACACATCCTCACAAACATCTAATAGAGTCAAATAAAAATAGAAGATGATAAAAAGTCTCCCACCAAGTGTATAAACAACAGTGTACCAATAAACAATTTGCCCACAGGGCCAATACATACAAGTCATAAAAACCAATAAAATTACTGCGGACCCCTGTCGCGCAACTGGGACAACTGGGATAGAATGTAGTCATACTTCTCCTGGGTGAGTTGCACCGTAGGGGCAGTAGGAGGCAGTGGAATGTCTGGAGTCGGCGCCGTCGATGGACCTGGAGGACGTATCTGCTCCAGCTCTCGTAGTCGCTCACCATGCGCAGCAAGGGTACTCACCACCCTCTCAGTATACTGAGCGAGTGAGGCAGACATGCTCCTCTGCGATCCCTCCAGCTCGACCTGTCTACGCTCTGTGCGCTGCGTAGACTCGGTGAGCGTCTGCAAGCTGGCAGCTGTAGCCTGATGCAGACTCATCAGCTCCTGTATACTGCGCTCGACCGCATCAAATCGTCCGGTGACGATCGGAGGGTCGGATCGTCGCTCGACCGCATCAGAAATCTGCTGCTGCAACTCGCGACACAGCTCCTCGATCTGACGACGAACATCCTCAGCTCGTGACGACGCCTGCGTAGCCGGAGACTGCGCACTGACAAAGGGGGCCAGGGATGACTCCGAAGCCAAATACGCGCCGTAGGATCCCGTACCGTAGTACGTACCCTTCTGAAGACCGCTAACGGCGGTCATCCAGAGCTCGTCCGGCGATGGAGCTGTAGGCGGCTGGGAGGAAGTACCAACCCCTCCCTTTGCTTGTGCACTAGCAGCAGCAGCAGCAGCCGCCTCCTCCTGTAGCCGAACAAATTCGGCCTAGAACATGTTTGCTAACGTGTAAGTGTTTGCTAAAGTCCATATTGATATCTATTTTCCTGTTTTCTAAATTATAGTAAATTAATATAAAGAATAGAACGTACATATGCCTGCGTTGCCCTCTCGTCAATGAACTCCCCAGCCCTCCGATAGGTGACCAGAAAGACGGTTACCATGTTCGGATCCTCACCATTTTTTATCTGTTAAAATATATTATCTATTATTAGTATTAAACATTCTATCGAACTATATATAAATTAATGTCCGTCATAGAAAACATACCAGACGACGAAAATGCTCCGTCACCGGAATAGAGCTACCATACCACTTACCGGCGCTCGACCGCACCACCTTGGCCTTCTCAGACCGCTCCTGGTACCTGCGCTCGCTGAATCTAGCCTTCATCGCAGTCCACTGCTCTGGCATAATCCAACCCTAGATCGGCTGTCCGGAGCGATCATGACGCTTCTGGTCGTCGATCGCATCACGGATGAGCTTGGCTGCGACGACAAAAAATTGGCCCTCGATCCTCGCCGCCCGGTGTGGTGGATAGAAATAGGTCCTCTACAAGAAGTAAAATACAAAAGTTGTATAATATACACAAATGATTATTAAAATTTAAAAATAAACAAATTTTTTACCTTGAAGTGGGCGAACCAAAAGGCCTTCCTATCTGCGGGAGCATCTGAGTAGTTAATCCAAGGCCCACCATAGTTCTGCCTCAGAAATGTCCCCAGCTGTCTCTGTACTGCAGAAGGCTGATATCTATACAATAATAATTTTTCATGAATATATATGTACACATAATCATTTGAGAAATATATATTAATTAATTAACTTACTTCATAGGTCCGTCCGTCCAAATCTTCATACGCGTCTCGCCCGGGGGAGCGCATGGAGGGTCGCTCTCACCTCTTGCCTGGACAGGATCAGTCTGATCGTCGTCCTCCATATGCTCGACGTCGGCTCCCCCCATAGAGCCATCGACAGAAGGAATGCTGGACGGGGGATCAGGGATGCTGGACGAGGGATCAGGAAGGCTGGACGACGAGGGAGGAGTCGACAACCTGCTGGAACTGTCCTGTCCCGGTAATGGACCGGGAACAGAACGGTACAATGGCGTACTCGGAGATGAGGATGAGAGTACGGAACTGCCCTCTCCATCCCCAGCCCGAGGCTGACGGGACTGGCTAATATAAAATCCTCCGCGTCGTCCTCCTGGTCTAGTCATACCTGATAATAACATATGACAATAAAACAAAAATACATATTTATATGATAGACATCACAGATTTTTGAAAAATATCATGGTCACAGATAAAAGTGTCACTAAAGTGTCACTAAAGTGTCACAGATTTATTATTACAAAAATATATATTTATATGATAGACATCACAGATTTTAATCCTCTTCTGAAAATTCATCTAGTTCATTTAGTTCATCTTCCTCTTCTTCTTCCTCCTCTACATCTTCACTTTCATCTGCATCTTCCTCTTCAGATAATTCTACTTCTTCTACACAATTAGATGTGTAATGAGGAACTTCCGTCGTGTCTACTTCTATAATATTTGTTACAAGAGGTAGTTCATCCTGTTGATAAGCTATATCGTCAACCTCAAAGGTATTTCTAGCTTTGGTCTTGCATACTGCCCACCAATCCGACCTTGTTGTTTCCCATTTAGGATAACTTGTGAAGTACACGAGCTGAGCCTGACTTGATAGGACAAATGGTTCATAGGCTTGATATCGATGCCAATAGTTTATATCAACAAGACCGTGCTTGTCTACTTTCCAACCTTGACCTTCAATCGGATCGAACCAATCACACCTGAATAACACAATCTTAGCAGGCTCTATTCCATAACTATATGTCAGCTCCACGATCTTCTGTAGCATGCCATAGAAATCGTTGCCCGCATCAACATCTTTGTAGTTCGAAGATCTGATACACAAACTGCTGTTTTTGGTGGAGTCGAGATCCACAAAGTTGTCTCTGATCGGGCAAGTTGTTGACTTGAACCTAAATCCATTAATACAGTAGCTTAGCCATATTTTTGCAGCATAAATTGGTCCATTGGCTAGCGTTCTAATAGACTCATTCTCAAGTCTTACGTATGGACGATCGACCTAAATACCACGAAAGAAGCAATTAAGCTCATTCTCAATCAAGTGCATATATAGAAAGGTAATTACAGAGTTCTCAAGTCTTACATATGCACTCAACCATGATGGAAAATAATGCCTCATTTCTTGTTCTAGTTCTTCTTCTGTTATGTATGGCCTAGCTGACCTCACATCATCATTAAATATGCTAAAAACAACATCGTGCAATTAATGTAATAGTATCATTCTCAACACTATTAAAATAATGTAGACGTATTATTTACTTACCCCTCCAGTTTCTCTACTTTTTTCTCGTCGCAGTTGAGTAATACATATACCTGAGCAGCCCTTAGCTCATCATCGTTCAGATATCTCTTTTTCATCTTACCCGATGGCTTTCCTGGAGCATTGAATACCTTCAGTATTGTATCATTACTTTCATGATCTCCCTCGTCGTTTCTGGAAGCTCTCGTTCTATTAGTTGCAACATGAGGCTTGAAATACATCGAACAAAAGTTTGTAATCTCCTCGAGAACATAGGCTTCACAAATAGAACCCTCGACCCGTGCCTTATTTTTCACCTTTCTTTTTAGGTGATTCAAATGTCGCTCGAACGGGTACATCTATCGATATTCGACGGGTCTACCAACACGTGCCTCATAGGATAGATGAATCGGCAAATGCTCCATAGAGTCAAAGAATCCAGGAGGAAACACCCTCTCTAGCTTGCATAGTGTTACCGCAATGTCCTTCTCTTGCTTTTCTAGACGATCAACGAGCAATTTCTTAGAACAAAGATCCCTGAAGAATATGCTAAGCTCCGTCAATGGATCCCAAACTGCCTGCGGTAAAAATTCCCGAAATGCAATCGAAATTAACCTCTCCATGAATACGTGACAATCGTGGCTCTTCATACCCGTCAATTTGTTTTCTTTCGGATCGACACATCTTCTCAGATTTGACACATATCCGTCTGGAAATTTTAGGCCCTGGATCCACCGACAAAGTCTCACTTTATCCTCCTTGTCCAGCGAGAAAATTGACTTCGGCAGGAACTGTTTTCCATTCTGCTGTATCAAATGCAACGTAGGGCGTTTGTATATTTCTTCTAAGTCCAACCTGGCCTTGAGATTATCTTTCGTTTTTCCCTTTACGTCCATCACAGTATTAATTATGTTATCAAACACATTCTTCTCAATATGCATGACATCAAGATTATGTCTGATTAGATTGGTACTCCAGTATGGCAGATCCCAGAATATGCTCCTCTTTGTCCAGTTATGATCTCTACCAAATCCATCGCACTTGTACCCAGTTGTAGGATCTTCGATAGCACTTGAAAAATCTTTAACCTCCTCCCATATCGTGGCTCCACACCACCTTGGCGGTGGATCATCCTTCTCTATAACGCCGGTACGGAATGCATTCCTGTTCCTTCTGAACGGATGATCTTTTGGCAGAAATTGCCGGTGACAATCAAAGAAGCACGGTTTTCCTCCGTATTTCAAGCGGAAAGCCTTACTACGGTCCATGCAATACGGACATGAGAGACGGCTATGAGTGCTCCATCCAGATAACATTTCATAGGTCGAAAAGTCGTTGATGGTCCACATAAGGGTTGCCTTCATCTGAAAATTCTGCTTCCTGAAAACATCGTACGTGTTAGCGCCTACTTCCCATAACTGATTCAACTCATCTATCAAAGGCTGTAAGTACACGTCAATGTTCCTCTTGGGATTGTTCGGACCAGGAATTATAACGGTTAGAAACATGTACTGAGTCTTCATGCACATCCAAGGCGGTAGGTTATACGGAGTGACAATCACAGGCCAGCACGAATATTGGGATCCCGAAAGACCAAAAGGAGTAAAACCGTTAGAAGATAGTCCCAACCTGATATTACGCGGATCTGAAGCAAAATCAGGATACACTCGATCAAAGTGCTTCCACGCTTCTCCATCGGATGGGTGATCCAACACTCCTTCAATCTGTTCTCGCATGTGCCAACTCATATTTTCGGCCGTCTCTTTCACCATAAATAATCTTTGCAACCGCGGCGTTAAAGGCAAGTAGTGCATTGAATCGGTCGGTCTTCTTGCACCGGTAGACCTTCCTGTACTAGTTGTCTTATAGCGATCAGTACCACAAAATCTGCACACATCTGCGTCCTTGTCGTCTTTGTAGTACAGCATGCACCCATTGCGACAGGAATCGATTTTCTCGTATCCCCTCCAGAGCGATCTCACCATCCTCTTAGACCGGTAGAAGTCTTTAGGCAACTTAGCACCCGCCGGCAAGATCTCTATAATCAACTCCAACACTCGGTTGTAGCATTCTTGCGACATATTAAAATCTGACTTAATGCTCAACAGTCTTGTAACCACCTCCAACGGTGAATGATCCTCACAACCAGGATACAATGGAGTCCTTGTATTCTCCAGCAACTCCATGAACTGTGCAGCATCGGCGTTCGGTGCCTCCTCAGGTACATCATGAACAAAACTAGGCCCCGCAGCGTCGAAAACCATGTTCATGCACCCGTCGTCGTATGCATGATTATCTGAAACAAAATTAGGTCCCGCATGCATATATGGCTCAACATAAGGCTCCGGCTCTGATGCTAAAGACACAAGTTCTCCGTGTGCGGTCCACTGATAGTAATTAGGCGTGAAACTCCTCGAGTACAAATGATATGTCACTTCCACTTCTGGATAATATTTCACGTTATGACATTTCACACACGGATACTTAATTTTGGTGCCGTCTATGTACTGAGGGAACGCCTTAGCAAACTGCAGGAACTGCTCTACTCCCGCTATGTATTCATCCCGCACACCATACATATCATCAGGACGACGATTGTACATCCATGAACGATTCAGGAAGTAGTAATTCATATCCATTTGGAAATAATTCTGCAAAGATGGACACACATTATCCAACAGATACAAATTCGTATATTATGTCTTATTAGGGACACAGATTAGTAGCGGACAGTTACTAATAACAATGATATGCAATCTAGGTCAAACTAGGTTGTACTAAGTCAAACAAAGTCAAACAAGGTCAACCTAAGTCAAACAAAGTCAAAAAAGGTCAAAGTAGGTCAAGGGTTGACCTATAGTTGACTTTGTCAACTCTTAGTCCAATCTAAGTCAAATATCCTATTTCTAGTCATTACCTACCAAGGTACCGTTTACCTTATCGCTATTGGTATCCCAATACCAATACCTTAAGTTGGTACCCTTTACCTTATCGCTATTGGTACCCTTTACCTTATCGTTATTGGTATCTCAATACCAATACCGCGGTAACATGGTTGGTACATTAAGGGTCTTTGACAAGGTGACAACCATGTCACCCTCTCAGTCATATCCCAACTAATAAATAGTCAACCTTGGTCAAACAAGGTCAAATCTAATATATCCTTACTAATTTACAGTTTACAGGAACCCAATGTTAAAACATTCATTCAACTCATTAGGAAGAACAAAACTCAGGTATAGGAATTAAACTATTCACTTGGTTAACAGTCAATTCAATTTCAGTTATTCAAGGGAATCAGTTGACACATTCAGTGGATTTATCTCAGGAATAGAAAAACCAATCTCAGTCCTATTTACAATTTAAGGAAAATAAAATCTACATTTCTTTTGAAAACAGTGTATACAAAAAGGGAAATCAGAGTCTCAGGTTTAACACAGTGAAGTGATATATGTGTCAAGAATATTACTGAATGTTAAAGGAAATAGTGGCAGACATTTGTGTTCAAGTGTCAATGCAAACAGTGAGCTAACTAACATTAAGAAATCTGGAATTATATTAACAGTTGCAAAGGAAAGAAAATTCAATGAGCTAATAACTGGAATGGGAAACAATGAGCTAACATGAAATCAGTGAACAAGAAAACTGAGAATACATCTCAGGAAAATAGGAAGGGAAATCAGTTCCCAGTCCTGCATGTCTTCGAGAACCAACACACAGTCCAATTTCTCATACTCAAACATATAGCCTATTCTAATTAAGCAATCCTGCAGTAAACACAAACTAAAACATGTGGGGATCATTATAACTCATCAAAAGGAATCAGTTCAATTCAGTTCAAGTTTGTGTTTAGCAAACCAAATTCCTGAGTTTTCATCAAACCAATTTAAATCGAACCCCATGTCCAATATCCTATTCTCAAATCACAAGCCTAATCAGAAATGAAAAAAAAGGAATTAACAGGTACTAACACATGTGTTACAACCAATGATAACTGAACAACAATTAGAAATCAAAAAAATTTGGAATTGAAGTTCAGGGGACAATCAAAACTGATTCATGAGTATCAGTCAACCCATTGAAACCAACTCGAGTCCAAATTCCATTCCCATATCATAAAACTTAATTTAATAAGTAAAGATCAATCTATCATAGGCTAATACACATGTAGGAGTAATATTGGTACTTAAAACATTAGTTAGAATCAGATTAACAGGATTGACATAGGAAAAACTTGAAACGTATCATGTATCAGTCATGTAAAGTCAACCCACATATGTTCGAATCCCATATCACAGCAACGACCCATTCTCAATGTAAATATCAACTAACATAGATTAACAACATGTCTAGGAATCAAATCTAGCATTTAAATCACAATTTAAACCATTTAAACTAGGAATAAATCTGTGTGTGTGTGTGTGTATGTGTCTGTGTCTGTGTTTGTGTGTGTGTGTGTCTATGTCCGTGTGTGTCCGTGTGTGTATGTGTGTGTGTCTGTGTCTGTGTCTGTATGTGTGTGTGTGTCAGTGTCCGTGTGTGTATGTATGTGTGTCTGTGTCTGTGTCTGTGTGTGTGTGTGTGTCCGTGTCCGTGTGTGTGTGTGTGTGTGTCCGTGGGAGAGGAGGAGGAGGAAGGAAAGGAGTTAGGTTAGGGTTTACTTGAGGAAGAGGAGGAGGAGCTCGGATTGGGGGAGGAGGAGCTCGAGGAGGAGGATCTCGAGGAGGAGGAGCTCGCCGGAGGGGGAGGGAGTCGCCGGGGGGAAGGGGGTCGCCGGGGGGGAGGGCACTGACAGAGGGGGAGGGAGTCGCCGGGGGGGGTGGGGGGAAATTAAAATTTTTGGGTTTTCGAGTGAGAGTGAGGGGGAAAGAAGGCAGCGGCGTGCCCTAAGTAAAATAACTTAGCGATGTCACGTGTTGACGTCGCTAAACGTCGGAACCATGGCGACATATACTTATAATATGTCGCTGAACGTCGCTATTCAGCGACGTAGGATACTCCTGTCGCAGAACGTCGCTAGTTAGCGACGTTTTGCGACGTGTTTATAAAGATGTCGCTACTGGCGACGTAATTTCTTACCGTCGCTACATTACGTCGCTATTTGATGATATTTTAGTAGTGTTCCCTCTGGGGTCCACAAACTCATTCCAAGAAAGAATAAAGTTTGATACGGACAAATATTTCAGAAATCAGGACGGACTGGAATGAATGGGAAAAATTTCGAAAAGTTCGAAATAAGATTCCCAGGGGTCATCCTTGGAATCTACCAAGAGTTCTTAATATGTGACTGAGTACCAAAATCCTAAAATATTCCATTACTCAACCTCAATCCTAGTGCAGGCTCGTAGTAGTACAGATAAGCTCAAGTACTACCACGATTTCGCATTAATAGCAAAGACTGACCTGCATGGGCTACCACTAAAAACGTGTCACGACCCGCACCCGAATATACGGGTAGGAATACGTGGGCCACGCCCAGCCTACGTCGCAGTATCGACGGTTAGAACGCTGTCAAGTATACTATACTAACTACAACATCTAAAGATCCATAACTAGAAATGTACTCATGTCACATCACGAAAACTAAGGAAGATAAGACGAAAAATAATAACAATATTACTAGAACAACTAGAATCTACAATGATCATAAGACAGAAAAATAAAGAAGGAACAACAAGACTAATAAGGATAACTACCAGGCAACTCACATAGAAGAATAGTGAGATCCACCTCAGCTAGCAACATCATGAAGTCCAATACTGAGGGCACAACTATTCCTAAAATTTTGTCAACATATCCAGTCAGGATGGAACAAGCACAAATCTCAAATAACAGTTCTAGTTAGACGATATTGAAAATGTAGCAGTAATTAGAGAGAATATACAAAAAATCATGAAATGTACATGTGAGTATCATGGCAAGGTAAGCTGTAAAGCTAGAGCTAGAACAAGGCAAGTAAAACTGATCATGGCATGTACAAGAATCAAGAATCATCTATCTAGGTGTGTGAGTACTAGCTACAATATGTGGCCGGCTTGGGAACTTGTACAATAGTAACAGGCCTGGCTAACCATACGTGGGGTGTATGATCAACACTCACAATCAATAGGTACACAATAGGCTTTGACCACACATCTACACTAATACTCTCCGTCCTCCGACTAGTATAGTGGATCCAACCATGACACATCATGACACGCGATTCTCCGAGAGGGTAGCTAGCCTTCGCAGGAATCGTGTCTATACAATGCACAAGGAACAAGAAAAACTTGCACAAGATATACCAAGAAAAGCGAGAAATAACATCTCATGACGGGATCCAGAGAAATACCAATCCATGTGAACAATGTGTCAAGAGAATAAGGATGTCTACACTAAATACAAGAAACATAAACGATATCATAAAACAGAAATATTATCAGAGAATATACTCGCCTGCGATGTGATGGATAAGTCGACTGAGTCCAAGAACAGTGCCTCAAGGACCTATAGATGGAATACTGTATCAATATAATGATTTGGAAGTGAAACTAAGTCATACTGAGTCAAAATAGGTCAAGACACGCCAAAGTAAGTCAGTCTAGGTCAAACAAGGTCAAACTAGATTGTACGGGGTCAATCTAAGTCATATTAGGCCTAACAAAGTTATACTAGGTCAAGACAGGTCTAGTTAGGTCAACCTTGGTCATAGGAAAACATTGGAAGTCAATCCGAATCAAACTAGGTCAAAAATTGACTTACAGTTGACTTTTGGTCAACGGGTCAACTCTGGTCAACTCTAGGTCAACCCTAGGTCAATGGTGACTAACAGTTGACTTTTGGTCAACCGTTCAAGTCTAATGAAATTTGGGACTAAATTGGGTAAAGTGTTGACCCATAGTTGACTTTTGGTCTAAAAAGTCAACCGTGGTCAACCAAGGTCAAGACTAGGTCTAGGCGACTATTTCTAATCATTACCAACCCTTACAACCCATATTCGATTCATTCTCAAACTCCTATTCTTCTCCTTCTCCTTATTCCTATTCTCCTTCTCATTCTCCTTCTCATTCTCCTCCACATTCTCCTTCTTCCCTCATCCTCCTTCTCATTCTCCTCCTCATTCTCATTCTCCTTCTCATTCTCCTCCTCATTCTCTTTCTCATTCTCCTTCTCATTCTCATTCTCCTCCTCATTCTCCTCCTCATTCTTCTACTCATTCTCATTCTCCTCCTCATTCTCCTCCTCATTCTCCTTCTTCCCTCATTCTCCTTCTCATTCTCCTCCTCATTCTCCTCCTCATCCTCCTTCTCATTCTCCTCCTCATTCTCCTTCTCCCCTCATTCTCCTTCTTATTCTCCTTCTCATTCTTTCTTTATATATATATAATCTCACAACACACACACACACACATATATATATATATATATATATATATATAAATACATACACACATATCTATATATATATAAATACATACACACATATCTATATATATATATAAAAAAAAAAAAAAAAAAAAAAAAAAAAAAAAAAAAAAAAAAAAAATATAAATACATACACACACACATATAGATATATATATATATATATATATATATATATATATATAGACACACACACACACACTCTCACACTCTCACACATACACTTTCTCACACCACCACCACCACTCTCCTCTACACACACATACACAAATACATATATATAAATACATACACATATATATACATGTATACTCCTCTCTAAAGGAAAACCCCCAATTAAATCATAAAACTAGATTTCTAGAAAAACCTACAAATTCTATGGGTAAAATGTAGAGGGTGGTCTCCTCCTCATTTATGGTGAAGGAAATAAATACAAAAAAGAATTAATGAAGGTTTTAAAAGCATACCTAATTGATCTTCTTGAAGGAGAAGAAACTTAAAAAAAAATAGAATGGAGAGAGAGAGAGATTGCTTTGGAGTGAAGCAAAGGAGAGGGGGTGCTGCTCCATACATGGCCGGCCACATTTTAGAGGGTTGGGGGCATTTGGCAATTTACCAAAATGTCCTCCAAGTCAAAGAAATGAGTGGTTTTGAGTTGGGGTCAAAATGGTAACTTGAAAACTCCAATTTCAAGTTCTAAATCTAATTCTAATCCCTAATCCCACTAAAATCAAATGGGATTAGTCAAATATAAATATATGGGTTTGGTCATGACAAGTTGGTCGGTTCCAGTTGGGTCCCGATCAGAGTCTAAGCTACCCCGGGTCTCCGATACAAGTCGGAATGAGCTGAAATTCGAACCCGACTCAAATAACCCCAAAAAAATAACATAAATAATAAAATAAATTTCAAAAATATTCATAAGTACAAAATGACAAAAATACCCCTGTTCCTAAAAACTGGGGGTGACAGGTTCCGAGAAAATGACTGGTCTGGTGCTCCTAAATTAAAAGTCATGGTAACGTGCTTATGAGGATCAAAGAAAAGAGTGGGAAATCAATTAATAATTAAATGGTCTAAATTGACCCGAGCTTGCACGATACAAAAGGAGCACAAGGGAACGAGTTTGGATGGGACATGATATATCGACGTGAAGGTAATCTCGTCTACTACAAACTTTAAGAAGAAAGTTTCCAGAGACTGGCATCCCTGATGCTCTAGAAATCCAAGTCACGGTAAAGAGCATTAAATCAAATAATAATCAAATAATAATATATATTACAACTAATTGAATTATAAAATTAAAAAAAATAAGCCCTAAATTCAGCCGGCCGAACTCCGCCATATACTCCTCCACAGTCATACCGCCCTGCTGCAGGTTCTGAAACTGCCGCACTAGGCCGATCTTGTCTGTGGAGAAAAAGAACTTCTCTCTGAACAGGGCCCGAAACTCAGCCCATGTGTGGCCCTCTCCTGCAAGAGCCGGCTTGTTCCGGAACCATGTTCGGGCAACATCTAACAACTGCAAGCCAACCGCCTCGACCTTCAGGTCGTCTGCCAAGCGGGAGGCCCTCATCTGACGCTCGATATTCTCGAGCCAGTCATCAGCATATATAATGCCCTCGGTCCCCTTGAAATCCCTCGAACCCAGCTTCTTGAAAGCCTGGATGTCCCCGATCTTCTGCTGCTGCTGCACCTCCCTCTGTGGAGCCCCATGCTCCACTGCCGCCAGAGCCAACCTGTGTGCATCCTCCATGTCCTGGCGCATGGCCTCTGTCTGCCTCATCTGAGCCTCGTGCTGGGCCCGCTGGGACTCCAGCACCTGCTGAAAGAACGCGACCATCTGCCCCATGTCTGCAGGCAGAGAAGGCAACGGAGGGATAGCTCCCATCACCACCGGAGGAGTCCCCTGCTGAGGAGGAGGAAGAACGCCCCCGACAGCTCCCGTCTTAGCCCCCGGTACTGCAGAAAAAGCACCCGCAATGACCCCAGGGACAGTCATCGAGAGCGCTGGAGGAGTACCCCCGAGAGCCCCTACTGAAGTCCCATCTGCAGGGGATGTGACCAGAGCCTGTCCGCCAGAGGTAGCAGACCTCTCCGTCTCCCCGTGCTTCTCGCCAGGAGAATGAGTCATAACCATCCTGGAGACAGATTAAAAAAAGATATCAATATGGCACATGAAGGACAATATCAAAGGAGGACAGCTAGAAAATAGTAAATCAATATCAAGGACGGTAAGCAAGATAAGCAAGGAAAGATCCTACTGTGATTGAGTACTCTTAGCCTACTACCTCCTATGTGTAACACAGGCTCGTAGTCAATACTCTAAGACGAGTGCCGCTATGACATCGCACTAATTGCGACTTCAGGACCTGCATGGGCCACCACTAAAAACGTGTCACGACCCGCACCCGCTATAAGGGCACGTGTACGTGACAACGCCCAGCCCTCACCATAAAAATGGCATGGAACGCTGTAGGTTTTCTACTCTAACAACAGTTATATATATATATCAAAAACCTGTCGAGAATATGGTCAACTCCGAACGGAGGACAAGCAATGAATATATATGAGTGCTCAATCACAACTCTAAGATGATAAAGTAAAGACTGAAAGATAAGACAACAAGACGATAAAATATAACCTGTCAAGTCCAAACACAAATAATATACAAGTCCAAGTCTCTAATACAATCCAAAATGTAATACAGTCTCAAAAGTAACTGGAGACAAGGTCCAGTACAAAAGACCTACTCTAACTAGGCAATAGGTAAAGTCTCGTCAGGCGAAGCTAAGCCCTGCTGGACCAAGGTCTCCAAGTCTAAGCCCACTACGTCGTCCGGACCATAGTAGGTACTGCAATCCCCCTCATCAGCATCTGTAATATTTTATCAACATATCCAGTCAGGATGGAACGAGTACATATATCCCATAACAGATCTCAAGATAGAATAAAAGCTATAAGACTGTAAATAGAGCATATACAATAAAATCATGGAGTGTACATATATGTATCATGGCATGGTAAGCTGTAGAGCTAGAGCTAGAACAAGAAAGTAGAATTGAATCATGGTATGTACATAAATCAAGGTAAGCCATATATCCAATGTGTGTGAGTAGCAGTTTTAACTTGTGATCGACTTGGGTACCTGTCAAGAACTGGTCTGGCAAGTCATATGTGCGATATATGACTCACACTGTTCGGGAATGCAGGATGGATCTGATCACAGGCATACGCTACTACTCCCCCTACCCCAACTGGTAGAAAAGATCCAAACGGGACACGTTACTGCACGGGATTCTATGAGAAGGGAGCTAATCTTCTCTAGAATCAGTGACCATATATTGAGCAAGAGCTACAAGGGAGCTTGCACAATACATCCCAACCTAAGAAGGAGAAACATCTCTCGTCGGGATCCAGGAATACCAATCCGTGAGAACCATGTGTCAGGAATAAGCATATCTACACTAAGTACATGAATCATAACAGTTATCATAAATTGGGAATAAGTTATCAGAGAATGTACTCGCCTGTAATATGATAAAATATGTCAACCGGATCCAATGCAGTGTCTCGAGGGCCTATAGAGAACAAGATGTATCAATACTATGTTTAGGAAGTAAAGTTAAATCAAATTAAATCCTATTAAGTCATTCTAGGTCAAGACAAGTCTAGTTAGGTCAACCTTGATCATGGGAGAACATTGGAAGTCAATCCGAATCAAACTAGGTCGAAAGTTGACTTACAGTTGACTTTTGGTCAACGGGTCAACTTTGGTCAACTCTAGGTCAACCCTAGGTCAATGGTGACTAACAATTGACTTTTGGTCAACTGTCCAAGTTTAATGGAATTTGGGATTAAATTGGGTAAAGTGTTGACCCATAGTTGACTTTTGGTCTAAAAAGTCAACCGTGGTCAACCGAGGTCAAGACTAGGTCTAGACGACTATTTCTAATCATTACCAACCCTTACAACCCATATCCAAGTCTATCTTGGACTTCTAAACCCGTATCTTGGCCATAGGCCAATATACTAATTTACCCTTTTACAAAGGTAAATTCTAATCTAGGCAAATACCAAGTTAGCCTACCTACGCTTGGTATTTCGACCCGTGCTCCCTAGGGTAGTAGGGTTCTAGCCTATACGTTCGTTACCTACCATGATACCTAGGTAGAGTGGACGTCTAGTCCATCTCACGGCCCATTGCTGATATCTTGAATATCTCAAGATACGCAATGGTACGGCGCGATACCGTCGCCCTAAAACCCCAATTTCAACTCGGGAGCCTACCCGCAAAGTCTAATTCACGTATTCTAGGTCTCTCCCAAGTTTCTTCGCATTCTGACACTCGGAGCTCGATTTCACCCTCTAACTCGGTCTCCTCTAAATTCTATTTCTTATACTTCTACTCCTCATTCCTCTTCTAATTCTTACTCTTCAAATTCTTCTCCTTCTAACTCTTCTTCCTTCTCCTAATTCTAAATTCTTCTTATTCTTTTCCTTCTTCCTATTCTTTCTTTCTCCTTATTCTCCTTCCTCTCATTCTTCTTATTCTAATCCTTTTCCTCTCTAATTCTCTTCTAACCTCTTCTAATTCTTCTTCTAAAAACATCTATTTAACTATCTAACTATCTAACTATATATATATATATATATATATATATATATATATATATATATATATATATATATATATATATATATATACGTATCTATATATACATATATAGTATAAAGGGGGGGTACATAGGGGTATATGGGGGGCTTGGGAGCTTGCTGCTGCTGCTGCCCTTGCTTTTGTTGCTGCTGCAGCTGCTGCTAGCTGCTGCTAGCTGCTGCCACTGCTGCATACTGCTGCTGCAGTTGCTACTTCTTCTCCCTCTTCTTCTAATTCTTCTACTACTCCTTCTCTCTACATATATATATATATATATATATATATATATATATATATATATATATATATATATATATATATATATATATATATATATATATATATATATACAACTATCTATATATATATATCTATCTATATATATCTAGATATCTATCTATCTATCTATCTATCTATCTATCTATCTATATACATACACACATACGCATCTATATATATAAATACACACACACATGTCTATATATATAAATACATACACACACACACTCACACAAACACACACACACACTCTCTCACACCACCACCACCACTCTACACACACACAATACATATTAATATATATATATATATATATATATATATATATATATATATATATATATATATATATATATATATAAATATATATACCACTCTATATATGAAAACCCCTAATTAATCCTTAACCTAGATTTTTAGGAACCTATTAAAAGCTATGGGCAAATGGTGGAGAATGAGCTCCTCTTCATTTATTGTGAAGGAAAAAATGAAATAGAGGAATAAATGAGGGAATTAATGGCATACCTAATTTGAAATCCTTGGAGAAGAAGAAGCTTGGAAGAAAGAAAGAAATTAGAGAGAGAGAATGTTAACTTAGTTGTGAAGAAAAAGAGGAGGGGGAGGTGGCTATGTGTGGCCGGCCATGGGGGGGCTTAGTGGGTTTGGATGTGGATCCACTAAGCCTCCAACCCATTAGACTTAGGTTGGGTTCGGTTCGGGTTTGGTTTGTTTCGGTTCAACCCAAATCGACTAATTAAGTCTCTTAATGACTAATTAAGCCATGGAAGTAGGGTTTATGGTTCCTAGCCTAATTAGGATGGCATGTGGGCCAAGCCCAGCTAGTATGTGGGTCCCACTAGGGTCCAGACTACCCGGGTCTCTAACTTAAGTCCGAATTGGGTAAAATTCAAACTAAATCAAACAAATCCCTAAAAATCATATAAAATCAAATAAAATTCCTAAAAGTTATAAAACTTGAAAAATGATGAAAATACCCCTAATTCGAAAATTGGGGGTGACAAAACTAAATGGTGCGAACTACCTTGCATGGTCCAAGTCTATCAAGGTGGTGTTGAGAGCAAAGAAGAATTTGAAGTTTTTGACGGACGAACCTCCACTTGAAACGTTCGATAATTATGAAGATTGGATGAGTGTGGATGCATATGTTATGTCATGGTTGTGGCATAGTATGGAGACAAACATCGCTGCTAATGTTCAGTGGTGTGAATCGTCCAAACAAATTTGGGCACCTCTTGAAGAATCATATTCGCAGAAACGAAATGTTGTCCGTATCTATGAGTTATACGAATTATTGTTTCAATTAAAACAAAATGGGAAGCATGTGCATGAATATTTAGCCTCAAAAAAGGCTTTGTGGGAGGAACTGCTACAGTATCATCCTGTTACTACTGATTTGAAGGAGGTTCAGCGACAGAAGGAGGAGTTTCATGTTTTTCTTATCATTGCTGCCTTGGATCCTGCTCTCGACCCTTACAAAGCTCAAATCCTTGCTGGAGAATAGTTACCTATGGTGGTCGATACCTTCTCTCCTCTCAATCGTTTCTTTCTAGGTCAGAGTTCTGTGAGTCCAAGTACCGACTATTCTGTCTAGTTTTTAATGTTGGTGGTCGTGGACGTGGATGCAGAGATGGTGATCGTATTTTTGGTCGAGAAGGAGGCCGTGGTGGTAGAGACAATGGTCGTGTTGGTGGTCCAAGTACTGACTCTTCTGTCTTATACCTGTATATGTGATTGAAGCTCTTGTCTTGTCTTGTATATCCTCGAGGGGAGTACCATGTCTAGGATGGATTATGCAGAATATCACACCCGAAATCCTAAATAAAAATGTCAATGATTAACAAGTAGCTTGATCATTTAGAGCATAGAAGGGGAGAATCTTTAGGTTGCATGCAATCCTATTATCGTGTCAGTCTTCCTGGATGGATTTAGAACTCTCCATCATGATGGACACATTTCTAGCACACCGTTGAGTAGGACAACTTGTACATGTCTTTGTTTACTTGTTACCATTATTGGCACACCGTCGTGTAGAGTAGACGTTGTGTGATGCATACTGAGCTCACTGTTGAGTGATGCCACTTCCTTAGGATTCAGGTCGGTTTGAAAATTCTCAAATTGCGCATGTTAGTAATTAGGATTTGTGATAACCCTATTTAGCTAATGTATCAAGCTGTACTACTTGCTTGGCCATGATTGATAGAGTCCATTTCTTGTCCTTGAGATTGTTTTGTCTTGTTCCTGTACTTTGATCATGTCTTAGTTTCCTTACATGTTTACTGTTCATGCCATGGTTCTTGATCATGTATATATATATTATTCCAGTTTACATTACATGATCATGTAAATGCTCTCATATTCCAGTTTACTTACTTGTTTCTAGTTTTCTTTCATGCTTCTAGAGGTACCTTTACTTTATTCATGGTTGTAATTGTTATGTTTTCTTCAGTCTTCATTATGCTTGTATGTTGGTTTTTAGTTCATAGTTTGCTTTCTTTGTGGTACTTGTTATCTGGGGTCATACTTATTTCTGTTTTGTATATCAGGTGATCATACTTCTTGTACTTTACTTATTTGCCTGTGATTGAGATACTAGGATTGCTTGACCTAGGATCGACTGATGGATTGTAAGAGTAGCCCACATGTCTATACAGTTGTGATCGTATCTCGAGGTACTGGTGTACTCTGGTATACGTAGTTGTCCTGATTCCATCCCTGCTCTCCAGTATTCTAGTTCTGGGTGTGACAGACCCCAGCCGATAAAGAAGACCATGCTTCCCACAATATTTCAAAAGCGGCTCTATTATGTTTAGAAAATATTTCCACATACAACCCTAAGCAATTAAACAATTACAACTTAAGCCCTGAACTTTAGAAAATATTACAAAACTCACCTAAACACTTATATAATATTTAAATATCAATAATTCTGATATAGTTAAATTATGTCTTATTTACATTTAATATTTATTAGGCTCTTGAGATTTACTTAAAGACCTGGGATATACTTTATATTCTTCGGCCCCAGCGGAATTGGACTAAGTCAGACAAATATACCTTGCCAAAGATGTTACAATTATAGCTTGCTTTATTTTATTTTATTCTTTATTTGATTGAGATATTTTTAATTAAGTTTATTAGTGGTCGTTAGTGACATAAATTACTTGATTCATAGATTTGTTGTTTGTTTCATATTTTGATTACTAGTTCATAGTTCTACTGTTATTACCTACTTATATTCGGGACACGTATTGACTTCAAGACACAGAACAGTTGCATATATGATAGTTAGTGACATGTAGTGATACTATTTAGTTGTTCGTTATGATTCTCCATTCATAGACTTGACACATATCTTACTTAACGTGCCCACTAAGGATATGGTTATCTGCTTAAAACACATGACTACGACTTCTATTTCCTTCCTTAACCTAGTGTCCATTAAGGATATGGATCTTCTTAACTTAGTGGGTACCAAGGTTCGTGGTTTGATTCTTAATCGCGAGTTCAATAAGGGATATTGTAGTTGTTATCACATTTATCCAGCAATTCATGTGTATGTAGTTGTTTTCGCATGCATATCACACAGTCAGCAAGAGTTGTAGCATATTAAATGTCTTCATTTATGCATGTTATATTCTATTACATTGGACATTGTAATGTCACGAAATGATGTTATAAAATGCATCTTTATGGGTGATAAGACTTTATAATGTCAAAAAATTAGTTGCAAAATGTGTGAGAGGATGACGTATCAGTTCACTTGCATTTGTATGTTTACGCATCAGATTTAACACAAATATATGATTATATATGAATTTAGCTATCCTTCTTGCTTGATTTATAACCAATTTCACATCTTCAAATTTATCGAAGTCCCCAAGAATCAAATAGGTGCAATGTGCAGCACATGATGACCAAAATAAATACGGAAACCCTTGAACTAATAGTTTCCTACTGCTACATAGTTGGATTCATTATCAATTATGATTTGCATCATATTTTCAGGTCCAACTGATTCTATTACTTCCTTGAAAAGCCCAAACAACAGTCATGCAGTTTTTGAATGTGCTGTAGCATCAACTAATTTTAGAAAAATAGTTCCACATGCACTGTAAACTAGAAAATTAATCAATGTCATGCTCCTTTTATCTGTCCAACCATCAGCCATGATCATTTTACAACCTCTCAATTTTCATCCAGCTTTGAAAGTGTCTATGAAATCCTTTACCTCATTAACATTTTTTTCTTCAAAATGGACGTTCTAATAACATGATAAATATGACCTTTATACCATGGACCAATAGCAACCACAACATCAATCATAGGTTGAAAATAAGGTAAATTAAGGGAATTGAAAGAGATACAAGCATCATACATCCATTTACCAACAGTCGAATGTGCTTTTGAAACTAGATTCTTGGTGGCCATAACACTCTTAATTCCAGGTTGAGAACCAGGAGTAGGAAGCAAAAAAAAACTTTTTCATCCGTTTTTTTCGTTTTTGACTTCTTTATTCTTTTAGTTTTACAATTGCTAATAAGATCATCACTTTTTCCCCATTTGTTTCCACATCTAAGGCAGCACAATCAATTTCAATATCATTTTCTTTTCTTTTCTTGTTCTCAACATTGTTGAGACTACTTTCAATTCGATACCTCACATCTTCAGGAACTTGACGTTGCATCACCCCCTTTTTACGAGCTAGATGTTCCTTCATCCTATGTATTCCATCTCTACTATGTTTTTTGACATAGTTGCATTTAAGTATAGTTCTGCCTCTTCCAGTTGGATTTGCTATTGCTCGAGAATGCTCCCAAATAATATTATCTATTTTACCACGAGTTGAATTAGGATTCTCAACAGTAGGAGTTACATGAGGCTCAAACATACCGCTATAACAAATGCAACAAGATATTAAGAACCACATCAATATATATTACATGAGGTTCATACTTACTGCTTTACTAAAATTAAGGATAAAATCTTACTTGATAAATCAAATTATTAAAAATTGTAGAAGATTCTCTTGTCCTTGTCTTTGTATTTTAGAAGGGGTGTCAAGATAATGAGAGTGGGTGAAGGGGATAGATGGAAGTCCTTCCATCTTTAATTGATAATTAGGGTTAAAGTGAGAATCCATCTTCTACCCCCTCTTATGATTTTTTTAAAAAATAAATCGACCGGTTCAAGTGAAATCCGGTTCGGACAGTTCACCGGTTAAACTCGATTATGTAAAAAAATGTCGGTTCTTTAAAGGACAATGGTTCAGGTCGGGCCAGACTGATTTTTGGCCAAATTCGGTTCGACCCGGTCCAACCGTCAGTCCAGTTCTGGCAACATTGACTAGAATAGAAATTTCTTTACAGCACAATAGAGTCAATTTTAGAACAGAAATTTTTATATAGGGCAAAGAATTATATCTAAATTGTAAAAAAAGTAAGAAGTTTAGGGAATTTTTATATGGAGTAGTGAAACGACAATGAAGATGGCACACTGGATGGCAGAAACGGGGGGGGGGGGGCACGCGCCAGCGTCCATGGCGCACGAGAGAATGACGCGTCAGCCTTGATGGCGCGCGGGTGGGGGGGGTAAGCCACTGCCAGGCATTGGGTTGGAGGAAAGCTGCTGCCAGGCATTGGGGGGAGGGGGAAGTATGCTTTGGTTTGGGAAAAAGTTGATAGTTTGGGAATGTGTGCTTTGGGGGGACGAAAAGCTGATGCTTTGGGGGGGGGGGAGAAAAGCTGACGCAACATTGGAGACCGTCCTTCCGTGTTGGAGCCTCCCTCTTCTTCATAAATCCCTTACTTCTTTCTTCTCCTTCACATATTTTTCACAGAACCTCTTCTTCTTGTTCTTCATCTTCATCTTCTTCATTTAAGTAATTTTTTACAAAATTGAATGTAGATTTTATTTGAATATTTATATTACTAATTGTATTTTTGAGAAAATTTAACCGATGGCTCAACCGAATGACGGACGTATTCCCGGAGGACCGGTTACACAAGTCATCAGACAGGAACGAGAGAGTCATATATCTAAGTTAATTTTTGACGGACAGGTAAATTTATAAATGGTAACTAGCATTATTATTTATTTATTTTAAATAAATATAACAAATATAATTCACTTGTAGCTATATGATTATCCTTCCGAGGCTCGAACACGGGAGCATGGAAGTTGGAGGATGCATAGAGGATATCACAAATGAGAGTTAAATGCTGCCCAAAAGGAGTTGTTACGTTCATTTGGGTTTCAACATCTAGATGAAATTCAAATTTTAGTCCACGATGTGCACCTCATTTTTAGTCTCGCTGAGCGTTGGTGGCCCCAACACAACACTTTTCAATTGCCAGTTGGTGAAATGACAATTACACTTTGGGTGTTGCAAATATTCTAGGATTACCTATTACAGGTGAACCTATATATTTTGATACACATTTAAATCCATCTGAAATAATCAGGAGATATCTAGGCATTATTGAACCATCGGACTTAGGAGGAAAGATTTTTGTCACGGTAACTTGGCTTCGGGATAATTTTATGGATCTACATACAACTATCGACGGTCCAGTCGAGGTTGATGATTTAAGGGTACGTAATTATTGTTAAGATTTACTTATTAGTTAATTTAAATAGTGTGTTAATTTTAATATGTTAGTTTCAATATTTGCAGATACTTCGTTGTACTAGAACAATTTTGCTCTGTTTGTGTTGGGCAATGCTATTTTCTGACGGACAAAAAAATAGAGTAAACGTGCGACTATTACCTTTCTTAGATAATCTAAAAGAACCTTCTCGTCATGCATGGGGAGCTGCTACCTTAGCATATTTATATACCAGCTTGATACAATTTGCTAGATCGAATGGTTCAAAAAATTGTACGGGTGCATGACTCTGGTTCAGGTCATGGAAAATTAATACCTAAATTCGTTTCAATTATACACATTTTTTAATACCATATTATTTCTGTTGTAGGTATGTGTAAGCCCCCTGAATTTTCGGGATTATTTTTGAATTTTCTAAATGAATTATTTTTTGATAATTTATTTTGATTTAATTAATTTTGATCATTAAATGCTCTTTACCGTGACTTGGATTTCTAGAGCATCAGGGATGCCAATCTCTGGAAACTTTTTTCTTAAAGTTTGTAATAGACGAGGTTATCTTCATGTTGATATATCGTGTCCCACTCGAACTTGTTCCTTTGTACTCTTTTTGCTTCGTGCAAGTTCGGGTCAATTTAGACCATTTAATTATTAATTAATTTCCCACTCTTTTCCTTGATCCTCATAAGCACGTTACCATGACTTTTAATTTAGGAGCATCAGACTAGTCTTTTCTTGAAACCAACTTCTCATGCATGATCTATTCGAGACGCCCTACACCCATGACCTTCGTGTCCCACTCAGACACACCATCTTGTGCTTTATTTGCTTCACACAACTTTTGGGTCAATTTAGGCCAATTAATTATCCATCGTAGAATGTGACATGGCTTTCAATTTAATTTTGGGACCCGACATCGTTCCAACCTAGTCGACCCAAAATATGGACATGGCCCACACGAAGCCTACTACCCGTATGACACTTCTGTCCCATTTATTTGAGTCCCCACATGCTACTTATTTTTCCATGATCATAAATACCTATTTTAATTCAAATATTGCACCATGTCCGATTTTGACCCGACCCGGCTCGACCGAACCCGAACCCAAGCTCCATGTTGTCCTCTCGTGACTACCCAAACATCCCACATAAATTCTCACTTTTCCCTATTTTTAAATATCTCTACAAATATCTAATTCTCTCTCTCTCCATTTCATTTATATATATATATATATATATATATATATATATATATATATATATATATATATATATATATATATATATATATATTATATATATATTTTATATATATTTTATATATATATAATATCTCACTTTCTCTCTCACCTCACATCACACTCTACATTATCACACACAACCCCCTCCTGTATAGTACCAGCCCACTCTCTCTCTCTCTTTCCCTCTCTCTAAATATCTATCTCTGTTTCCATATATTATACTCACACACACATAAACTAACTCTCTCTCTCACTCTTTATAATTACACTCACATACAACCACCCCCACCCCTTACAGCCGACATCATCCCTCCCTCCTCTCGTTCTTTTCTTCTTCTCATCATCATCTCCTTCTCCCTCCTTCTTCTTCTTCATTTTTCTTTATCACCACCCTCACCTCCACAAACACCAACACCACCACCCTCACCATCAAACCACCAACACCATCACTATGGCCATCTCCTCCTCCTCTCGAGCACCAACTCCTCCACCTCCTCCCTGGCCGAGCATCGCCGGCCACCACCCTGGCCGAGCACGGCGCAGCCCTCTCCTCATTCTCCTCTTCCTCCTCTATTCTTCATCCTCATCTACATCATCACCACTATCACTACCACTACCATCACCCAAACCGCCACCACCTCCTCCACATGCTGGCCACCGCCGTGCAGCCGTGCACCACCACGTGGCCGGCACGCCACCGCGGCAGCAGTAGCAGCAGCGAGGCAGCAGCGAAGCAGCAGCAGCACGCACAGTGCGCGCGTGCGCGGGCCGCCGTCGCGCACCGTCGTGCCGCCGCACGGCGCTGCCGTCGGCCGCCGCCGTCGTGGTCGGCCCCTCTTGGCCGGGCGCACCCCCGGGCAGGTCCCCGTGGCGTGCTGCCTCTTCCCCGGCGCGAGAAACGCCCGATTCGTGCATTTTGCACGAAGTTCCGTCGACGCGCGCGCGGGAAAGTTCCAGAATTTGTGCTTCGAGGCAGCGACTTCGTGCCAATTTTTTGGACAATCCAACTGTTGGATCGACAATTTCTTCGCTCCGTCATAATTTTGGTATATCCACCTTCACTTCCCTCAATTTTCGTCCGTTAATTTCATCGTTTGATACATCAAAACCGGCCACCAAGTTGACCGTTTAGATTGTGTAATTTTTGGACAGTTTTGCGGAGCCAACTTCGTCGGTTTGTATCTCCTCCATCGCAGCTCCGTCTGGCATGCTACTAGTTACTATGCGAAGCTGGTATAACCCTCTTCCTACCCCTCCAGTTTCGTTTCATTGTGAGTTTGTTTGATTGGTTTCATTTGACGCCAAAGTTGGCCGTCCGAATTCGTAATTTCCAACTTGTAAAATTCCATTTTTGAACACGGGACTCCAGATTCAAATTCTGACACCAGCAGTAGACTTGTGGCATCTTTCTGGCATATTTTCATATAAAGTTTGCTAGATTTGTAGAACGTGAACCCTGACACGCATTTCGGTGCAAAGTAGGCCCCATAGTCCGGGTCAACGGGTCATTTTGAGATCGGCTTATCGGAATCAAATTCTGGATATACCGTTGAGTTCGTATCATCATTCTGGACTCCTTTATATATAATTTTCTAGGTTTTTGTGGACATTGGTTTTGACACGCATTTCGGTGCAAGTCGGATACCAATATTCGGGTCAACAGACCAATTTGAGATCGGGTCAACGGAATCCAATTCTGGATATACCGTTGGGTTCGTATCGTCATTCTGGATTTGTGGATATATAATTTGTTTGGTTTGGTAGACTAGTATTCTTGCACGTTTTTCGGTACAAAGCGAGTCCGACACGGATACCGTTTTGACCCGAAATTACCTTTTTGCCCTTGTGTCCAAATTAGACTTATGGGCAGGCTATTCTAGCTATTTCGATCATTCTGGACACGTTGGTAATGGTTGTTTCACCATTCGACAATATCTGTAAGTTTTTACCCTATTATTATAATCTTTCTCTTTTGGTCGTATTTTGAGATCCATCGATTCCAGTGATTTCACAACCACTGAAATTGAATGTGTTGACCCTGTAGATGTTTATAGAGACTATCCTTGACTCTGTTTGACCATGGTTGACTGCTTGACTGAACGTCGAAGTAGAGTCAACATTGACCTAGGTTAGACTAGTTTTGACCTTGGTTGACCACAGTTGACTATTTTTGACCAAAGTCAACCGAAAGTCAACCGTAGCCTAAATTTACTAGAACTGGACCATAGTTGACCAGTTGACCCAAAGTCAACTGTTAGTCGACGTTAGTCAAGTTGACCTAGAGTGATCTAGGATGTACCAGAGTTGACCAGTTGACCAAAAGTCAACTGTAAGTCAACCATTCATGACTTAGATTGACCTAGTTTGACTTAGTATGACTTGATTTTACTTCCAAACCCTTATACTGATCCATTATTCCATCTATAAGTCCCCGAGACACTGTTTTTGAACTCAGTTGACATATTCCACCAGATCTCAGGCGAGTACATTCTCTGATAATAATTCTGCTTTATGATATCGTCTATATTTCTTGTATTTAGTGTAGATATCCTTGTTCTCTTGACACATTGTTCACACGGATTGGTATTTCTCTGGATCCCGTCATGAGATGTTATTCCTCGCTTTCATTGGTATATCTTGTGCAAGTCTTTCTTGTTCCTTGTGCATTGTATAGACACGATTCCTGCGAAGGCTAGCTACCCTCTCGAAGAATCGTGTGTCATGATGTGTCATGGTTGGATCTACTATACTAGTCGGAGACGGAGAGTATTAGTGTAGATATGTGGTCAATACCCGCCTTGTATATCTTGTGAACCTTGTGAATGCCAATCCTACACCACACGTATGATTGGCTAGATCATGACCTTGTGCAGACCCAAGCCGGCCACATGTTGTAGCTAGTACTCACACACTTAGATAGATGATTCTTGATTCTTGTACATGCCATGATCAGTTTTACTTGCCTTGTTCTAGCTCTAGATTTACAGCTTACCTTGCCATGATACTCACATGTACATTTCATAATTTCTTGTATATTCTCTCTATTTACTGCACATTTTCAATATCGTCTAATTAGAACTGTTATTTAAGATTTGTGCTCGTTCCATCCTGACTGGATATGTTGACAAAATTTTAGGAGTAGTTGTGCCATCAGTTTTGGACTTCATGATGTTGCTAGCTGAGGTGGATCTCACTATTCTTCTATGTGAGTTGCCTGGTAGTTATCCTTGTCACGATCCGCTACCCAAATTGTTGGGTCGGGCCGAGTCATGTCCAGCCTACGCTTGAGATAAAGCGCAGTAAGCTGTTCTAGAGATAACAAGATAAGACTAAAATGTGCTAACAGTTCTATAAGTAATAAAGAGTCATAAATGCTCCAAACACAAAAGTCATCTCATATAATAATAAGTCCAAGTACAAGTCTGAAATGTAAAACTGGATACAGGTCCAGTTACAAAATACGTAGTCTAATACATGACTACACTAAAATCTCGAGCAACTACACAAACTAGACGAGGTTCCCCGTAGGTACATCCTCGTAAGACAAAGTCTGGTCCTTGGCAGTAACTCCATAATATGGGTCACAGAGCAACTCCTCTTCAGTAAGAATACCTACAACGTTATCCTGTCAGGATGGGAGCAAGTACTGATTCTAGCAAACTAAATATACGAAGCATGAACAGGAATGTAATAAACTGGAATCATGGCATATCATGGTTTAATTGGTTCTTTTTAGAAATGACAACATATAGTTTAAAAGTTTAAAACTGTAGTATATACGTGAATCGGTCAATAGGTGAAGAGGATGTACAGCGGCACATATCAAGTTTTTCTGGCATGCACATACGTGCATGAACGTCATCGGTGTATATCCATACACAAACGCGAGATCAGAACCTACGGCAAAGTTACATATAGAATGTTACCGTGCGCGGTAAATACATACGGAGAAGGGGGTCGTGATCACGTACACTACTAACAGTTTCTCCTTAACCCGTTATTTAAAAATGTAAGAGATATGAAAGCTGTCCTAAACATGGCAGAGACTGAAAGTAATACAACATGCCAAGTTTTAACTTGCTACCCCAAGGATCAGCATTTAATATGGTTGGTAAATCACAGTTTATTGTTATAGCAGTATGTAAAGTTTGTAGAAAGTACTTGCCTTTAGCAAAGTAAAACAGCGATAAAAATGCTATAGATGCCTGGTAACTCGTCACTGTAGAAATAACACATAAACTTAGTTTTTTACACTAAGTTAAACACTAAGACACTAGTGGTGCAACACGACTTTCTAACTGGACACCTAGCCAAATGGTGACTTTAGCATAGGAGACCAATGTGGGGTGACACAATACTCAAACTAACTTTCTAGGGTCTTTACACTAGTGCGGGGTGAGGTTCAATACGACTAAAACGTAAAACAACACAAAAAGTTGTAAGCCCCCTGAATTTCCCGAATTATTTTTTAAATTTTCTAATGAATTATTTTCAATAATTCATTTCTATATAATTAATTTTTATCTTTAAATGCTTTTTACCGTGACTTGGAATTCTAGAGCATCAGGGATGCCAGTCTCTGGAAACTTCCTTCTTGGAGTTTGTAGTAGACGAGATTATTTTCACATTGATATATCCTGTCCCACTTGAACTCGTTCTCTTGTGCTCTTTTTGCTTCACGTAAGTTCGGGTCAAATTAGACCATTTAATTATTTATTGATTTCCCACTCTTTTCCTTGATCCTCATAAGCGCGTTACCGTGACTTTTAATTTAGGAGCACTAGACCAGTCGTTTTCTCAGAACCAACTTGTCATGCCTGATCTACTCGAGACGCTCTTCACCCATGACCTTTGTGTCCCACTCAGACACTCTATTTTGTGCTCCATTTCCTTCGCACAACTTTCGGTTCAATTTAGGCCAATTAATTATCTACCGTGAAACCTGATTTAATTTTCAATTTAATTTCGGGACCCGACATCGACCCAACCTAGTCGACCCCAAATAGGAACATGGCCCACACAAAGCCTACTACCCCGCCTGACATTTGTGTCCCATTTCTTTGAGCCCCTACATGCTACTTATTTGCCCATGATTTTAAATATCTATTTTAATTCAATTATTTTACCATGTCCGATTTTAACCCGACCTGGCTCAACCGAACCCAACCCAAATTTGTGTGACCCTACCATGTCTATCTATACACCCCATTGATAATTCCTCATTTTTCCCCCTACTCAAAAATATCTCTTTACACAAAAATAACTCTTTCTCTCTCATTCTAATATATATATATATATATATATATATATATATATATATATATATATATATATATATATATATATATATCCTCTCAAATATCTCTCTCTCTCACCTCACCCTCTCTCTCCCCTCTCCCATCAGGACAACCCTCCCCTTCATGTACACAGTACAGCCCCCCCACTCTCTCTTAACTTTTTCTCTCTCTCTCTCACTTTCTATTATTTCCCACACCAAACTCAACAACAACAACAACCCGACAGCAGCTCCTCCCCCATACTACTCCATGCCCGACCTCCCTCTCCTTCCACTGGCCGACGACCCCAGCCCCACTCCGGCGTGGCGAGCCACCCCCTCTACCGGCCGTCGGCAACGCGCACCACCTCTCCTTCTCTCATCCTCCTTCATCTCATCATCAACGCCAACACCCAAGCCAACGCCACCACCACTTCGCCACAACCGCCGCCACCACCTTCGTTCTGCCACCACCACATCGCCGCGCCGCCCCCACGTCGCTGGCCGCCCCGCGCGCGCCGCCGCGCGCGCCAACAGCGGCTGCGGCAGCAAAGAACTTCGCAGCGCGCGCGCGTGCAGGCGCCACCGCCGCCGTGGTCGCCGTCGACAACCCCACTGGGCGCGCCCCACCCTAGGTCGTCCTCCCATGGCGGCCAACGTCCTCCGGGATGTGCCGTCGAGGCGATTCGTGCGTTTTGCACGACGTCCTGTCGTGACGAGCTCGGGAACGGGACTGAAATCGCCTTCCGTCGCAGCAACTTCGCGCACGTTTTTCTAAAAATCCGACCGTTGGATCAGTAATTTCTTCACTCCGTCACATTCTCGGTATATCCACCTTCACTCATGTCAATTTTCGTCCGTTAATTTTATCGTTTGATACCTCAAAACCGGCCACCAAGTTGACACTTTAAATTGTGTTATTTTTGGACAGTTTTGTGGAGCCGACTTCGTCGACTCGTATCTCCTCCGTCGCAGCTCCGGTTGGCGCGCTACTAGTTCCTGTGCGAAGCTGGTATAACCCTCTTCCTGCCCCCCCTTTAGATTTTATTTCAGTTTGAGCTTGTTAGGTCGGTCGAATTCGATACCAAAGTTGGCCGTTCGAATTCTTAGTGTTGCACTTGTAAAATTTTATTTTTGAACCCGGGACTCTGGATTTAATTTCTGACACCACCAGTAGACTCGTGGCGTCGTTCTGGCATGTTTTCATATAAAGTTTGCTTGATTTGGAGAACGTGGGCCCTGGCACGCATTTCGGTACAAAGTGGGTCCCACTTTCTGAGTCAACGGGTCATTTTGAGTTTGGCTCATCGGAATCCAATTTCGGATATACCGTTGAGTTCGTATCGTCATTCTGGAGTCGTTGACATATAATTTGCTAGGTTTTAGTGGACATTGGTTCCGGCACGCATTTTGGTGCAAGTTGGATACCAATATCCGGGTCAGCGGGTCATTTTGAGTTCGGCTCATCGGAATCCAATTCCGGATATACCGTTGAGTTCGTATCATCATTCTGGACTCGTTTACATATAATTTGCTGAGTTTTGAGGACATTAGCTCCGACACGCTTTTTCGTGCAAATCGGTTTCCAATATCCTGGTCAACGGACCAATTTGAGATCGGATCAACGGAATCCAATTTTGGATATACCGTTGGGTTCATATCGTCATTCTGGATTTGTGGACATATAATTTGTTAGGTTTTGTGCACTTTTATTTCGGCACATTTTTCGGTGCAAAGTGTGTCCAACGGCGGACATCATTTTGGTCCAAAATTATCGTTTTGCCCCTGTATCCAAATTGGACTTTTGGACAGGCTATCCTAGCTGATTTGACCATTCTGGACATGTTGGTGAT
>JANAVB010035620.1:10128895-10311395 GCA_029216955.1 Iris pallida | reverse complement strand
GAGAATAGAAAAGACAATAAGTAAAGCAACATATAGCATAAAGTAAAGGACATGTGACGTAATATAAACTGTGTACATGTAAGGAAAAGGAAGCATGTGAACATGAAACATAAACTAGACATGTGAGCATGTTATGTAACTGGAGCATGTGAGCATGTCATGTAACTGGAGCATGTGAGCATGTCATGTAACTGGAGCATGTGAGCATGTCATGTAACTGAAGCATGTGAGCATGTTAAGTAACTGAGACATATGAGCATGTAAGATACTATATAGAACGACAAATGGTAAGATGACTTAGGAACTATTCCGAAACCCAAGTTACAACCCGTAAACCAAACAAGGACCGGGGTTGTAACCCTTCTCCTGAACAGAACTTTAGTATCTAATCATTTACCGGCAAAAGTAAAGCATAAACAAGGATGTACTGAAAATAAACAAATCCGGACACTGCCTAGACAAACTAGACTAGACTGGACTCCATACAATAGTCACGGCCAAGCAATGAGTACGGCTTTATACATTAGCTAACTAGGGTTGTCACAATCCTAATTACTAACAAATGCAAGTTTGAGAATTCCAAGTCCGGTTACCTGCCTGCTGCCACCTATTGGTCATGCCGGGAAGTGATTACAAGTGTGACTTTGTGCTCCCACGCGACGGTGAAGCTGGAAGAGTGCTCATCTCGACGGATAGCTCCAAACCCTTAATTAAATGTTATAACGACCTAGACCAAAGGCAACAGGTAACTGGGAAATCCTTCCCACCCATGTTCTAATGATCAATCTAGTTATATAATCCTTACCATTTTCTTGGATTCTGGGTGTGGCATTCCGCAGAATCCATCCTAGACATGAGCATGCAAGACTGGACAATAACGAGAATGTGCACCATAACAAGCCACAACAAGAAAACATCATAAACTGGAAGCTGGTAGTGCGCTACGACGAGCCACTATAGGGAGTGCGCCATGACAGGCCACTATCATGTAAGCAAAGAAAGACATGTACAAGAGTGCACCACGACGGGTCACTATCTAGTAAGCAAAGGAGACATGTAAGAAAAGTATGCCACGACGGGCCACTATCATGTAAGCAAAGAAGGCATGGCAACAATTAACATAGCTTGTAAGAAAGAATCTATCAAAGACATATCATGGCATGTGGGAAATAATAATTAAAGCTAAGTACATTTCATAGAAAATGATTGAACATGTGCTAGTGTCAAGTGTATATAGGGTGTACAAGCATTCTCTAACTATACAAGATCATCTAATCATGTTAAGAAATCATTACAATCGAAGAAAATATCAAAAACGGACAAAAACGGGCAGAAACGGGCAAAAAACAGACTAAAACAGCATAAAACGGCATACCGGCGGTATACTGCGACATACCGGCGGTATACCGGCCTAAAGACAGAAGGTTTCTGGTGCAAAAAACGGCATACCGGCGGTATACTGCGGTATACCGGCGGTATACCGGTTTTTCAAATAGCAACAAAATTCAGAATTTTGCCAAAACTTGTTTCGGCCATAAAAACTTCGTTTTAAATCGAAATTCGGATTTTCAAAAGTCAAAATTGAATAGAATTGAATTTCCTACAACATGGAAGTATTAGTTTTCACAAATCAAAACATTTGATAGATCAATACCTCAAAATACTCCCAAACAGAGGTTATCGGGACACCGAAACGGGTTCCGATTGCCACCAAACTCAAAATCTATGATATACAAACTATGTGAGGGCCTCATATATGTATATATGACTAAGATCCATGATGGTAACACTAGTATCACTCTTGATACCAAGTTTTCTACTAAGTCCATATTGGGTTTTAACAGAAAATCAAAACCTTGCTTAAACAAATTTTGGAAACATGCATATATACGAGAATCATAAGGAAAACATATTTAACAAAATAAGTTTGGGAAAATTCTAAGCATTTAATACTAAGGGAAACAAAAATGACAACAAAACAATATGGTTCATGGATTTGGCAAGATGTACTTGCCTAGGTTAAGCTCCAAGCCTAATCTTCTACTCCTCCTCCTAGGGGGGTTAGACACCACACCCAAGGCCTCAAGGCCAAGCTCTTGGCAAGCTCCAAGGGGGAGAGAAGGGAAGAAGAAATGAAGAGAGAGTGAAAAGAATGAAAAGAGAGAGGAGAGAGAAAGTAAAATGGTATATATAGAAGGGGGAATTAATCTTAACCGTCGGATCGTGATCCATGTCAAAATCTAAGTCAATCCTAACCATCAAAACAAAACCAAATATCCAATGGGTAATAGGGTGCATCTACACTATTCACGAAAATATCTAAATACTATTCATCAAAATATCCAAAACACTATTCATCAAAATATCGGAAACACTATTCATGAAAATATCTGAAATCGAAAATATCTCAAATGTGGAAAATCTGTCTAGACGGTATGCCGTCGGTATACTCCGGTATACTAGCGGCATGCCGGCCAAGGAAAAATCTATAAGTTAGGAAAATTTTTAAAGCATTACGAAAACCAAGAAAATACGAAATATACTACAAAATATGTATCCGTATATAAATACCGATACTGTGAGACGAGTCTCACAACTCTCCACAACTTAAAAATAAATTCCGTCCTCGGAATTTCCTAAATCTAGTCAAGCATGAAAACCAAACCAAAGAGCTGAGAAATCATGACAATCAAAACAAAGCATGGCATGTTGGTAAGATAAAGACAACAATAATATAAGTAAATGCGTAAGCAATAACACAACCACAATCAAGAAGGGATGGAGGCATATGAATAAATATGTCTCCTGAGTCAGTTGAGTAGGAGCAGGCCTATACTGACTCCACAACTTAGATAAAAGTCAATTCTCAAAATAAGCCGGTACCAATGACTTAATCCAAGACATGACTCTACCTAGGACGTATCTTCATAGTCGATACCAATAAAGTTATCACATGCCTCGACTACGAAGACAGAAGAGTTGGGGACGAGAAACTCGCCTTCACTCATCGAATAAATCAATCCGGCCATTGTACTCCATACATGGATAGAATACAAGGTCGCCTGCAAGAACCCAAGATATACTGCCACTAACTGGCCTGCTACTGAAGAATAATCAAAAGGACATAACTGAAGGAAGACCATGAAGATGGTACCTGAGACTCCCGAGGTACTACCCTCATGCTGATACTATTGCTGCCCCAGAGACTGCGCATACAACCACGCTCTGCGCTGTCTGACCCTCTGAGCTCGCGATGGCGGAGGATACTGTGCCAATGGCTGAACATCTAGTATTGGCCCTAACTGCTCATCCACTGCTGGTGGTGATAACTGAGGAGACTGAAAAGACTGAGGTGGTACATCTGGTGTAGCTGGTTGTCCTCGAGATGTCGGATATGGGCAAGTGCTAACAGAATGGTCCTCTGCACCACAACGGAAGCATCGTCTAATGGCCGCCCAACAAACTGATCTGAGATGCCCTATCTTGCCACAGTAGGTACATGCTTCTTGTTCTGACTGATACTGCTGCTGGTCTCTCTGTCTATGAGCCTGGGCCTGCATATAGTGATGAGGCCTCTCCTGCTGGAATGTATGGGACTGCGTCGGTAAAGGCCTCTGAGCTCGCTTCTGCTGAACTGGTGCTGGTGCCCCGAATTGTGGAACTGCAGACTGGAAGGATGAAGATCCAACTGAACTCCTCCCAGGACAAACCCCTATCATGTGGTCTGGTGATCCGCATAACAAACATAGAGAGTTGGCCCTCCGACAAGTAATATGAGTGTGTCCTCCCCTTCCACAGAAGGAACATACGACAGGTAACTCCTGGTGCTGGTGTGGATAATTGTATGATGGTACTGGTGAGGGATGTCGGAGTAAAAAGCCTGACTTGGGTGCATGGTACCTCTTACGACCCTCAGCTCTGGACGTGGTCCTCCTGGCTATATGCTCGTGCTCTCGTACTGCCTCTACAGTAGGTCGGGCTCGATATGCTGACTGACTTGATGACTGGTACTGCCTGGCTCTACCTTCTGGCGGCAAGTCCTCGGCTTTGAATACCTCTGGTATTCTTTGTCCACTACGGTCTATCAGCATCTGGATACTCTGTTGGAGAACGAGATCTCGTTGTTGTTGTGACTCCATGAAGCCCCTGAGAACACCTACCAGCTCATGAACAATATTCTCTGGCTGCTCTGGCAGGACTGACACTCCTGGCTGATCAGGCTGAACTGACACATCTGCCCTCGGGTCAACTCTGAACTCTGCTCCTGAATGCTGAGACTGATCCTCCATAACTGGCCTAACAAAAGATTGTTGACCTGCCATCCGCAAAACTCGAATAAGCTGATCAAAAGGAATAAGAACAGTGTCCCTGAAAGTTGAAGGACACAAGGATCAAATCGAGGGAACATGAAAGATCAACGATCAAGGCAGATATCAGGTCAAAGGATCAGAGATATAGAATAACACGAAAGATATCAATAAAGGAGAATTGTGACTGAGATATCTAAATATCAGTAACCCCCACATATCTGATAAATCAGATCTGCATGGGCCACCACTAAAACCTATGTCACGCCCCAGAACCAGAATACTGGCAAGTAGGGACGGACCAGGCCAGCTACGTATACCAAAGTACTCCAGTACTCCGAAATAACGTATAAGCTGTAGAGATGGGGGTTACTACTACAAGCCAACAGTCGATCCTAGGTCAAGCAATCCTAGGTATCTCAATCATAGACAGTAAACAATACACAAGAAGTAAGATCAACTGGAATATAAAATAGTAAAGCGTCCCAAACTATCATATATCAATGATCATGAAGCTAGTAATACAGAGTGAAGACTAGCAAGAGTAATAGTCATACATGATAAGCTCTAGCTATAGTCTAGAATACGCAAATCATGTTCTGGCCCGTAGGCTAAATGTCAAGTCCAAAACATGAGCTAAACACGTGCTCGGAGGCTAAATGCCACAAAAGAATAATGTACATAACTAGTGGGAGAATAAAATAGAAAACCCACTAAGGTACTCTGGTGCTCTGGGTAATCACCAACGAGTGGAAGGTACGAAAGATCCTCCGGGCTCCTCTATCAGATCTGGCCAAACAAAACCAGTGGGGTCAGACCCCCAATAGCAAGTACCACAAAGGAAGCCAAACTATGAACTAAAACCAGCATGCAAATCATAGCAACGGATAGAGACAGAAATAAATAAAAGTAAATCGAGACTCGTGCGCTACCAATGCACTTATCCCGAGAATAGAAAAGACAATAAGTAAAGCAACATATAGCATAAAGTAAAGGACATGTGACGTAATATAAACTGTGTACATGTAAGGAAAAGGAAGCATGTGAACATGAAACATAAACTAGACATGTGAGCATGTTATGTAACTGGAGCATGTGAGCATGTCATGTAACTGGAGCATGTGAGCATGTCATGTAACTGGAGCATGTGAGCATGTCATGTAACTGAAGCATGTGAGCATGTTAAGTAACTGAGACATATGAGCATGTAAGATACTATATAGAACGACAAATGGTAAGATGACTTAGGAACTATTCCGAAACCCAAGTTACAACCCGTAAACCAAACAAGGACCGGGGTTGTAACCCTTCTCCTGAACAGAACTTTAGTATCTAATCATTTACCGGCAAAAGTAAAGCATAAACAAGGATGTACTGAAAATAAACAAATCCGGACACTGCCTAGACAAACTAGACTAGACTGGACTCCATACAATAGTCACGGCCAAGCAATGAGTACGGCTTTATACATTAGCTAACTAGGGTTGTCACAATCCTAATTACTAACAAATGCAAGTTTGAGAATTCCAAGTCCGGTTACCTGCCTGCTGCCACCTATTGGTCATGCCGGGAAGTGATTACAAGTGTGACTTTGTGCTCCCACGCGACGGTGAAGCTGGAAGAGTGCTCATCTCGACGGATAGCTCCAAACCCTTAATTAAATGTTATAACGACCTAGACCAAAGGCAACAGGTAACTGGGAAATCCTTCCCACCCATGTTCTAATGATCAATCTAGTTATATAATCCTTACCATTTTCTTGGATTCTGGGTGTGGCATTCCGCAGAATCCATCCTAGACATGAGCATGCAAGACTGGACAATAACGAGAATGTGCACCATAACAAGCCACAACAAGAAAACATCATAAACTGGAAGCTGGTAGTGCGCTACGACGAGCCACTATAGGGAGTGCGCCATGACAGGCCACTATCATGTAAGCAAAGAAAGACATGTACAAGAGTGCACCACGACGGGTCACTATCTAGTAAGCAAAGGAGACATGTAAGAAAAGTATGCCACGACGGGCCACTATCATGTAAGCAAAGAAGGCATGGCAACAATTAACATAGCTTGTAAGAAAGAATCTATCAAAGACATATCATGGCATGTGGGAAATAATAATTAAAGCTAAGTACATTTCATAGAAAATGATTGAACATGTGCTAGTGTCAAGTGTATATAGGGTGTACAAGCATTCTCTAACTATACAAGATCATCTAATCATGTTAAGAAATCATTACAATCGAAGAAAATATCAAAAACGGACAAAAACGGGCAGAAACGGGCAAAAACAGACTAAAACAGCATAAAACGGCATACCGGCGGTATACTGCGACATACCGGCGGTATACCGGCCTAAAGACAGAAGGTTTCTGGTGCAAAAAACGGCATACCGGCGGTATACTGCGGTATACCGGCGGTATACCGGTTTTTCAAATAGCAACAAAATTCAGAATTTTGCCAAAACTTGTTTCGGCCATAAAAACTTCGTTTTAAATCGAAATTCGGATTTTCAAAAGTCAAAATTGAATAGAATTGAATTTCCTACAACATGGAAGTATTAGTTTTCACAAATCAAAACATTTGATAGATCAATACCTCAAAATACTCCCAAACAGAGGTTATCGGGACACCGAAACGGGTTCCGATTGCCACCAAACTCAAAATCTATGATATACAAACTATGTGAGGGCCTCATATATGTATATATGACTAAGATCCATGATGGTAACACTAGTATCACTCTTGATACCAAGTTTTCTACTAAGTCCATATTGGGTTTTAACAGAAAATCAAAACCTTGCTTAAACAAATTTTGGAAACATGCATATATACGAGAATCATAAGGAAAACATATTTAACAAAATAAGTTTGGGAAAATTCTAAGCATTTAATACTAAGGGAAACAAAAATGACAACAAAACAATATGGTTCATGGATTTGGCAAGATGTACTTGCCTAGGTTAAGCTCCAAGCCTAATCTTCTACTCCTCCTCCTAGGGGGGTTAGACACCACACCCAAGGCCTCAAGGCCAAGCTCTTGGCAAGCTCCAAGGGGGAGAGAAGGGAAGAAGAAATGAAGAGAGAGTGAAAAGAATGAAAAGAGAGAGGAGAGAGAAAGTAAAATGGTATATATAGAAGGGGGAATTAATCTTAACCGTCGGATCGTGATCCATGTCAAAATCTAAGTCAATCCTAACCATCAAAACAAAACCAAATATCCAATGGGTAATAGGGTGCATCTACACTATTCACGAAAATATCTAAATACTATTCATCAAAATATCCAAAACACTATTCATCAAAATATCGGAAACACTATTCATGAAAATATCTGAAATCGAAAATATCTCAAATGTGGAAAATCTGTCTAGACGGTATGCCGTCGGTATACTCCGGTATACTAGCGGCATGCCGGCCAAGGAAAAATCTATAAGTTAGGAAAATTTTTAAAGCATTACGAAAACCAAGAAAATACGAAATATACTACAAAATATGTATCCGTATATAAATACCGATACTGTGAGACGAGTCTCACAAGTGTGCTGACGGCGGCTAGGGGCGTCGGGGACGCGGCGCTCGGGTGGCGTTGTGTTCGTCTCGGCGTGGCGCGTCAAGTGGTGGCGGTTGTGGGCGGTGATGGTCGCTGTGGGGGCAGCGCTGCACTCGCCGGAGTTAGGGTTAGGGTTTAGGCTCTCGTCGGGGACGAAGGGGATCGGGGTGGTCGTGGTGGTGTGCTAGAGTTAGGGTTTGGTCTGGAGGTCCTATTTATAGGGTTAGGAGGTCGGCTAGGGTTTGGGGTCGGCCATGAATAGCGGGGGCAGCTGGCCGGTCGTCGGTAGCCGGCCGGTCGCGGGGAGTGGGCGAGTGAGAGGAGAGAGAGAGAGAGAGAACGTGGGGGGGGGGGGGTAGGTAGGTTTTGCAGTTAGGTCCCCGTAGTTTAGGAAATTACAAAAAGCCCCAAACCAAACAGGTTGCAAATAAATATTTGCAAACTCCTATTAAAACAATTAATTTTATTACAAACTCCTATTAAAACAAATTTAAATATTATAAAATGATATATTTTAACTTAAAAACTATTTAAAAATCATTTAAAAATTCTTAAAAAATTCCTAAAATTATATTAAATTATTTTAAAGCTAAATAGGTCATTAGCAACTAATTAACACTAATTAAATTAAATTTAAAAAACAGGGGCTGACAATCCTTAGTTAGTCTTGTTGTTCCTTCTTTATTTTCCTGTCTTATGATCCTTGTAGATTCTAGTTGTTCTAGTGATATTGTTATTATTTTTTGTCTTATCTTCCTTAGTTTTTGTGATGTGACATGAGTACATTTCTAGTAATGGATCTTTAGATGTTATAGTTAGTTTAGGGTACTTGACAGCGTTCTACTGCCGATACTGCGGCGTAGGCTGGGCGTGGCCCACGTATTCGTATTCGTATATCCGGGTGCGGGTCGTGACACATTTTTGTGGTGGCCCATGCAGGTCAGTCTTTGCAATTAATGCGAAGTCGTGGTAGTGCTTGAGCTTATCTGCACTACTGCGAGCCTGCCATAGGATTAAGGTTGAGTCATGGAATATTTTAGGATTTTGGTGCTCAGTCACATATTAGGAACTCTTAGTAGATTCCAGAGATGATCCCTGGGAATCTTATTTCGAACTTTTCGAAACTTTTTCCATTTGTTCCTGTCCGTCCTGATTTCTGAAACATCTGTCTGTTATCAACTTTATTTTTCTTGGAATGAGTTGTGGATCCCAGAGGGAAGGTATAAGTTGAAATTATATATCTTCTAGGTTGAGACGGGAATATGATTTGCCAGTCTCATATCAGATTGAGATTGTTTTAGATTATGTTCCAATAATTTCCTTTTATCTTGACCTAGATAGTACCTTTGGGACTTCTCCTGAGAACTTTTCCTAAACCCTGCATCGAAATCTGTTTTTGCTAATTTCTATTTACTTATCCTTGATTCGTAGTTGAATTTTGAATCTTGATGTTCGTTCGTTGTTGACTTTGACTTTGTATCTTAGATTAGTTTTTATGAATTGAGTTAAGATATTCTGATAAACATATTCGATGAGAACGATAAATGTCTACTTTATTTATGGAGTTTAGAATTTATCGCAGTCATCTTAGCTAGCAAGACAGGGACGTGGAGCCTGATGTTGGTTATACTATCCTAGTTATGGAATTTGGATTTTCTTGCAGCCATACCGGTTGGCGTGGTAAGAATTCCAGATGACATGATTTAGGGTGTATACCTTAGTTATGGACTCGATCGTTTATTGTAAGCTATGCTTACTGGTGTGGCAAAAATTCTGGCAACATAATTTCAGGAAGACCTGTATATGAGACTGTATCTTAAATCGGATCACTTCGTTATGACCGGATGAGCAAGAACAAATTCTTATCATCATTCTTTTCCGTCTTGGTTAACTCTGTCTATCTACAGCCTAACTAGGATTTTCTCGACATGATTATTTTGCGTTCCATCTTTCATATGATTTGACTAAACTCTTCTTCACTAGCCTCTTGGATAATTCTTCTTGTCCTTCCCGGTAATTGTTGAAAGTGCCTCATGGATTGATTTAAGAAAAGTTCGAAAAGTAATTTATCCTTGTATTACGGAATCGGGAGTTTGCATCCAGAGAAATACTGGCGAGGCATGACTTCGGATAACGGCACCATGGTTAAATATGTTTCTCGAATTCTACTTGGACCACTCCCTAAGCATTTTGACTAACATCTTCTCCTTTATTTTGCAAAAATTGTTTGAAAATATTTCACGGGTATTAGCCAAGTTAAGTTCAGAAACCTATATTATCTGGCGTGGCAGCTGTGCACTGCTGCCATCCGTCGTATTATGGAACAAGAAAGTTAATTGCAGCCAGATGCACACTAGCACGATAGTAACTTCATGTGACATAATTACGGAGGTATATGGTTCTTGAGTTTTAATTTGACTACGTCCTATGCGTCTCGTTTGGCCTCGTACTATTCTTAGAAATATTTCGACAATCTTTCCTGTCTTGCTTGACCCTTACCTTGTCTGAATATTGATATGGATTTCTCGACCCAGTCTTAGGCCTTTGTTTCCTTCTATTTTATTGATGACTGAAATAGCCAAATCTTGTTAACAGGCTTTGTAGTGTAACTGTAATATGTTAATGTGTGATTGTGATTAGTATATTTTCTTGGAGATTCATTGGGTTAAGTTTGTAGGACAGATATGAGTGACTGACTATCGTGGACTTAGAAACCATTAAGAATGATTAATTTGATAGTATAGATTGATTTTAAGGTATCTAAGAAGGAGTAATAAAATATTTTATTTTGTGACTACGGATTTAGGACTAGAATCTTGTGCTTAGATTCGAGGATTGAGCATTGTAAGATTTTGATGACCAAGTGATTATTGGTTATCTACAACCATTTACTTATGATTGGAGGATAGATCGAGATATGGAATGAAATAGAAGAAGATAACATTGCGTGCAAGATCGGAAGATAGCATGAACAAAATATGGACATACGTACATAGGTAATAAATAATTTGGTAAATGAATTAAGAGTTTGAATTTGAGGGTTTATATTCAGGAGTTCTTGAGTAAAAGAGAGAAGGCTCAATACCAAGAATAGGTTTTGAATGTATAATTTCAAGGAGCTTGTGATTAATAGGATAAAGATACTTAGGACGGGATAAGGAAACAAACAAATTGCTATTTAGATTGGAATTTTGGTTGATGGCCAAGTATTGCTGATATATAGTATCTCGAGGATGACCTATATTTTAGAATATACGTAAAGGTTCTTATTGATATGAAGATTCATAGGGGTAAAATAGACATAGTTTTTATGGAAGAAGCTTGTTGAACCTGAACCAAATGGTTGTAGAGAGAAATAGCATAGGTGATCACAAAGGTAGCAGATTGAGTACTGTAGCCATAGCAGTTGCATGTTTTAGCTTGACATATTGGATGATTTTAATTTCGACGACGAAATTTTTATAAGGTGGATAGGATGTAAGCCCCCTGAATTTTCGGGATTATTTTTGAATTTTCTAAATGAATTATTTTTCGATAATTCATTTTGATTTAATTAATTTTGATCATTAAATGCTCTTTACCGTGACTTGGATTTCTAGAGCATCAGGGATGCCAGTCTTTGGAAACTTTCTTCTTGAAGTTTGTAGTAGACGAGATTATCTTTATGTTGATATATCGTGTCCCACTCGAACTTGTTCCCTTGTACTCTTTTTGCTTCGTACAAGTTCGGGTCAATTTAGACCATTTAATTATTAATTAATTTCCCACTCTTTTCTTTGATCCTCATAAGCACGTTACCATAACTTTTAATTTAGGAGCACCAGACTAGTCTTTTCTTGAAACCAACTTCTCATGCATGATCTACTCGAGACGCCCTACACCCATGACCTTTGTGTCCCACTCAGACACACCATCTTGTGCTTCATTTGCTTCACACAACTTTTGGGTCAATTTAGGCCAATTAACTATCCACCGTAGAATGTGACCTGGCTTCTAATTTAATTTCGGAACCCGACATCGATCCAACCTAGTCGACCCAAAATATGGACATGGCCCACACGAAGCCTACAACCTGCATGATACTTCTGTCCCATTTATTTGAGTCCCCACATGCTACTTATTTTCCCATGATCATAAATACCTATTTTAATTCAAATATTGTACCATGTCCGATTTTGACCCGAGCCGGCTCGACCAAACCCGAACCCAAGCTCCATGTCGTCCTCTCGTGACTACCCAAACATCCCACATAAATTCCCACTTTTCCCTATTTTTAAATATCTCTCTACAAATATCTAATTCTCTCTCTCCATTTCAAATACACACACACACACACACACACACACACACACACACACACACACACACACATATATATATATATATATAAATATATATATATATATATATATATATATATATATATATATATATATATATATAATATCTCACTTTCTCTCTCACCTCACATCACACTCTACATTATCACACACAACCCCCCCTCCTGTACAGTACCAGCCCACTCTCGCTCTCTTTCCCTCTCTCTCTCTCTCTCTAAATATCTCTCTCTCTCTTTCCATATATTATACTCACACACACATAAACTAACTCTCTCTCTCTCTCTCACTCTTTATAATTACACTCACATACAACCACCCCCACCCATTACAGCCGATATCATCCCTCCCTCCTCTCGTTCTTTTCTTCTTCTTATCATCATCTCCTTCTCCCTCCTTCTTCTTCTTCATTTTTCTTCACCACCACCCTCACCTCCACAAACACCAACACCACCACCCTCACCATCAAACCACCAATACCATCACCATGGCCATCTCCTCCTCCTCCCGAGCACCAACTCCTCTACCTCCTCCTTGGCCGAGCGTAGTCGGCCACCACCCTGGCCGAGCACGGTGCAGCCCTCTCCTTATTCTCCTTCTCCTCCTCCTCCTCCTCCTCCTCCTCCTCCTCCTCCTCTATTCTTCATCCTCATCTACATTATCACCACTATCACCACCACTACCATCACCCAAACTGCCACCACCTCCTCCACCTGCTGGCTGCCGTCGCGCAGCCGTACGCCCCCACGTGGGCGGTGTGCCACCACGGCAGCAGCAGCAGTGAGGCAGCAGCGATGCAGCAGCAGCGCGCACAGTACGCACGTGCGCGGGCCGCCATCGCGCGCCGCCGCCGCCGTCGTCGGCCCCCCTTGGCCGGACGGACCCTCGGGCAGGCCCCCGTGGCACGCTGCCTCTTCAATGGCGCGAGAAACGTCCGATTCGTGCATTTTGCACGTAGTTCCGTCGACGCGCGCGCGAGAAAGTTCCAGAATTCGTGCTTCGAGGCAGCGACTTCGTGCCAATTTTCTGGACAATCCGACCGTTGGATCGATAATTTCTTTACTCCGTCACAATTTTGGTATATCCACCTTCATTCCCCTCAATTTTCGTCCGTTAATTTCATCGTTTGATACATCAAAACCGGCCACCAAGTTGACCGTTTAAATTGTGTAATTTTTGGACAGTTTTGCGGAGCCAACTTCGTCGGTTCGTATCTCCTCCATTGTAGCTCCGTCTGGCGTGCTACTGGTTCCTATGCGAAGCTGGTATAACCCTCTTCCTACCTCTCCAGTTTCGTTTTATTGTGAGCTTGTTTGATTGGTTGAATTTGACGCCAAAGTTGGCCATCCGAATTCGTAATTTCCAACTTGTAAAATTGTATTTTTGAACACGGGACTCCAGATTCAAATTCTGACACCACCAGTAGACTCGTGGCATCGTTCTGGCATATTTTCATATAAAGTTTGCTAGATTTGGAGGACGTGGGCCCTGTCACGTATTTTGGTACAAAGTGGGCTCCATAGTCCGGGTCAACGGGTCATTTTGAGACCGGCTCATCGAAATCCAATTCCAGATAAACCGTTGAGTTCGTATCGTCATTCTGGTCTCATTGACATATAATTTGCTAGGTTTTAGCGGACATTGGTTCCGACACACATTTCGATGCAAGTCGGATACCAATATCCGGATCAACGGACCAATTTGAGATCGGGTCAACGGAATCCAATTCTGGATATACCGTTGGGTTCGTATCGTCATTTTGGATTCGTGGATATATAATTTGTTAGGTTTGGTAGACTAGTATTCTTGCACATTTTTTGGTGCAAAGCGGGTCCGACACGGACACCGTTTTGACCCAAAATTACGTTTTTGCCTCTGTGTCCAAATTGGACTTATGGGCAGGCTATTCTAGATATTTCGATCATTCTGTATACGTTGGTAATGGTTGTTTTACCATTCGACAATATCTGTAGGTTTTTACCCTATTATTATAATCTTTCTCCTTTGGTCGTATTTTGAGATCCATCGATTCCAGTGATTTCACAACCACTGAAATTGAATGTGTTGACCCTGTAGATGTTTATAGAGACTAACCTTGACCCTGTTTGACCATGGTTGACTGCTTGACTGAACGTCGAAGTAGAGTCAACATTGACCTAGGTTAGACTAGTTTTGACCTTGGTTGACCACAGTTGACTATTTTTGACCAAATTCAACCGAAAGTCAACCGTAGCCTAAATTTACTAGAACTGGACCAGAGTTGACTAGTTGACCCAAAGTCAACTGTTAGTCGACGTTAGTCAAGTTGACCTAGAGTGACCTAGGATTTACCAGAGTTGACCAGTTGACCAAAAGTCAACTGTAAGTCAACCATTGACTTAGATTGACCTAGTTTGACTTAGTATGACTTGATTTTACTTCCAAACCCTTATACTGATACAGTATTCCATCTATAGGTCCTCGAGACACTGTTCTTGGACTCAGTTGACATATTCCACCAGATCTCAGGCGAGTACATTCTCTGATAATATTTTTGTTTTATGATATCGTCTATGTTTCTTGTATTTAGTGTAGATATCCTTGTTCTCTTGACACATTGTTCACACGGATTGGTATTTCTCTGGATCCCGTTATGAGATGTTATTCTTCATTTTCCTTGGTATATCTTGTGCAAGTCTTTCTTGTTCCTTGTGCATTGTATAGACACGATTCCTGCGAAGGCTAGCTACCCTCTCGGAGAATCGCGTGTCATGATGTGTCATGGTTGGATCCACTATACTAGTCGGGGATGGAGAGTATTAGTGTAGATGTGTGGTCAATACCCGCCTTGTATATCTTGTGAACCTTGTAAATGCCAATCCTACACCACACGTATGATTGGCTAGATCATGACCTTGTGCAGACCCAAGCCGGCTACATGTTGTAGCTAGTACTCACACACTTAGATAGATGATTCTTGATTCTTGTACATGCCATGATCAGTTTTACTTGCCTTGTTCCAGCTCTAGATTTACAGCTTACCTTGCCATGATACTCACATGTACATTTCATGATTTTTTGTATATTCTCTCTATTTACTGCTACATTTTTAATATCGTCTAATTAGAACTGTTATTTGAGATTTGTGCTCGTTCCATCCTGACTGGATATGTTGACAAAATTTTAGGGGTAGTTGTTCCCTCAGTTTTGGACTTCATGATGTTGCTAGCTGAGGTGGATCTCACTATTCTTCTATGTGAGTTGCCTGGTAGTTATCCTTAGTTAGTCTTGTTGTTCCTTCTTTATTTTCATGTCTTATGATCCTTTTAGATTCTAGTTGTTCTAGTGATATTGTTATTATTTTTTGTCTTATCTTCCTTAGTTTTCGTGATGTAACATGAGTACATTTCTAGTTATGGATCTTTAGATGTTGTAGTTAGTTTAGGGTACTTGACAGCGCTCTACCACCGATACTGCGACGTAGGCTGGGCGTGGCCCACGTATTCGTATCCGTATATTCGGGCCCGTGTCGTGACAGTATGGTGCTACGAGCATTTCTTTATTGGCCGACCTGTAACCAGCATTACAGGTGATGTTGGAATTTTTCCGCTTGCTACGCGATGGGCCACAAGTGTAGTGGACCCGCATCATAATTTATACAAGGATGTTTCACTCTACAGAGGAAATTTGATACGTTACAGTGGAATGAGGTAACTACTCAAATTTATTAAAGTTTTTTACACTACAATTGTCAATCCATTTAATAGATTTGCACAAATTTTATGTATATATTGTCATCCAATAGGTTATCTGGATACCCTACTCGGATGATGAAAATGCTCCAGAAATTAAAAGGACATCGTACGATCTAAGCCTATACAAATCTTATATTATATACCATTGTTACACTATGTATCATCCGGCAGATTGTGTTCTCCGAAAATTCGGTTACAGGTAGATAATTTCGGATGACCCGCCTTGCATGAGTTATGATATAGCCAATACAAGAAACATAATCGATACTGCTAGAGCTGCCTGGTATAGGCGATTCCATGATAGTAGTGTGGCAGAGCTGCCCCGAATAAGGCACGGTGATGAATGTAAGTTCTAACTTACTAGTATATTTGGACGGGTAGCGTACACAAGTGTATTTGTCTTATGATTGCTTTTACGAAATACAGATGAAGGTGACTTGGCTTATAGACAATGGTGGGGAGCGCCTCGTATGACCAACAGAGCATACAAATTTGAGGAGCCACGGTTCAAGTCTAAAGTCATAGATGAATCTACTCTGCGAGCTTTTGTTGATGGCATATCTGAAGCGGTAGAAATTTGCTATTATTTCAAATTAAGAGATATATGATCACAATTTTAATTTGCACATTTCAAATTTCAGGCTATTATGGGCCAACAATATATCCAAGAACCAGAGAGCTATTTGTGGTCGCATGGTCGGGCGTGGATACGAGATGTTTTATCTCGCGTAGATTCACTGAGTCTTGGACGGGATCCTGATATGCCTCAATTACATACATGTATCCCAGCAGATTATCCGGGTGCTACTGTTCTCCTGAGGTATTCACAACGTCATAGGATGGACGATCCAGAGGACGAGGAGGAAGAGGGCGCTGCTGGAGAGGTAATAACCCGCTCCGCCCTAGCGGAACGCCGATTCAAACGGCAAGTGCAACGACTCAAACGAGCCGTCGACCCGAAGAGTTGGCATCGACCTGACGAAGAATCGATACAAGGCTTACATTGGTCCGTCAAGATGAATCCAGACTTAGACTTTCAAAGACGCGCTCGGAGTATCGCTCGGCCGATGCGAACATCGCTAAGGTGGGTGGCTCCGATGAACCCGTCTTTGCTTAGCCTAGACACATAATAATACGGACACTATCACTGAAATCGTTAGGCGATAACACCGCACATGCTAATAAAATGACCCAACGTACCTAGCTAAGGGATTAATCCCACCTTGTATGCTTGTATAGAATATGGAAAGGAACATGGAAAATATACGAGAACTCTCGCACCGCGCCCCACGCTCGTGCTAAGGCACAAGCTTACGTTCAAGTCCCTTAAGCATTCAAACAATAAAAACAATGATTGGTTTACAACAATGAAACGGGAAGACTATCAACATAGTCGTTTCGAGTAGAGTTTAGCAACATTGAAAGACTATGGGACCGATGGGTCGCCAAGGCGACTTCCATACGGGAAGTTGCATAATGTATAAATGAAAGAATGAACGAATAATCGAGTGAATGAATGAATCAACGAATGGATGAATACGAAAATGAACCAATGAAACGAATGGACAAGTGACAGAAAGAAAAGAAAGAATGAATAAAAGATAAGAAGGAAAGAAATGGTTAGCGACAGGTGTGACGGGCACGTACAACGGGGCTCGCTACTCGCGCTGCACGGACGCCAACCTGGTCGATAACGCATTGTGGCTAAGGGTTAGCCTATGACGATAAAATACGAAATGGTCGTGGACGGACCCGTGCACGGGTGATACGGATTCCGCGGCATGATCAAAGGGAGGATCGTGGCCGGCCTAGGCGGAACCAAGTCGAGGCTTACGGGCATGCTTGGGTGCGGACTTGGCCACCCGGGGGACGTAAGTGCTGAGGTATTTCAAGAGACTAATGGGGTGTGTGCCAGTCCACCCTACGCTAAGTTGAGAAATACCACGGTTGGAAGTGTCCAAAATGGCTTGTGATGCCAGCGATCGGTGCATATAGATTTAAGTGGGCTTTGCTGGTGGCAATCCACGTGCAAGTCCTTGTATTGAAATCAAAGTAGTCTAAGTTAACCGTACAAAGCACCTTCTGAATAGGCTTGAATATAACACACAAAACGATCAAGAGTACTTCGAGCAAACGAGTTAGAAAATGTGCCTACGACATGCTAGAACCCGAGGCAAGGACACGCACTTTACATTGAATGCTTTCATGAACTACGTTAAGTTATTTCATATGAATTGTTGACTAACTTGGTTTACGTTGGACAGGGAAGGCCGGATGGTAAGTATGGGTAAGTCGTGCATGTATTTCCATGCGATACTTGAATTTGGCAACACGGGATAGGTTATGACATATGTCATGAAATTGATCCTAAGGCAAGATTAGAAAGACAATGAATGATAGAGATGCACAAAAGTGAATGGAACGTGTTTGGTAATGATAGCATTGTGGGTGAGCTAGCCTCCCCACCAGTACATAACAATGTACTGATAATCCCACAGTCTGCTTGCAGGATGCAGGAGACGCCGGCGGGTGCGGAGCTTCCATCGAACGTGCTAAGGCACGGAGCTATCTCTGGAGCCTTGGAGCGTTGCAAGGAGCTGAAGCACCATATACAGGACATAATGTATCGGAACATCGCCATGAATAATTCCTTGTTGTAAGCCACTTGGCACGCCTTTTATGTTTCAGAGAGAGAGAGCTTGAGCGATTTGTAATATCGGCCTAGCGCCGCTTGTAAACTTCTTGAATATCAATAAAGAGTTGAATTCGCTTCAATTTGTGTTCATTTACTTTTCGCTGCAAATGGGGACACTCTGTGCGACTCTGTGGCCTAGCTCAAATCGGCCGTTTCTGGACTTAGCCTTGTACGGGCGCAACCTAGGCCCGTGCGGCATCACGCCTTAGCGAGGACGATCGCTCCTGCGGGAGTGGGACGTGACATAGTGGTATCAGAGCACGGCTTTACGTCCTTGGACTTTATTTCGATTCTCTCAGTTTTGAAAGCTCGGTTGGAAATAAAAGAAGTGTACGTTCTCTCTCGTTGTGTCTTGGGATGTTCCATACAATAAGTCTAAATATTTTCAAAAGCTCGTACAAGTACTCGGTTGAACGGGATCGATAGGCGAAGGCCTTTGTGCCAAACCACAACAGACTTGAGTCGAAGGAAAACTAAAATGCTAGAAGTTAGCAAACGCAAGGCGTGCTTGAATAACCTTACACTAACAATGTCGAACGATGTTAAACTTGACTCGATAAAGAACATATGCTAAGTTAACATGTCGCATGCGTGCCTGACTAGTCTTGTGTCGACCTAACAAGTGAGCGTGTAAACTTGAATATAATCCGCACGGGATGGCTATGCGGCACAACTTAGTCCGCGTGTCGCGCACCTCGACTTTTGGGTACAATCGGGTTGCGAGCGATATCTAGTATCGCTCGATCGAGAACGAAGATACACTTTGAGTGTCTATCGATAGGAACGCTATCGAGTTAACGCTTAGACGTACCCGAAAAGATTGGCTTGGATTTTGAGAATTAGTGCGAACAACTTAGTACGTCGAGGCGACGTGAGCGATTACGCTAGAGATTTGTCGAACGAATCTGAAGGATATTTTAGCGAATGACGCGAACGTGATTGTAGGCTAGAGCGGATGGCTCGAATCCGAGTGGTGTATGGATTTTCTTGGAAATCATTCGAGCAAATATTGAGGATTTCGAGTATGTCGACGAGGCGATGCGATCGCGCAAAGCCATAGAACGCGTCACGCTTAGTTGGTCGTGACTTCGAATGTTCCAAACGAACATCTCGTTCGGACAACTTGAGAATAGGCAACGCGTGTTAGAAAATGATTCAGAACAATAAATAAAAATGAATGGTCGTGATCGAGGAAACTTAGAGGATCGCGCGTACGATATCGGATTGATGCAAATAAAATGTGACTTGAGTTTCGAACAACGATCTTGAAACGAGCTTGAAGAAGAGCGACTGAACTTGATCTTGAATATCGATGAATGGTGGAATATCCAACTCGGACGACAGCATCAACGCACGACTCGAAATTGGTTGCAAAAGAAGATCGTCAGGTTACGTATATCGTCGATGGTATTGAGACGTATCAAAGATCGATATGCGATAACTCGGGGGTACTCTGACTCGGCGAATGACGATCGTGCAAATGTCATCGTTCCGATGGATGCTATACTCGGGATATTGAAACGTGTCGAGGAAAAGAGAAACTTGGTTCGAGGATTTTCTGGTTGAACGAATGACAAACGGACTATCAAAAATTAAAATCTTGACTTGGATGGAAATAAAATTATTGGATTTGCTTCGTCGATAACCATAACTTCGACATTCTTGTCTTATACGAGCGCAACCCCAGCCTCGCACATGCGTCACGCCGATTAGGACGATCACTCCGCATGAGCGCTGGTATGGTGATTCATACAGCGGGAGTGATTAAACTTGGATGGCGTGACAATCTGATTGCTTTGACTTGTGGTTTGACGCGGAGGTGACTCGAGAATGAATTTGGGTGCTTGAAGGATTGAACTTGAGGATTGAGTAGGTCCAATTCGCGTATCGAGAATGAGTTAGTCTAAACTCAAACAAGAGTTACGCCCCGATGAGAATGATTATTCCGTGGAAGCGTTGTATGGTGATTCATGAACCACCGTGGATAATCGGACTCGTGTGAGATTGGGGCGCAACGTATTGTCAAAGCCAGATGACCTCGTGATCGAATACATGAATTGGTTAGAATTGATGATTTGAATGGAATCGAATACACGCAACGAATGCATTGATGCGAATAGGTGATCGTGCTCGATGTTTAGAAATCTGAGTGATGCGAGCTTGGGTAGAAAATCCTGTACTACCGACTTCGGTTTGACCCTAGGATTGGGGTCAGTGTTGGCATTATTGTTGGGGAACTATGATTCCAATCCTGACATTGACTTAGCCTCGAAAAGATGGCCTAGCGGTTAGGCGAGACGTCATGTTTCATGAGTTATCAATCGGAAGATTGATCTTGAGGATTGGCATGGATGGATAGCGTGAATCACGAATATAGGAAACCCTGCTCACGAGACTCGGCTGACATGCATATATTTCAGGGACACCGGAGTATGTGCACGATACGACTCGAGTGAGAATGATGAATTCTCTATCACGCGGTTTGGTGAATGCATGTATTTTGGGGACGCCTGGAATGCGTGCATGATCTAACCAAGTGACACGTTAAATTCCAAACGAGACTTGAGGAATGGAAGAGTGTCGAGAACTTGGAATCGTATTAAAGGAAAGGAATGATACTAGTACGAGCGTGGCTCGGAATCCAAGAAACGTATGAGCGGAGTGTGCGTGAACGACAACGAGATTGACCATAAACAAGTGAATGATATGGAATCGATATTATGAAAGTAAAAGTTGGTATAACGAGTTGAACCATTGATAGGAAGATATGCTCGACGATAGTGCAATACTTAGTCTTGAATTGGACGGAAATTACTTAGACTTGGTCGACCCCGCTAAGAAGAAATCATACTGATTTCGTGGACAAGAACGCTTGAGAAGCGAATCGGGTCATCTCAATGACCGAGATAAACGAAAGTGAGTTTGCCTCAGCCTACGACCCTCATATTTGACGAATTACGACATGCCTCGCGAAACCATTTTCGTCCCATGACACGGAGAAATAGCAACCAAGACGAAGAAACACTTGAATTGAATAAGTACCATCAAGTCTAAAATAAATGGACAGTCATCCAATAAAATTCACCAGACACAAGCGACATAAAAACTTAGAAGGATAACCGAGCATGGTTCGATGCCTTCGTTCGATAGAGTTGTCTAAGAGATACGACGACACGAGTTAAGAAATAGTAGGATGACCTGCACTCAGGAAGTCTCGAGGACGAGACTTGTTTTGAGTGGTGTATTATGTAATAACCCGCTCCGCCCTAGCGGAACGCCGATTCAAACGGCAAGTGCAACGACTCAAACGAGCCGTCGACCCGAAGAGTTGGCATCGACCTGACGAAGAATCGATGCAAGGCTTACATTGGTCCGTCAAGATGAATTCAGACTTAGACTTTCAAAGGCGCGCTCGGAGTATCGCTCGGCCGACGCGAACATCGCTAAGGTGGGTGGCTCCGATGAACCCGTCTTTGCTTATCCTAGACACATAATAATACGGACACTATCACTGAAATCGTTAGGCGATAACACCGTGCATGCTAATAAATGACCCAACCCACCTAGCTAAGGGATTAATCCCACCTTGTATGCTTGTATAGAATATGGAAAGGAATATAGAAAATATACGAGAACTCTCGTACCGCGCCCCACGCTCGTGCTAAGGCACAAGCTTACGTTCAAGTCCCTTAAGCGTTCAAACAATAAAAACAATGATTGGTTTACAACAATGAAACGGGAAGACTATCAACATAGTCGTTCCGAGTAGAGTTTAGCAACATTGAAAGACTATGGGACCGATGGGTCGCCAAGGCGACTCTCGTACGGGAAGTTGCATAATGTATAAATGAAAGAATGAACGAATAATCGAGTGAATGAATGAATCAACGAATGGATGAATACGAAAATGAACCAATGAAATGAATGGACAAGTGACAGAAAGAAAAGAAAGAATGAATAAAAGATAAGAAGGAAAGAAATGGTTAGCGACAGGTGTGACGGGCACGTACAACGGGGCTCGCTACCCGCGCTGCACGGACGCCAACCTGGTCGATAACGTATTGTGGCTAAGGGTTAGCCTATGACGATAAAATACGAAATGGTTGTGGACGGACCCGTACACGGGTGATACAGATTCCGTGACATGATCAAAGGGAGGATCGTGGCCGGCCTAGGCGGAACCAAGTCGAGGCTTACGGGCAAGCCTGGGTGCGGACTTGGCCACCCGGGGGACGTAAGTGCTGAGGTATTTCAAGAGACTAACGGGGTGTGTGCCAGTCCACCCTACGCTAAGTTGAGAAATACCACGGTTGGAAGTGTCCAAAATGGCTTGTGATGCCAGCGACCGGTGCATATAGATTTAAGTGGGCTTTGCTGGTGGCAATCTACGTGCAAGTTCTTGCATTGAAATCAAAGTAGTCTAAGTTAACCGTACAAAGCACCTTCTGAATAGGCTTGAATATAACACACAAAACGATCAAGAGTACTTCGAGCAAACGAGTTAGAAAACGTGCCTACGATATGCTAGAACCCGAGGCAAGGACACGCACTTTACATTGAATGCTTTCATGAACTACGTTAAGTTATTTCATATGAATTGTTGACTAACTTGGTTTACGTTGGACAGGGAAGGCCGGACGGTAAGTATGGGTAAGTCATACATGTATTTCCATGCGACACTTGAATTTGGCAACACGGGATAGGTTATGACATATGCCATGAAATTGATCCTAAGGCAAGATTAGAAAGACAATGAATGATAGAGATGCACAAAAGTGAATGGAACGTGTTTGGTAATCATAGCATTGTGGGTGAGCTAGCCTCCCCACCAGTGCATAACAATGTACTGATAACCCCACAGTCTGCTTGCAGGATGCAGAGACGCCGGCGGGTGCGGAGCTTCCATCGAACGTGCTAAGGCGCGGAGCTATCTCTGGAGCCTTGGAGCGTTGCAAGGAGCTGAAGCACCATATACAGGACATAATGTATCGGAACATCGCCATGAATAATTCTATGTTGTAAGCCACTTGTGTAAGCCCCCTGGCCAGCCCGACCCGACTTAAACCCCCCTCCCCCCCCCCCCCCCCCCCCCCCCCGCGCGCTGGCTCGGGTTCGAGCCCCCCTTTTCTGCTGTTCTTTTCTTTTCTTTTCCTTTTCTTTTCTGTTTCTATATATATATTTATATATATATATATATATGTATATATATATATATATATAGTATATATATATATATATGTATATATATTAATATATATATATATATATATATATATATATATATATATATATATATATATATATATATATATATATATATATTAGTATATATATATATATGTATATACTGTATTTTTGGCAGTATTTTATATATGTATATATAATTTTATAGTTAGTAAATTCTTATATATGTATATTTGTATTTATATACATATATGTATATATGTATATATTTCCATGTGTATATATATTATTATATATATATTAATATATATACGTATACAATATTTGTATATGTATATATACTTTATAATTAAGTATTTTCTTATATATATATACATATGTACTTTTAACATAGGTATGTATATATTCACTTTGTATAAACTTTACCTTATTAAAATATTAATATTTAAATTACACTTTTACTAATTTGTATTTTAGTGTATTTAAATTACTGCAACCATTTGGTGTCCAAGCCTAGCATGGGTTTTTGGACCCCAAATGCGTTTTCACACATTCAAGACCTGTACAAGTCATATTGGACTTGATTCATGGCCTTGGGTCCTGTATTTGAACTTTGGTTCAAATTATGTACATGGACAAAATACGCAGATAATTAATTATTTTAATTTTAATTGTGTGTAATGCTGTTTTTGGATTTATAAAAATACTTAAAGTACTGTAAAAATTCTGGAAAAATAGTATTTGGATACTATGTTAATTTAGCTAATTTAGTATAATTTTTATAGTATTTAATTTACAGTTTTGCCACTAGTTTGGCATATGAAACCAAAATTCATTTTCTGTATACTTAGGAAAACTGATTTTTTAAAATACTTGTACTGGTTAATAAATTCCAGGAAAATTATAATAAATTTCTATAATTAACAAGGATCATTTTGGTACTTTATTTTAAGTAAAAATAAGCTTTTTGTCTATCTCAAAAATTGTTAGAAAACAATGATCATTTGATTTATTTATTGATTAATTACGACTTGTAACTTTTTGTGTTATTTTGAGTTTTAGCCGTATTGAACCTCACTCCTCACTAGTGTAAAGACCCTAGAAAGTTAGTTAAAGTAGTGTGTCACCCACATTGGTCTTCTATGCTAAAATCATCATTTTGGCTAGGTGCCCAGTCACAAGTCGTGTTTCACCAATTAGTGTCTTAGCGTTTTAGCTTAGTGTAAAAACTAAGTTATTGTATTTATTTCTACAGTGACGAGTTACCGGACATCTATACCACTTTTATCGCAGCTTGTTTTGCTTTTCTTTGCTAGAGGCAAGTACTTTCTACTAACTTTACATACTGCTATAACAATAAACTGTGATTTACCCACCATGTTAAATGCTGATCCTTGGGGTAGCAAGTTAGAACTTTACATGTTGTATTACTTTTAGTCTCCACCATGTTTATACAGTATCTTATATCTCTCACATGTTTAAATAATGGGTTAAGGGAAAACTGTTAGTATTGTACGTGAACATGACCCCCTTTTCCGTATGTATTTACCGCGCTCGGTGACATTCTATATGTGACCTTGTCGTATGTTCTGATATCACGTTTGTGTATGGATATACACCGATGCCGTTCGTGCACGTATGTGCATACCAGAAAACTTGATATGTACCACAGTACATCCTGTTCACCTATTGACCGATTCACGTACATGCTACAGTTTTAAACTTTTAAACTACATGTGTTATTTATAAAATAACCAATTAAACCATGATATGCCATGATTCCAGTTTATTACATTCTTGTTCATGCTTTGTATATTTAGTTTGCTAGATTCAGTACTTGCTCCCGTCCTGACAGAATAACATTGTAGGTGTCCTTACTGAGGAGGAGTTACTCTGCGACACATATTATGGAGATACTGCCGAGGACCCGGCTTTGCTTTACGAGGATGTTCCTACGGGGAACCTCGCCTAGTTATCTTTTATTTTTTAGACTTTTGAGAGTAGTCATGTATTTAGACTATGTATTTTGTAACTGGACATGTATCCAGTTTTCTATTTCAGACTTGTACTTTGGATATTTTACTATATGAGACGACTTTTGTGTTTGGAGCATTTATGACTTATATTCACTTATAGAACTGTTAGTACATTTAGTCTTATCCTGTTGTCTTTAGAACAGCTTACTACGTTTTATATCAAACGTAGGCTGGGCATGACTCGGCCTGGCCCAACAATTTGGGTAGCGAGTCGTGACATGTTTTTAGTGGTGGCCCATGCAGGTCCTGACTAAATTGTTTAGTTACGTTATTGTACCAAGCATGCCTGCAATTAGGAACTTAAGATAATTAGACAATATTAGGAATGACGCTTAGAACACCTAGAGAAATGCTAGGATTGCAACATAGGAAATACATCACATGCTTGCTATTATAATTAGATTTTCTTGCCTATGATTGCCTGCTTTAAACAAGTCCTTATAAGTCATTTTTATTGTAATTAGATGGTGCTTACTCGTTCATCCTAGTCTGTCACACCTGAGAATGGCGTACTCCATATCCAGTCAGCTGACCAGTTGACTGATACACCCCCACCTCCACCTACCACATTCTCCAACTCCACAGATCCACAGACCCAGATGCCTCCACCACCTTCCACATCCCAGTCCCAGCAGGCCCCGATACTTCCACCACCCCCTATCATCATACCTACCCAGGCTTCCGTCACACTCGACGGGAACCAGCTACTCACTATGATCCAGGGGTTCCTAACAACCCATCAGGAGCAGACTGCCCTACTCCGCCAGAGCATGGAGCATTCTGAGGAACGTCCCGTGGTCCCACCACCTGTAGAGCCACGGCAGAGAGCGAGGACGATCAAGGACTTCATGGATCTGAATCCCAAGGAGTTCTCAGGGACTGAGGGCATAGTAGTAGCAGATGACTGGCTAGATTCGGTAGAGAGGAAGCTCCTAGGAGTCAGGATGCCGGGTGACCTCCAAGTCGAGGCAGCGGGATTTCTGCTGATAGACTTGGCAGGAGTCTGGTTCCGGAATGAGCCATTATTTGCGAGAGGGAGAGCCACTTGGGATCAGTTCAAGACCCAGTTTAAGAAGAAATTCTTCTCGACCACTGCTAGAGTAGCCATGGGGCTACGATTCCAGAACATCCAGCAGGGAACCGTTCTGTTGATGAGTATACGGCAGAGTTTAGTCGCCTGAGCCGTTTCGCTCCTAGTCTGGTTGCAGATCCAGAGGAGATGACCCGTAGGTTTTGCCATGGTCTAGTTCCAGACATCGGCATTCTTATAGTGGCGAACGGTACGACTGACTACTACCAGAGCCTAGAGTTGGCCCGGAGCATCGAGGAGCATCTTCTGTCTAGCAAGAGGCTGGCTTCTGTATATCATGAGGGACTGTTCAAGCGTCAGGCTTTCCAGCAGAGAGCACTGACGCCACCCCAGCAGACTTACCGTCCCCCTACATCACATCATCAGACCCCGCCAGTTAGAGCTCCGGGACCCCGACATCAGCAGCAGCAGCCGAAAGGAGCTTTTTGTGTATACTGCAAGAGGCCAGGCCACGACTCTCTCGTCTGCAGGAAGAGGTTGGGTCAGTGTTTGGCTTGTGGGTCTCCCACCCATCAGCTTCGAGAGTGCCCAGTAGCGAAGACTAGAGGACCGCTCCCGACTCAGCAGCAGAGGTTTGGGCAGCATCTGCAGCAGCAGAAGGGACCTCAGAGGAAGGTTTATAGCCTAGCCCTTGAGCCAGAGCCGGAGCAGGTTTCAGAGCCAGATTACTTAGCTGACGTCATCACAGGTCATATTTATTTGCATACTTTTCTAGCTGTATGTTTGTTTGATTCTGGTGCATCTCATAGCTTCATATCATTAGAGTTTATGCATAAACACCATCTAGTAGCTACACCTACTGCGGAGATTAGTAGAGTGATGACGGGAGGAGGACCAGTGCCTATTAGATCTATCTATAGATGTTCTATTTTTATAGCCAGGAGAGAGTTCAAGGGACGATTCTTTGTGATGCCACTCCCCGGTTATGATATCATATTGGGGATGGACTGGATTAGCTATGCCCATGCATCTATAGATTGTCATGAGGGTAGTATTTTGTTCAGTCCCCCAGGCACAGCACCATTCAGTGTCAAGAGGACAGGGCCGGAGATCAGCCTAGAGCCGAACTGTTGTGCGACAGTTGGGGACGTGGCACCGCCACACCCTATCATCAGGGAGTTTATGGATGTATTCCCAGAGGATCTTCCAGGGCTTTCGCCTGACAGAGATGTGGAGTTCACTATAGATTTAGTGCCGGGTTCATCACCAGTATCCCGGGCTTGCTATAGGGTGAATCCCAAGGAGGCAGTAGAGATGAAAGAGCAGATTGATGACCTGTTGAAAAATGGTTTCATTCGATCCAGTACTTCTCCATGGGGAGCGCCAGTGCTCTTTGTGCCTAAGAAGGATGGTACAGTCCGGTTGTGCATTGACTACCGGGCCTTGAATGCCATCACCATCAAGAACAAATATCCTCTGCCCAGGATAGATAATTTGTTCGACCAGTTGAGCGGGGCGAAGGTGTTTTCCAGGATAGACTTGAGATTCGGGTACCACCAGGTGAAGGTTAGGGCAGCAGACATCCAGAAGACAGCGTTCAACACGAAGTACGGGCAGTACGTGTTTCTGGTGATGCCATTTGGTCTCACAAATATGCCAGCTGTCTTTATGAATTTGATGAATAAGACATTTCACCAGTATCTGGATAAGTTCGTCGTAGTGTTTATCGACGACATCCTGATATACTCGAAGACGTCGGAGGAGCATGCAGAGCACTTGCGGATAGTTTTGGAGATTCTGAGGCAGGAGAGATTGTTTGCCAAATTGTCGAAGTGCGAGTTCTTTTTAGACCGAGTGGAGTTTATCGGCCATGTAGTCACTGGAGATGGAATCTCGGTGGATCCCAGGAAGATTGCTACAGTTGAGACATGGAAGGCTCCGACGTCAGTTTTAGAGATCAGGAGCTTTCTGGGTTTAGCAGGATATTATAGAAAGTTCGTCCAGGACTTTGCTAGGATAGCTGAACCCATGACGAAGCTGACGCGAAAGGACGCAGAGTACATCTGGTCAGAGGACTGCCAGACAGCGTTTGAGGAGCTGAAGAGGAGGCTGACGACCGCTCCAGTTCTGACATTACCTTCAGGTTCTGGAGGTTTCACCATTTACAGCGATGCTTCTGGAAAAGGGCTAGGATGTGTCCTACAGCAGCATGGGAAAGTGATTGCTTATGCATCTAGGCAATTGCGGACTCATGAGAGGAATTATCCTATCCATGACCTAGAGTTAGCTGCGGTGATCTTTGCACTCAAGTTATAGAAACATTACTTATACGGAGAGCGTGTGGAAATCTTTACTGACCACAAAAGTTTGAAGTATGTGTTCACGCAGAAAGAGCTGAACATGAGGCAAAAACGATGGTTGGAGTTGATGAAAGACTTCGACATCGATTTACAGTATCACCCCGGGAAGGCAAATGTGGTGGCGGATGCGCTGAACAGGCATCCGATGGCATGGTACCTGATGATTGATCGACATTTGCGGGAGGATCTGGAGAAGCTCGGTATCGAGCTAGTTCGGCCAGGATCAGTGATACAGATGATGGCGCTTGACATTCAGTCAGGTTTGATGGAGCAGATCAGGGAGGCACAGTCTACTGTAACACCCAGTTTTCCAAATGAGGGTAATTTTGAACTTTTGGTATTTTAAATCATTTAATAATGATATTTTAGTCATGATATGATTTTTGGTAGTTTTTAGTTATTTTAAAACTATTTAATTGAGTGAAATGTGAAATTGGTGTTTTGCTAGTATAACCTTAGTCATGCATGACCTAGAAGACTAATCATGACCAAGGAGACCTAATCATGTGTTTAGGATTTCAAATTTCTACATTTAAGCCTAGGGGTATTTTGGTCATTTTGACACTTTTGTGAAATTGTGAATTATATTAATTAAATATGTGTTAGTTACATTGTTGAGACTTGACCTAGAAGTTAGCCTAATCTAGATGTTAACCATGACCCTAGAAGCTAAGTTAGAGGATTTCAATTAAGCAATCACATTAGTGTAATATCTAGATATTATTAGGAAAGATATTTTACTTTTGAGATATTTGTGAAAAGAAGCCTTAACCAATAGGAAGCCTTAGAATTTGTTGGAGAAACCTTAGCCACTCATCCTAAACCCTAGCCCTAATGTTTTCAACAGCCATCACACATCCCCACCCTCTATAAATGCAACACATTAATCATTTGCACCATTTTTAATTCATTTTATTTGCCTCCTTTGTGTTCTTCCCTAAACTTCTCCCCAAATATCCAAATCAACTCCAATTTGAGCCAAATTTCTTGCATTGGAATTCCCTACTGTTGAGGATGCTAAGGGAAGCTAGCTAGCAAGGTTACACAAGCATTTGGCACCCCCAAGTGAAGAGGACAACCACCCCCTATTCTAGGTTTTCATTGAGTTTTCACTCAATAGGTAAATACCCTCATACATAGTTAAATTTCTGTTTTCTCTTCATGAATTCATGCATCTAGGTACCAGGGACCTATAGGCTGAGTTTGGTAGAAATTGGTTTGGGTTTGGTGTCCGTATCGGACACGTATCTAGGTTTTAATATAGGTGTTTGATGAATTGCCTCTACCAATTAAATGTTAATAATTTCGAAAACTAATTACACAAATTTCTAGCCCTATAGATGTAGATCACAGAACACCATCACTGAGCACGATACCGTGTCGTGTCCGTGTCCAAATTGAACACGAACACGCTGTACACAGCACTGTGCACTGCCCTGCTACCTCGTGTCCAGTTCTCACTGGACACGACACGAGACCCGACCAAATTTGGTCAGCACCGAGGGGCAATCACTGACATCCTACCCACAAAATTTCGTGGGACCTCGATGTCTGTGCGCGAAGAAATCGAGGCCGCACTGTCTCGTGCTTCCTGTGCACACACGTGAAATCCCTCACTGACACGGGTTTGATTCTCGGACACGGCGACACTTTGGCCCATTTTAGGGTGTTAGACACGAACCCCTATACTTTACCTAGCTCTGGACTCGACCACGAGACCTAGGGTAGGACACGTCGTGTCCTATTGAGTCCTGCACACGTGCACGAGCCAGTCCTCACTGTGTATTTAGGATTCAATGTTTATTTTGTTTGGACACTTCGTGTCCACTCTAGTGGACACGAATCGTATCCCCTAGACCCATGACACTTGGTACACACACTGGTACACATGTTTGTGAAATTTAAATGGTTAATGGAGTTCGAATGGAGGGAAATTCAAGTATCAGTGTTTCTTGAAATCAGTGGGTTTCTTGTGACTGTCAATGGATTAAAACCCTTTTTCCCTGAAATTCTCTATGTTAAATTTTGATTAGAAACTATATTGTAAATGTAGGTATGTCTGTTTGTTAAATTCAATGATTTGTTTTGGGTTTTGAGATGGAAGTTCATATTTTCAGAAATGAAAACTGGGAATTTCCTGTGGAACCTGTGACTGAAAATAGATTTTAAAAATGTAAACTGAAGATTGTATTTAACTGAGATTGGGATGTTATCAAGGGTTTTTTTTTCGTTTTGGTTTTGAATTTAAGGTGTAAATGAAATGGGGTATTGGACTGTTGATGAGTTAATAACTGATACATGTTTCAGGGTTAATTCCTGAATTTTAACTTCTATTCTAACTGAACTTTTGATGATCACTGGTTGTGTAACAGTTAACTGAGGTTACCTATATTAAAACCTGAGATTTTTAATCTTCAAATGAAACAATGAAACTGAGTTTAATGTAGGTTTAATGTTTGTTCCCTTTCCCTTAAAAACTGAGATTTTCCTGAGAATACCAATGGTAAAGCCTGAGATTTAAACCCCCACACACACATTTCCTACTCTCCTACACACACATTGCATCTTTAACACACACACAAACTGGGAAACATGTGACTGAGACTGGAACCTGAGTTTTAGTAGGTTATAAAACTGTCATTCACTTGTATTAAATTACTGGATGTTGAAGTTTATGTTTTGTGTTATACCTTACTATACTTGGGTTGATTTAGAGTTTGATTAGAATGTGAAACCTGAGATTGGTTGAGTTGATGATAGAGTTAATAGGTTTTTGAAATGATATTTCACTGAACAATCATTTTCCTGAGTTTTATTGAAGATGGAATCTGAGACTTTATACACATGTGCACAACCCCACAGCCTTGTATGTTAGACACAACTGTTATTGACACCCCCCATTTGTTTCACTGTCACAGAAAATACAAATGCTCACACCCCCTGCATGCCCCTTCCTTGCCCCCTCCTTCTCTGTATATATAGTGTATATATGCAATATATGATATGAGTATATCCTATGTAAACATGTTATGTAACTTAATGATTATGCACTATGAATGAATTCCTGATTACCTATTTCTGAAAATCTGAGAATTCACAAGAACACATACACACACACATGTGATATTTCCTAATTCTGAAAACACACAAACACTCCCTATTCACTCACATTTGATTTTCACCTTAAGTTACACATGATATATAAATGAATGCATGAATGGGGATATGTATGCTAGTATGCTAAATATGTAAGTATCAAGAAATGGATGAATGCAAGCATGTAAGTTATGTAATGAAATGAAAGTAGGTATATAGGGAAATAATGTTAAATGCATAAATGAACTTGGATGAATAAATGTAGATATGCATGTATATGCCTTAGCCTCACTATGTATCTATGTACACATGTATGAATGTATATATATATGGTATATGCAATGTAGTTGCTAGTGAAATTGTGTTTGTGCTTGGATGCTAGTCTAGGCTTGGCTAGGCTTAGTGAGTCTTGACTAGACTAGGATCGACCTAGTTGACTAGTGTAGTTGACTTAGAGTTGACTTGACCTAAATCGACCTAGAAATCATGTAGTTTGCATTGTATGTACTTATTTACCATTCTGGACATGTCATAACCCATACTGCTCTATTTAGGACTTTGTGACTCCGGTGCAGACATCTGATATTTTATTACTCTTTTCAGAGTATCAGGCGAGTACATTCTCTGATAGTTCTTTCATTTACTTGTCAATTACTGTACTTCAGTTCTAGTTAGCTGTATGTGATTCTCTTTTACAAACACGTATTATTATTTCTGAATCCATGTATGCGACACATATACTTACTTGTCTTACCTCTATTATTCGAATCACCATACGAATCATCATACGAATCACTATTCGAATCACCCTATTCGTATCTTCATATGTTGGTTGGACTTGTATTCGTCTTATGTGTTGGATTACGGATTTATTTGTATTAGACTGGGCGGGGAAATACTGATTAGACATGTAGACATATCCCCCTATTCGAATCATCCCTCTGTGCATTATATTCGAACGATAGCCATCACACACTTCGTGAGTGTGTGGTGTGCCGTATTACCTACAGCCGTTTACATGTCGATTTCGGTATTTTAAAACACACTTGGAGAATTTATTCGAATCATTGTCTGATTATTATTCGAATCACTATTCGTATCACCTTATTCGAATCACTATTCGTATCATCTTATTCGAATCACCTTATTAGAACAATGATTAGAATTACATTCGACTCATCATGTATTAGACTCACTTTGGGATTACACTCGACTTATATTGTACATCTGAACTCATTATGTTACTCTAGTTCAGCTAGATCTTATTATACAGTCTTCTTTGCTATGATTCTTCTCTTGTTTAGTTATTTACTTTCCTTGCACTTTGTCTGTTTTTCTTACCATCACCTGAACATAAACTGCCATATTCATCAATACAACTGTCTATAACTGCTTTATAGTTCTCTGTCATTTACTTGGAATTTCTTGATGAAATGTACTCGTTCCTGTCCTGACTGGACCTGTTGAAAATATTACAGATGATTGCCCTGAGGACATTTGCCCTACTTGCCTTGGAGCAGGAGATGGTTTAGCTACCTTTGGCCCTGACACTCAGGAGTGATCAGGAGACTAGCTAGTAGACTTGGTTTAGTTTTTCATGTTTTAGAACTTGAATTGTAATAACTTGAGATACGAGTTTGTTTTTGAGTTTGTTTGAGATATTATTATTTAGTAGTTTATAAATATTTTTATTTACTTTTAGTTATAAACTTCTGTGTTATCTTATCGTGCTTAGACTGTGATTGAGATTTCATTATATCTATACTTGTCCTCCGTTCGGAGTTGAGATTTGACAAGTACATTATATAACTGCGTGAGTTGTTGATTAGATAGTAACCTAGGACAGCGTTCTACCGCCGACACTGCGACGTAGGCTGGACGTACCCACTTCTTGTGCCCTTACTCTAGGGTGCGGGTCGTGACACGTTTTTAGTGGTGGCCCATGCAGGTCGAGTTTATGTAGTGGTATTCGAACTAGAGTATCACTACAGCCTGCGATAGGAACTAAGAAATAGGCTTAGTTGAGAGAGTGCTCAATCACAGTTAGGACTACTTGAGAAGATTCCTGGATGACCCTTGAGAATCTCATTTAAACTATCTCAAAATTCGATTCTGACAGTATCTGTCTATCTTCCTTGATTCATCGTTGAACTTGATTCTTGGTATTCCTTATTGTCTTGATTTTCTACCAAGATAACATTATGGGCTAGGTTGCCTCTGTCATGGAATCAAGAGTCTTTTACTGCCATATCAGCTGGTTGGGCGATGAGATAGAGTCTAATTTTGGATATATTTCTCGGGTGTGGGAATTTAAAGTTTTTGCAGCCAAGCTAGCGGCAATGCGAAAATTTTAAAATACCATGATTCTAGAGGTATATATATTAGTTGTGGACTCTATGGATTATCGCAGCCATACTTACTGGTGTGACGAGGATTCTGGTGACATGGTTCTGGATAGACGGGTATGATTATCAAATTACAGGATAGATACCATATAGATGGTGCCCTAGTATGATGAAATAGAATATCAGTGTGGATGATACTCGAGTATCATGGATTATATAGAGGGAGCTAGGCCACCTATAGCGCAGTACCGTGCCCCGCACCATCAGAGGGATATACCCCAGAGGGGCAGGGCTTTTGTGCTGACAGTCGAGTAGACCGACGCTATGGGTGACGGGTTAGCAGGTCTGTCTTTCTTGTCCTTCTTTCACCTTCATGTGTGATTTCCATTAGTACCTGCCAGGATATGTTTGTGATATGCTAGATAGCGTAGTTACCCTGTTCGAGACTGTAGAATCACGACCAGTAGGACAGAGACTTGCATATTATCTTGACCTTGTTTGATTTGGGGGTTTGACCTAGCAGGAGTACGATCATCTTAATTTCGAGGACGAAATTCTTCTAAAGAGGGTAGACTTGTAACACCCAGTTTTCCAAATGAGGGTAATTTTGAACTTTTGGTATTTTAAATCATTTAATAATGATATTTTAGTCATGATATGATTTTTGGTAGTTTTTAGTTATTTTAAAACTATTTAATTGAGTGAAATGTGAAATTGGTGTTTTGCTAGTGTAACCTTAGTCATGCATGACCTAGAAGACTAATCATGACCAAGGAGACCTAATCATGTGTTTAGGATTTCAAATTTCTACATTTAAGCCTAGGGGTATTTTGGTCATTTTGACACTTTTGTGAAATTGTGAATTATATTAATTAAATATGTGTTAGTTACATTGTTGAGACTTGACCTAGAAGTTAGCCTAATCTAGATGTTAACCATGACCCTAGAAGCTAAGTTAGAGGATTTCAATTAAGCAATCACATTAGTGTAATATTAGATATTATTAGGAAAGATATTTTACTTTTGAGATATTTGTGAAAAGAAGCCTTAACCAATAGGAAGCCTTAGAATTTGTTGGAGAAACCTTAGCCACTCATCCTAAACCCTAGCCCTAATGTTTTCAACAGCCATCACACATCCCCACCCTCTATAAATGCAACACATTAATCATTTGCACCATTTTTAATTCATTTTATTTGCCTCCTTTGTGTTCTTCCCTAAACTTCTCCCCAAATATCCAAATCAACTCCAATTTGAGCCAAATTTCTTGCATTGGAATTCCCTACTGTTGAGGATGCTAAGGGAAGCTAGCTAGCAAGGTTACACAAGCATTTGGCACCCCCAAGTGAAGAGGACAACCACCCCATATTCTAGGTTTTCATTGAGTTTTCACTCAATAGGTAAATGCCCTCATACATAGTTAAATTTCTGTTTTCTCTTCATGAATTCATGCATCTAGGTACCAGGGACCTATAGGCTGAGTTTGGTAGAAATTGGTTTGGGTTTGGTGTCCGTATCGGACACGTATCTAGGTTTTAATATAGGTGTTTGATGAATTGCCTCTACCAATTAAATGTTAATAATTTCGAAAACTAATTACATAAATTTCTAGCCCTATAGATGTAGATCACAGAACACTATCACTGAGCACGATACCGTGTCGTGTCCATGTCCAAATTGAACACGAACACGCTGTACACAGCACTGTGTACTGCCCTGCTACCTCGTGTCCAGTTCTCACTGGACACGACACGAGACCCGACCAAATTTGGTCAGCACCGAGGGGCAATCACTGACATCCTACCCACAAAATTTCGTGGGACCTCGATGTCTGTGCGCGAAGAAATCGAGGCCGCACTGTCTCGTGCTTCCTGTGCACACACGTGAAATCCCTCACTGACACGGGTTTGATTCTCGGACACGGCGACACTTTGGCCCATTTCAGGGTGTTAGACACGAACCCCTATACTTTACCTAGCTCTGGACTCGACCACGAGACCTAGGGTAGGACACGTCGTGTCCTATTGAGTCCTGCACACGTGCACGAGCCAGTCCTCACTGTGTATTTAGGATTCAATGTTTATTTTGTTTGGACACTTCGTGTCCACTCTAGTGGACACGAATCGTATCCCCTAGACCCATGACACTTGGTACACACACTGGTACACATGTTTGTGAAATTTAAATGGTTAATGGAGTTCGAATGGAGGGAAATTCAAGTATCAGTGTTTCTTGAAATCAGTGGGTTTCTTGTGACTGTCAATGGATTAAAACCCTTTTTCCCTGAAATTCTCCATGTTAAATTTTGATTAGAAACTATATTGTAAATGTAGGTATGTCTGTTTGTTAAATTCAATAATTTGTTTTGGGTTTTGAGATGGAAGTTCATATTTTCAGAAATGAAAACTGGGAATTTCCTGTGGAACCTGTGACTGAAAATAGATTTTAAAAATGTAAACTGAAGATTGTATTTAACTGAGATTGGGATGTTATCAAGGGTTTTTTTTTCGTTTTGGTTTTGAATTTAAGGTGTAAATGAAATGGGGTATTGGACTGTTGATGAGTTAATAACTGATACATGTTTCAGGGTTAATTCCTGAATTTTAACTTCTATTCTAACTGAACTTTTGATGATCACTGGTTGTGTAACAGTTAACTGAGGTTACCTATATTAAAACCTGAGATTTTTAATCTTCAAATGAAACAATGAAACTGAGTTTAATGTAGGTTTAATGTTTGTTCCCTTTCCCTTAAAAACTGAGATTTTCCTGAGAATACCAATGGTAAAGCCTGAGATTTAAACCCCCACACACACATTTCCTACTCTCCTACACACACATTGCATCTTTAACACACACACAAACTGGGAAACATGTGACTGAGACTGGAACCTGAGTTTTAGTAGGTTATAAAACTGTCATTCACTTGTATTAAATTACTGGATGTTGAAGTTTATGTTTTGTGTTATACCTTACTATACTTAGGTTGATTTAGAGTTTGATTAGAATGTGAAACCTGAGATTGGTTGAGTTGATGATAGAGTTAATAGGTTTTTGAAATGATATTTCACTGAACAATCATTTTCCTGAGTTTTATTGAAGATGGAATCTGAGACTTTATACACATGTGCACAACCCCACAGCCTTGTATGTTAGACACAACTGTTATTGACACCCCCCATTTGTTTCACTGTCACAGAAAATACAAATGCTCACACCCCCTGCATGCCCCTTCCTTGCCCCCTCCTTCTCTGTATATATAGTGTATATATGCAATATATGATATGAGTATATCCTATGTAAACATGTTATGTAACTTAATGATTATGCACTATGAATGAATTCCTGATTACCTATTTCTGAAAATCTGAGAATTCACAAGAACACATACACACACACATGTGATATTTCCTAATTCTGAAAACACACAAACACTCCCTATTCACTCACATTTGATTTTCACCTTAAGTTACACATGATATATAAATGAATGCATGAATGGGGATATGTATGCTAGTATGCTAAATATGTAAGTATCAAGAAATGGATGAATGCAAGCATGTAAGTTATGTAATGAAATGAAAGTAGGTATATAGGGAAATAATGTTAAATGCATAAATGAACTTGGATGAATAAATGTAGATATGCATGTATATGCCTTAGCCTCACTATGTATCTATGTACACATGTATGAATGTATATATATATGGTATATGCAATGTAGTTGCTAGTGAAATTGTGTTTGTGCTTGGATGCTAGTCTAGGCTTGGCTAGGCTTAGTGAGTCTTGACTAGACTATGATCGACCTAGTTGACTAGTGTAGTTGACTTAGAGTTGACTTGACCTAAATCGACCTAGAAATCATGTAGTTTGCATTGTATGTACTTATTTACCATTCTGGACATGTCATAACCCATACTGCTCTATTTAGGACTTTGTGACTCCGGTGCAGACATCTGATATTTCATTACTCTTTTCAGAGTATCAGGCGAGTACATTCTCTGATAGTTCTTTCATTTACTTGTCAATTACTGTACTTCAGTTCTAGTTAGCTGTATGTGATTCTCTTTTACAAACACGTATTATTATTTCTGAATCCATGTATGCGACACATATACTTACTTGTCTTACCTCTATTATTCGAATCACCATACGAATCATCATACGAATCACTATTCGAATCACCCTATTCGTATCTTCATATGTTGGTTGGAGTTGTATTCGTCTTATGTGTTGGATTACGGATTTATTTGTATTAGACTGGGCGGGGAAATACTGATTAGACATGTAGACATATCCCCCTATTCGAATCACCCCTCTGTGCATTATATTCGAACGATAGCCATCACACACTTCGCGAGTGTGTGGTGTGCCGTATTACCTACAGCCGTTTACATGTCGATTTCGGTATTTTAAAACACACTTGGAGAATTTATTCGAATCATTGTCTGATTATTATTCGAATCACTATTCGTATCACCTTATTCGAATCACTATTCGTATCATCTTATTCGAATCACCTTATTAGAACAATGATTAGAATTACATTCGACTCATCATGTATTAGACTCACTTTGGGATTACACTCGACTTATATTGTACATCTGAACTCATTATGTTACTCTAGTTCAGCTAGATCTTATTATACAGTCTTCTTTGCTATGATTCTTCTCTTGTTTAGTTATTTACTTTCCTTGCACTTTGTTTGTTTTTCTTACCATCACCTGAACATAAACTGCCATATTCATCAATACAACTGTCTATAACTGCTTTATAGTTCTCTGTCATTTACTTGAAGTTTCTTGATGAAATGTACTCGTTCCTGTCCTGACTGGACCTGTTGAAAATATTACAGATGATTGCCCTGAGGACATTTGCCCTACTTGCCTTGGAGCAGGAGATGGTTTAGCTACCTTTGGCCCTGACACTCAGGAGTGATCAGGAGACTAGCTAGTAGACTTGGTTTAGTTTTTCATGTTTTAGAACTTGAATTGTAATAACTTGAGATACGAGTTTGTTTTTGAGTTTGTTTGAGATATTATTATTTAGTAGTTTATAAATATTTTTATTTACTTTTAGTTATAAACTTCTGTGTTATCTTATCGTGCTTAGACTGTGATTGAGATTTCATTATATCTATACTTGTCCTCCGTTCGGAGTTGAGATTTGACAAGTACATTATATAACTGCGTGAGTTGTTGATTAGATAGTAACCTAGGACAGCGTTCTACCGCCGACACTGCGGCGTAGGCTGGACGTACCCACTTCTCGTGCCCTTACTCTAGGGTGCGGGTCGTGACATCTACAGATGAGAGCCTTTACAGACTTCGAGCCCAGGCTTTAGCTGGATTGCTGGATGACTTCACTATAGCAGAGGATGGATCCTTGAGGCATGGCAGCCGATTGTGCGTACCGAAGGGAGAGCTGGTAGAGGCAGTCTTGCAGGAGGCGCACCGATCGAGATATTCTATTCACTCTGGTGCTAACAAGATGTACCGTAACTTGCGAGAACATCTTTGGTGGCACGGGATGAAGAGGGATGTATCACGTTTTATCTCGAGATGCCTAATTTGCCAGCAGGTCAAGGCGGAGCGCCAGAGGCCAGCTGGTTTGTTGCAGCCGTTACCCATTTCCGAGTGGAAGTGGGAACATATTACGATGGACTTCGTCTCAGGGCTTCCTCGTTCCCAAGGAGGGAATGATACCATTTGGGTCATCGTGGACAGGCTGACGAAGTGTGCTCACTTCATACCCTTCAAGGTGGGGCTTTCCACCGAGAAGTTGGCAGAGCTATACATGCAGCAGATAATTTGCCTACACGGAGTGCTGGTGAGCATCGTGTCAGACAGAGACAGCAGATTCACATTCCACTACTGGAGGAGCTTGCAGAAGGAGTTAGGCAGTAGGCTCAAGTTCAGTACGGTGTACCACCCGCAGACAGATAGACAGTCCGAGAGGACGATACAGACACTGGAGGATATGCTGAGGACCTGCGTGCTGGACTTCGGAGGATCATGAGAGAGCCATCTGCACTTGGTAGAGTTTTCATACAACAACAGCTACCAGGCCAGTATCGGTATGTCTCCTTTCGAGGTGCTATATGGACGACGATGCCGCACACCGCTCTTTTGGGATGATGTTGGAGACAGAGTTATGCTTGGGCCAGAGATGATCACGGATGCAGCAGAGAAAGTCAGGATGATCAGAGACAGGCTCAGAGTAGCTCAGGATAGGCAGAAATACTGGGCTGATGCTAGTCGCAGACCGATGGAGTTCGCAGACGGTGATATGGTGCTAGTGAAGATATCACCTACTAGAGGGACGATCCGGTTCGGACGAGGAGGGAAGCTGAGCCCCAGATACATCGGGCCGTTCGAGGTACTTGGCAGGATCGGAGAGGTAGCTTACAGGGTTGCACTTCCACCCAACCTAGCAGGAGTTCACGATGTCTTTCACATATCTCAGCTGAGGAGATATGTTCCGGACCCCAGTCATGTGCTAGATCATACAGAGTTGGAGGTTGGACCGAGCCTTACAGTTTCTGAGCAGCCAGTGGAGATATTAGACAGGAGAGAGAAGAGGCTGAGGAACAAGGTTATACCCCTAGTACGAGTAGCTTGGAGCCGTCACTCCCCAGGTGAATCTACTTGGAAGAGGGAGTCGAACATGAGGGAGAGATATCCTTACTTGTTCGATCCAACCGCTGCGAGGGAACCACCCGTTCCCGCTTGATACCTTAGAGGTTAGTTTCGATCGCAGCCTTAGTCATTTTGTTGCATTGCTTGCTATGCTAGAATATTGTAGGGTCTTCAATCCTTGTGAATTTCGAGGACAAAATTTTTCAAGGAGGGAAGACTTATAAGCCCCTGTTTTTCAAATTTTAGTTAATTAAATGTTAATTAATTATTAATGTCATTTTTAGCATTAAAATGATTATTAGGATTTTTAGGAATTTTTTTAGAATTTTTAAATGAGTTCTAAATATTAAAATATCAAGTTGCAATTTTCTAAAATGTTTTAATTGACTTTTGTAATTAATTAGATTGTTTAAATATCATTTTGTAAATATTAAAATTGTTTTAATATGGTTTTATAATTTTTAAAATTGTTTTTATATCAGTTTGCAATTATTAAAATGTTTTAAAGTATGGAATGCAAATTGTATTTTGTATTTAGCTACTGTTAGGGGCCATTGTGTAAATTCCTAAACTATGGGGGCCAAATTACAAAACCCTATTCTACCCACCCCCGACGACCAGCCCCCTCGACTGTCCGACGACCCCACCGACGCTGCCCCCGCCATTTTCGGCCAGCGCACAGCTGCCCCGACCGCCCTAACTAGCATATAAAACCCCCCCTCTTTCCCAGACCTGACCCTAACCCTAAATCCTCCCCAGCTACCCACAACCGCCCCGTTCTTCCCCAAAGCCCATCACCGGAACCCTAACTCCGGCTAACTCCCAGCGCCGCTCCCACGACGAACGCCACCCCCTACCACCACCACCGAAGGGTTCGTCGTGACGAGGCGAGTCGATCGCCACTACTCCGCCACCGCCCCGACGCCTACTCCGTCGGCCAGTACGTTCAAATCCTCTCCAGCAAATCGGACATGTGAGTAGCAGTGTCGAATCGTGTCGTGTGAGTCTCGTGCACACATATGTGGTTCGTCGTGTCCTGGCGAGCACGAGAGTAGGATTGGACACGGCAGACTCGTGTCGTGCGTGTCGAAATCGACCCGGACACGTAAAATCCTGTGTCCCTAACTGTCCGGACACAGGATCGATTTTATTATTTTTTTATGTATAATGTTAAACCTAACCTAATTAAATCTAACTAAAATCCTAACCCTAACACAAGTCGTGGGCTGACCCCCTGGCCAGCCCGACCCGACTTAAACCCCCCCCCCCCCCCCCCCGGCGCGCTGGCTCGGGATCGAGCCCCCCTTTTCTGCTGTTTCTTTTTCTTTTCTTTTCCTTTTTCTTTTTCTGTTTTCTATATATATATTTATATATATATATATATATATATATATATATATATATATATATATATATATATATATATATATATATATATAATATATAATATATATATATATATATATTAGTATATATATATGTATATACTGTATTTTTGGCAGTATTTTATATATGTATATATAATTTTATAGTTAGTAAATTCTTATATATGTATATTTGTATTTATATACATATATGTATATATGTATATATTTTCATGTGTATATATATTATTATTATTATTATTATATATATATATATATATATATATATATATATATATATATATATATATATATATATATATATATATATATATATATATATATATTAATATATATATATGTATACAATATTTGTATATGTATATATACTTTATAATTAAGTATTTTCTTATATATATATACATATGTACTTTTAACATAGGTATGTATATATTCACTTTGTATAAACTTTACCTTATTAAAATATTAATATTTAAATTGCACTTTTACCAATTTGTATTTTAGTGTATTTAAATTACTGCAACCAATTGGTGTCCAAGCCTAGCATGGGTTTTTGGGCCTCAAATGTGTTTTTACACATTCAAGACCTGTACAAGTCATATTGGACTTGATTCATGGCCTTGGGTCCTGTATTTGAACTTTGGTTCAAATTATGTACATGGACAAAATACGCAGATAATTAATTATTTTAATTTCAATTGTGTGTAATGCTGTTTTTGGATTTCTAAAAATACTTAAAGTACTGTTAAAATTCTGAAAAAATAGTATTTGGATACTATGTTAATTTAGATAATTTAGTATAATTTTTATAGTATTTAATTTACAGTTTTGCCACTAGTTTGGCATATGAAACCAAAACTCATTTTCTGTATACTTAGGAAAACTGATTTTTGTAAAATACTTGTACTGGTTAATAAATTCCAGGAAAATTATAATAAATTTCTATAATTAACAAGGATCATTTTGGTATTTTATTTTAAGTAAAAATAAGCTTTTTTTCTATCTCAAAAATTGTTAGAAAACAATGATCATTTGATTTATTTATTGATTAATTACGACTTGTAACTTTTTGTGTTGTTTTGAGTTTTAGCCGTATTGAACCTCACCCCTCACTAGTGTAAAGACCCTAGAAAGTTAGTTAAAGTAGTGTGTCACCCACATTGGTCTCCTATGCTAAAATTATCATTTTGGCTAGGTGCCCAGTCACAAGTCGTGTTTCACCAATTAGTGCCTTAGCGTTTTAGCTTAGTGTAAAAACTAAGTTATTGTATTTATTTCTACAGTGACGAGTTACCGGACATCTATAGCACTTTTATCGCAGCTTGTTTTGCTTTTCTTTGCTAGAGGCAAGTACTTTCTATAAACTTTACATACTGCTATAACAATAAACTGTGATTTACCCACCATGTTAAATGCTGATCCTTGGGGTAGCAAGTTAGAACTTTACATGTTGTATTACTTTTAGTCTCCACCATGTTTATACAGTATCTCATATCTCTCATATATTTAAATAACGGGTTAAGGGGAAACTGTTAGTATTGTACGTGAACATGACCCCCTTCTCCGTATGTATTTATCGCGCTCGGTGACATTCTATATGTGACCTTGCCGTATGTTCTGATATCGCATTTGTGTATGGATATACACCGATACCGTTCATGCACGTATGTGCATACCAAAAAACTTGATATGTACCACAGTACATCTTGTTCACCAATTGACCGATTCACGTACATGCTACAGTTTTAAACTTTTAAACTACATGTGGTTATTTATAAAATAACCAATTAAACCATGATATGCTATGATTCCAGTTTATTACATTCTTGTTCATGCTTCGTATATTTAGTTTGCTAGATTCAGTACTTGCTCCCATCCTGACAGGATAACGTTGTAGGTGTCCTTACTGAGGAGGAGTTACTCTGCGACACATATTATGGAGATACTGCCGAGGACCCGGCTTTGCTTTACGAGGATGTTCCTGCGGGGAACCTCGCCTAGTTGTCTTTTGTTTTTTAGACTTTTGAGAGTAGTCATGTATTTAGACTATGTATTTTGTAATTGGACATGTATCCAGTTTTACATTTCAGACTTGTACTTTGGACATTTTACTATATGAGACGACTTTTGTGTTTGGAGCATTTATGACTTATATTCACTTATAGAACTGTTAGCACATTTAGTCTTATCCTGTTGTCTTTAGAACAGCTTACTACGTTTTATATCAAACGTAGGCTGGGCATGACTCGGCCTGGCCCAACAATTTGGGTAGTGGGTCGTGACAACTTGGCACGCCTTTTATGTTTCAGAGAGAGAGAGCTTGAGCGATTTGTAATATCGGCCTAGAGCCGTTTGTAAACTTCTTGAATATCAATAAAGAGTTGAATTCGCTTCAATTTGTGTTCATTTACTTTCCGCTGCAAATGTGGACACTCTGTGCGACTCTGTGGCCTAGCTCAAATCGGCCGTTTCTGGACTTAGCCTTGCACGGGCGCAACCTAGGCTCGTGCGGCATCACGCCTTAGCAAGGACGATCGCTCCTGCGGGAGCGGGGCGTGACAGAGGGCACCAGCCAACAATATCATAGAGAGGGCGCTGCTGGAGAGGGTACCAGCCAGCAGTATCATGGAGAGGGTAGCAGCGAACAGTACGCTCCAGAGTACACTAGCCAGCAGTACGCTCCAAAGTACACTAGCCAGCAGTACGCTCTAGAGTACACTAGCCAGTAGTACGCTCCAGAGTATACTAGCCAGCATTACGCTCCAGAGTATACTAGCCAACACTACGCTGGAGAAGGCCTCAGTCAACAGTATGCGGGCATGGGCACTTTCTCAGCCTTTCAGTCATATGATCATCGCATAGCGACTCAGCAAATCAACACTGCCACAACATATTCGTTTGATGACATGTCAGATTACTCACAGTTGATTACGTCCCTGTCAGCCCCGGTGCCTACTCAGGAGGTCGAGGAAGAAAATATAGACGAAAGAGGAGTGAAAGAGGATGCAAGAAGAGTGGGGGAGACTACAGAACAAATAAGAGCCCGACTAGGCCTCAGACAGGTAGAACGAAGACATTACAAACGAATTGCCCGCAGATAAAACATTGTTTGTAATGAAATAAAATTTTATTATGGAATGTTTAAAAGTTGACATGAATGTTGGTACTACAATGTTTTACTCTCTTGATTGACTTGTATATTTTCTTCTCTTATGTCCCATCAAACTACAATTGCTGCAACGAAGTTCTTTTGTCGATGATTCACGTGGTTTGATGCAGTTTTTCTTCGACCTTCCACCTTTGCGCCTGACATCTGGAACTTCAATTTCTTCCATAACCAAAGTAGCTTGAATGTTGTAAGGAACTGGAATTGGTTCCATCTGTGGCTCGTACACACTTCTCAATATGTCAGTAGAAAATATTTTTGGATAATAACTTTCAATATCATGACTGCAATTGTAAACTCCCTAAATTTCTACTACAATTTTTTTTATAAATTGTTATTTAATGGTATTTAAATTGTACTTCGTATCTGAACATCGCGTACAAGTTTGTGATTCGTATTCTCGTCGAGTACGAATATGTGCAAGGTACATATTTTTGGAAAACATGTTTATTATAGTAAATAAGCTCAAAGTTATATGTGATAGGTACTTTATTTATTTAAATATATTTTATTTGATTGCTAGAAGTGCACAAGTCATCGCATTAAGAAAATTTCCAAAACTTTACTTTATTCATTATAGAAAGGCTATTTTAGTATTGGATAATTTAGAAAGTAAGTTTTGTGTATTTATTCTAGATTTGTGAAGAGGTATATAAATTAAATTCATTTATATATATATGTATTTTCGGAATTTACTTTATTATAAAATTATTATTTATGCAAATGATATTTGAAACTTTATTTAAATATTTGAGTAAATATGATAATTTAAAATTTGAAAATATTTTATTTAATAAGAGTTTTATCTAGATTTACATCGGATAGGATTAAATCAATTTTTTAAAAGTGATTAAATTAATATGAACCTTATCTAATTGGGGATTTAAATAATCTCAGTCCATATCCAACCAGGGGTCCTCATCTCCTATATAAGGAGAGCCTCATTACTTTCTTTTCTCTAAAATTTATCATCCAATTCTCCACAGAAGTGCATCGTGTCCGTGTCCGTGCCTTTTTCCATCCACCATATTGTTCCATTATATGTACAATATTATCTTCACGCATCCCGACAATCCCATCGCCAGCAACTTCCCGAACCCGCCACCGCCATCTGATCTCCTGACTACCCCGGTCACAGGTCAACCCGCCAACCCCAACCAGCAATAAACCTCTGCCAAAATCGGCTACCCACACCCCCGATCACCTCCACCAATGGCCGACTCCACCACCTCTAAGACCATCGCCGCCACCACCACATATACCCACGGCCAACAAAACAACCAAACAAATCCGAACAACTACACTAAGACTCACCTCCACCGCGCCCGACGAGGGCCGGGGTCGACCCCAGCTATAGTCTCCTCTCCCAGGTGGTCGACCTCCTCCGCGTCGACCACCACTCGGCCAGGCGAGATCTGCCATCGCCTGAGCACGGGGCTTCCCCTCCATGGCCGGCCGTCTCCATGCCGCGCAGGCCAGCCCGCGTCACCACCGCTGCATCTCGGAGCTCCACCGTGTGTACAGCGCTGCCCCACCGACGCCGTGGTACTGCCTCACTGCCGTCGAGCTTCCTTACGAATGCCCACTCCAGCGCCTCCGCTGGACATTGATCGCCACACCAAAACCTCCGTCGAGCCTTGCACAGCGCACAGCCCTGCACCGTTCTCCGGCGATCGCACCTCCGCCAACCACCACTGATCGCGCCGCCGCCTCCGCGACAGGAGCGCCGCCCAAAACTCGGCGCCGACCGCTCCTCCGCAAGCCGCTGTGCGCCTGTGACCGGAGCGCCGCCGTCGTTGAGTCTCGCCGCCCCGCCGTGCCGTAGTTCCCCAGCGCCCTCCGAGCTCCGCCGGAGCCGCCCACCGGTGAGAACTCATCTCCCCTCTCTCTAATTTCTCCACACCCCCTCTCTCGTTCCTCTCTCTCTCTCTCTCTTACTTTACTAAATAAAAAGAGCAGCCTTTTAATGTTTCATCATTTTTTATATTAATATTATTAGTATTATTAGTATTATTATCTTTTGTATTATTATTACTGATATTATTATTATTATTAAGGATATCATTTTCTTTATTAATAGGGTTAAGAAATAAATGTATAAATATTTATAAATATGTATAAATATGGTTTATCATTTTTAGTATTTAATTTCTTATACAAATTTTGTTGACTAAAAATATATAGTAAAATATTCCAGAAATGTAGCTTTCAAATTATAAAATGTATTCTAGTATTTTTTTTAAGTTATCAAATAAATAAAGATATGATTATTCTATTTTTACAAATAGAGAATTTTGCCTAAAACGGTTTTTAGATTTCAAGTATTTACCAAAATTATTTTTTTTACTAACAAAAATCTAGTCTCAAGTATTATAAATACTTTTCTAAAAATAGTATGAGTATGTTCTTCATAATTTCTCCGTGATTTTCATCATTGATCACGACTGATCACGCGTTTCTCTTCTCATGAAATACCGGACCCTCACATATTGACCCCGACCATTGGACAGAACAGGACTTGTTGGATCGTTGCACAACACCAGGCGTGACACCAGGCAAGATACCTTGCCATATTTACTGCTTACATTTAATTGCATCTTATTATTCTGTTATTATTTTCTGCACTTTTATTTTTAGTTATTTATTTTTCTTCATGCTTGTGACCTAGAGTTAAGAGACTACCGTCAATAGAGTGCATGTCATTAACTTTGTCACGAAGGTAACACGAGTTGTGTGTGAGTGGTGAGTAACATGTAGAGGTCACTTGCGTGTTGGTTGATCCCCTATGCGCATGCGTCGGAATAACTGTCAATAAATGCATGTTAGAAGACTTGACAGTTATTAGGTATAAAACACTGTTGTGGAAGTGACACGTGTTAGTGTGTCGTGGTTACGATGCATGTATAGTATCATTGGGGGGAGAGGACAACTACTAGCGTAGGGGCTACAATTACTTTTTACACACATTTGTGGGCCGATAGCGACTCAGATGAGCGCTACTTACTGTCTATGGTCGATAGTGACTCGGTTGAGCGCTACCTACTGCCACTATTTATTTACTTTGTTGATCCTACAGCGCCTGCGTAGAACGTTGTCCTCAAAGTGCATAACACTTAGACGGTTAGGAACCCAGTTGTGTTGTAGTTTTATAGTATTTATATTTGCAGTTATAATGGCATGTTCTTCCTGTATCTTGTTACGTTCCTCTGAGGACCTGGTAATTTCTTCAGGTGCGTTTTGTGACTTCCTGCAGGTGCTCTAGCTAAGGCCATGACTTGCGCTCTATTCCATCGAGATGTTGCTTTTAGATCGTCTTCGCTTCGCTTGACTCTTCCGTCATTGTTATGTACTTCTCTCTTTTTAGTTGGTTGTAGATTTGTCTCCGTCCAACGTTTGTACAAATGACTATTTGATTATATCATTAAAATTTCATATTTGTGGATGAGATTTAGTTTGAGCATGGCTTTCTATATTTTACAGCTTATGTATACATACGAGCCTTTCATTTACTCGTATGTATACAGCTGGCATGTCTACGTACCTAGTCTCTATATTTTGGGACTGGAACGTTACATGTTTTTGTGGTGATCCATGTAGGTCAAGTTTGTCATTTCGGTTACATGACTGTACCGAACGGGCCTGCAATATAGGATTAGAGTTTAGGATCTCATCCACCTGCTTGACCCTCTTCCTTGACTAAAATTTTTAAATTACTTGATCAACTTTATTGATCTACATCTTGTTTGAGCTCTTCCTACCGTAATTCTTATTTTCATACTTGATTGTAAGATGACTACATTAGTATATGCTCATAGGTCAACCATATGGCTAGAAAGATTACATTGACAACTAGTATACATTGAGATCCTCTTTGAGTTATAAAGATATGTGGATAAGAGGAACCATATTTTTCTAGAAGTATAAACTTAAGGGTTAGTTAATTCCAAGTTAGGTAGTAGCAACACTAATAACTCGAAAGATTTTAGAACTTTATTTGGATCTACAAAAGGATAGTGGGATCTATATACAATTGAGAAAGGAAGTTGATTTGATTTTTGAGTTTTGATTTTGAAGGTCTTTGAAAAATATTTATGATTCATTTGATCATAGCTATACATCCTTGAAGAGATATAAAGTTAGTTGAAAAGAATTTTTAAATTTAAATACTGCCATAATTATGGGGGGCGGTTCATAAAGCTTGGTTTTAAATTGGGTTGTATGGTTCCCTATTAATAAGTTCGTAAATTTTGAAGTAAGGATATTAAGAATTTTGGTTAAAAATATTTGGAAGGATATAAAATCAAATTGAGGATCTATTTTAAACTCTGGTATGAATTACGATTGTTAAAAACCTATTTAAATTTTGAGTTAAGATTTGGATTAATGATAGAAGAAGAAAAATATATAGATTGAATTTGTGACACAACAAAGGTTTATTTAAAATTTGAAAATCTTAAGTTATGATTTTGATGTGACTAGATAAGGTGGAAAGGTTAGTTTATGATACATTTTTGGAGAATTTTTTTTGTGCTATGATAAAGGTTATCTTGAGGTTGATTATAAGAAATTTAAAGTTATGAGTATGATTGGCAGCTTAGAAAGATATTTTATTAGATCACTTGGAGAATTATGGAAGGGATTAAGCTTTTAATCATGATTAAATTAGACGGCCTGGAGTAAATACAAATTATGGTGGTTCATTTTGGAAATTTTATTTAGAAACTCTTTGAAGGAAACTTGGGTTTAAATTTTAATGATAGGCCGCCAAGATAACCCTAATGGGTTAGAAGGATTCCACACTAAGTGTCATATCCCTCATGGCCATGATAGTAGTATAAACCCAAGTGTTGTTAGTCATCTACAAAATCATGTGGTTATATTTCAATCTTGACTCACTCGACATTCCCTCAAATCTAGATTTTATCGTGACTTTCTAACCATTTGAAACTTGAGAAATGATTAGATTGTTCCTAGATCGTACTCCATCTAAGTGGCTATCATATCTCCAGAAATGGTATTCTAACTTATTTACCTTGATCTACTAGAATCTAAAATATCTTTATTTTATGCTTTAGCTTGGTCATTTATTTTGCGCGTTAATCATTATCTCATGAACTCCCACTTTTTATTTTAGATCTTTTTGTGTGCCTTACCGTGACATTGATATTCGGAGCACAAGACCAGCAGTTTCATCCCAACGGATTTCATACATAAGACCTAGATGAGCCCACCTTCATGTAGGTATATCGCGTGCCACTAAAACACGTCCCCGTATATCCTATTTTTTTATGATGCGACTTTAGGGTCAAAAAGACTAAACTACAATCTTACCATGATACCGATATATTGTCGACCATGGACCTCGACTCAATTCTTTCAAACCGATATGTGATTGTGTTCCACTTAATTCCTTAAATGCTTAGCTTGTGCTTTATGTTGATTGCTAATCCGTACCATTTATCTTCGTGTCTCATCATAAATTGCTTAGACCCTTAAATTTTTATTTTTGTGCAATAATCCGTAATTATTATCTAAACCCTATCACGACCATTGAGCCTAACCAATACTTTCTTCCCAACCATTTTGATTATCTCTTCGAAAATTTTATTGTTGCTCTGCTATTATTCATGCAACCTTGTTCTTGTGATTCTTTGGGCATAGATAAAATTTGACCATGGCACCCTTCAGTTATATATGACTAGATTAGAAAATTTCATCAAGGAGAATAAAGGTATAGTTGATTATGATGGTTGTCCAATTACAAGATATATATATATATATATATATATATATATATATATATATATATATATATATATATATATATATATATATATATATATATATATATATATATATATATAAGGGGTCATAAGTTGAGTTATGTGCAAAAACGTACGAGATGAATAAGACTTGCGAAATTTTGTTTCAAATGATCAAGGATGAATAAATGCCAAAAAAGAAAAGAAAAAAATGATTGAGAAATTTACTAAATTCCAAAAGTTGAGACTTATTATAAGGTATGTGATTTTTTCAAAAATGTTATAATCAAGATTAGAACTAAGGTTACGAGATTTATGATTTGAGAGTATGTTTTAAGGAACCTAAATTTTGTGAGTTAAATTTTGAGGAAAACCCCAATTTAGGAAAAAAAAATTTGGATTATGAAATTTGAAGAGACAGTATAAAGTTACTATTGATAAGACGATTCGAGATATGACGATGAAATTTTGAATCAAGAGTATCGAGCTAGTAAATTTTTGAGATTGGAAAATTATTGTATTTTATGAGCTTGCACGTCTTGGATAAATGATAGTCATTTTTAATTGATTAGGATGCCATGAGATATCTCCTAAACTATACCAAATTTTTATCTAGATTATTGTTGCTCAAATTGCTTGCTGGATTCCATTTTCGAATCATCGCTTAAACTTCTTATCGATAAACTCTCGTGCCAATGATTTTACCATCTTGTCTAATAGTGCTGTTATAATCTAGTTTTACAAGCTCATTGATTTATCGAGCTTGTTCATGACTTATGTTATTGAGCGCGCTCACTAACATGTTGTCTAATCAGAACCGGTGTATGATGGTCTGATCAACCAAGTGCACTTTGGTTCGCTTTTACCTATTCCTCTACGTAGATGGAACATAATTAAAACTTGGCCTCTAGAATCTCATCCACGACTGCCTTGACAATTAATTTGAGATTATTCGGTCGTCTTTGAACTATGTATTCGTAATATCGTCTCTGAACTCTTTATTGCTTTCGCCTTCATCTATTTTGGAAGGACGAAGGCACTTATATTAGAATTCCCTCTAGCCTACCTATCACTTATGACCCTTTTCATCCAATGTGACTACATCTTCGTCTTAAACTCCTCGCCCATTCCTCGGCCTACATTTATTATCAACACTCAAGTTAGGAGTGAATCATTCTCGTAATCGTGCACTCAACCCAACCTATTCCTAAATTTCGAGAACAATATTCTTGTAAGTTGGGTAGGATGTAAACCCCCTAAATTTCTACTACAATTTTTTTATAAATTTTTATTTAATGGTATTTAAATTGTACTTCGTATCTGAACGCCGCGTACAAGTTTGCGATTCGTATTCTCGTCGAGTGCGAATATGTGCGAGGTACATATTTTTGGAAAATATTTTTATTATCGTAAATAAGCTCAAAGTTATATGTGATAGGTACTTTATTTATTTAAATATATTTAATTTGATTGCTAGAAGTGCATAAGGCATCGCATTAAGAAAATTTCCAAAACTTTACTTTATTCATTATAGAAAGGCTATTTTAGTATTGGATAATTTAGAAAGTAAGTTTTGTGTATTTATTCTAGATTTGTGAAGAGGTATATAAATTAAATTCATTTATATATATATATATATTTTTGGAATTTACTTTATTATAAAATTATTATTTATGCAAATGATATTTGAAACTTTGTTTAAATATTTGAGTAAATACGATAATTTAAAATTTGAAAATATTTTATTTAATAAGAGTTTTATCTAGATTTACATCGGATAGGATTAAATCAATTTTTTTAAAAGCGATTAAATTAATATGAACCTTATCTAATTGGGGATTTAAATAATCTCATTCCATATCCAACCAGGGGTCCTCACCTCCTATATAAGGAGAACCCCATTACTTTCTTTTCTCCAAAATTTATCACCCAATTCTCCACAGACGTGCATCGTGTCCGTGTCCGTGCCTTTTTCCATCCACTATATTGTTCCATTACATGTACAATATTATCTCCTCGCATCCCGACACCCCCATCGCCATCAACTTCCCGAACCCGCCACCGCCATCTCATCTCCTGACTACCCCGATCACAGGTCAACCCGCCGACCCCGACCAGCAACAGACCTCTGCCAAAACCGGCCACCCACACCCCCGATCACCTCCAATAATGGCCGACTCCACCACTTCTAAGACCATCGTCGCCACCACCACATTTACCCACGGCCAACAAAATAACCAAACAAATCCGAACAACTATACTAAGACTCACCTCCGCCGCGTCCGACGAGGGCTGGGGCCGACCCCAACAATAGTCTCCTCTCCCAGGTGGTCGACCTCCTCCGTGTCGACCACCACTCGGCCAGGCGAGATCTGCCATCACCTGAGCACGGGGCTTCCCCTCCATGGTCGGCCGTCTCCATGCCGCGCAGGCCAGCCTGTGTCACCACCACTGCATCTCGGAGCTCCACCGTGTGTACAGCGCTGCCCCACCGACGCCGTGGCACCGCCTCACTGCCGTCGAGCTTCCTCACGAACGACCACGCCAGCGCCTCCGTCGGATATTGATCGCCACACCAAAACCTCCGCCGAGCTTTGCACAGCGCACCGCCCCACGCCGTTCTCCGGCGACCGCACCTCCGCCAACCACCGTCGATCGCACCGCCGCCTCCGCGCCTGGCGTGTCGCCCAAAACTCAGCGCCGACCGCTCCACCGCAAGCCGTTGTGCGCCTGTGACCGGAGCGCCGCCGCCGTTGAGTCTCGCCGCCCCGCCGTACCGGAGTTCCCCAGCGCCCTCCGAGCTCCGCCGGAGCCGCCCGCCGGTGAGAACTCATCTCCCCTCTCCCTAATTTCTCCATACCCCCTCTCCCGTTCCTCTCTCTCTCACTTTACTAAATAAAGTGAGCAACCTTTTAATGTTTCATCATTTTTTTATATTAATATTATTAGTATTATTAGTAGTATTATTATTAACATTAGTATTATTATTACTGATATTATTATTATTATTATTATTATTATTCTTATTATTAAGGATATCATTGTTTTTATTAATAGGGTTTAGAAATGAATATGTATAAATATTTATAAATATGTATAAATATGGTTTATCATTTTTAGTATTTAATTTCTTATACAAATTTTGTTGACTAAAAATATATAGTAAAATATTTTCGAAATGTAGCTTTCAAATTATAAAATGTATTCTAGTTTTTTTTAAGTTATCAAATAAATAAAGATATGATTATTCTATTTTTACAAACAGAGAATTTTTCCTAAAACGATTTTTAGATTTCAAGTATTTACCAAAATTATTTTTTTTTACTAACAAAAATCTAGTCTCAAGTATTAGAAATACTTTTCTAAAAATAGTATGAGTATGTTCTTCATAATTTCTCCGCGATTTTCATCATTGATCACGACTGATCACGCGTTTCTCTTCTCATGAAATATCGGACCCTCACATATCGACCCCGTCCATCGGACAGAACAGGACTTGTTGGATCGTTGCACAACACCAGACGTGACACCAGGTAAGATACCTTGCCATATTTACTGCTTACATTTAGTTGCATCTTATTATTCTGTTATTATTTTCTGTACTTTTATTTTTAGTTATTTATTTTTCTTCTTGTTTGTGGACCTAGAGTTAAGAGACTACCGTCAATAGAGTGCATGTCATTAACTTTGTCACAAAGTAACACGAGTTGTGTGTGAGTGGTGAGTAACATGTAGAGGTCACTTGCGTGTTGGCTGATCCTCTGTGCGCATGCGTAGGAATAACTGTCAATAGATGCATGTTAGAAGACTTGACAGTTATTAGGTATAAAATAGTGTTGTGGAAGTGACACGTATTGGTGTGTCATGGTTACGATACATGTATAGTATCATTGGGAGGAGAGGACAACTACTAGTGTAGGGGCTACATTTACTTTTTACACACATTTGTGGGCCGATAGCGACTCAGATGAGCTCTACTTACTGTCCATGGCCGATAGTGACTCGGATGAGCGCTACCTACTACCACTTTTTATTTACTCTGCTGATCCTACAGCCCCTGCGAAGAACGTTGTCCTCAAAGTGCATAACACTTAGACGGTTAGGAACCCAGTTGTGTTGTAGTTTTATAGTGTTTATATTTGCAGTTATAATGGCATGTTCTTCCTGTATCTTGTTACATCCCTCTGAGGACCTGGTGATTTCTTCATGTGTATTTTTTGACTTCCTGCAGGTGCTCTAGCTAAGGCCATGACTTGCGCTCTATTCCGTCGAGATGTTGCTTTTAGATCGTCTTCGTTTCGCTCAACTCTTCCGTCATTGTTATGTACTTCTCTCTTTTTAGTTGGCAGTAGATTTGTCTCCGTCCAACGTTTGTACAAATGACTATTTGATTATATCATTAAAACTTCATATTTGTGGATGAGATTTAGTTTGAGCATGGCTTTCTACATTTTACAGCTTATATATACATACGAGCCTTTCATTTACTCGTATGTATACAGCTGGCATGTCTACGTACCTAGCCCTTGTATTTTGGGACTGGGGCGTTACATGTTTTTGTGGTGGCCCGTGCACGAAAGATTATCACAATTATCTCAAGTCCATTCGACCATCCAACGCCCCATTTTCAAACAACCAAACATAATCTTGAGCCCGAGACTCAGACTTTATCAAACAACCAAACATAGTCTTGATTCTGAGAGTCAGACTTTATCATCTCGTATTTCTTTCATTAACTTTCTATGTTCTTATATTTCATACTTCGTTTCAATGTTCAATGGCATCATGCCTCAATTCAATGTTCATCAACTGATCGACCCGAAGGTCCCGAACATCTTTCGAGGCATCATTTCATATCCGACAGTTCTGCCACATTCATGCCACAACTGTATTCTTTCGTAACGAAGCCATCTTTTATGATCTCGTTCATGTAGGCACATTTCGACACATTTATCATCTTTTCTCTCGCATCGTGCACTTGGTGCACGCATCGAAGCCATATTTCTATGTTCTATGACTTAGTGTTCAATGTTTGTGGCTTGCACGCTAGGGCGATCGCTATTGTCTTTCAATGTGCTAGCCTTTCTAACTCGTGCACGAAGGGACGGAATGGCTCATGCACGAATGCACTCGCCGAATACAGTTATCCCATGTTCTTGCGGCTTGCGCACCGAGGCGCTCGCTTTTGCGATATCCAATGTCCCAAAGTGACTCATGCATTTGATGCACGTTTCATTTCAATTGTTCTAACTAGTGTTCGACACACACTATAATTTATCTTTCGATCGAACTATGCCTGTGGCGTCGATAGGTTAACTTAGCATATAATGATATATTTTGACTTAGGCATGAAGGAGTAAATAGAAGAGTCAATCATCCCACCTTGAGTCGATATGCCTTATCGTTTCGTTGAGCCGATACGGCTCGATTTTATAACTTCGTTGCACGGACAACTCTCTTGACTTAACCATTCGAGCACTTCGTACTTCATTGAATTATACATCCGATTTAGCTTACCGTGCTAACGTCTTAGTCCGTCGCAAGGCGATGATTGGTTTCACGGACCCCTTTCTGAATAAGGCAAAATGTCGACCTCTAATATTTTAGCATAAACGTATAGCCTGCACATGAAACCAACTAAAATTAATACTTGACCTTGGTCGATTCGATTTCTTAGAATCTTCGAGCTGACTCAACGCACTTATCCTTCGGGGTAATACGGCACTTTGAATCGATTCAACTCGATGCATTCTTTGTGACAATGTAACTCTTCGTATCGACTTAGTTCGGTGCATTGCTCGGGACAACGTAAATCTTGTATCGATTCGTATCGATACGTAATCGGGTCAACGCAACTCTTTGAGTCAACGTCTCAGCATAATGTGCCGTGCGGAGCGGGGTATTACAGAATATACCACTCAAAACAAGGTTCGTCCTCGAACCAAAACCAACACTCCAATTAAGTGTTTTATAGATCGTTTCACGATGACATCCCACCAATGCTATTCAGTTTTACACTATCTTGCAAGCTTTTCATTAATATTCCAAAGTCTTTCCCGCAGCTCGATTTGAATTTGTATACAACTCGATTTGGATTCGTACCTATATTCAAGACATCCCAAAGATATATATATTTCGACCAAGTCTAGTGGTAGCAAATTGGAACAAAGCTAACAGGTAATTTCAATCCTATGCTTGTCATCTCGTACTCTCGATCGGACTTATCTTTAGCAGCTATTCTCGAAAATTTATCGCATACGTATATACGATACATAGGTGATTCATTCAATAAAGTCACTGCAATCGATGCGATTCAAAATCGTATTACTTGTTTCGTATATTTCGTATGGACTATCAATCCTATACGTTGCGTCGCGCTGTCGCACATCTGATCGCAACGATCCTCCGCAACGCCTTGCGTTCAAATTCGTCACCCAACTATTTTCGAAGTCTGGCTATGCAACTTATCTCGATACAATTTTCTTTGTTGACTTACAAATGCATCAACAATCAGGACTACGCCCGCTAGGTTACTTATTTAGATCCCATGTTTAGATTCTTCCGACGCAATTTTAAATTGACATTGCACAAAGGCCACAATCTATCCGACACAAGATTTTACATCAAGACGACGGTGCTCAAGGCAACAATCACTTTAACTCAAAGTCTCTACGATGCATCTTACGTTCGATTCCTAACGAGTAGGAATTCACTAGCCAAATTCCCAACTTATCCGTCTCGTAACATCGAATATAAGTTCAATTCATGCAAGCTCAATTGTAAGGTGAATCCAAATCTAACGACATAACTCGTAAGTCATTCTCTTACCACTCACACTCGTGCATAGCACGATTCTCAAAATCGTCTAGACTTATCATCAACATGCACCACATTATATTTGTTATCGATACAATTTCATATGCGATATCACATGGGTCATCTTACGGTCTGCACATTCAATTTGATTTGGCAGTCAAGTCTTCTAGGGTCAGCTGTCTCGAAGCTACGCTTGATAATTGTGGATCATTAACGAAGGACAGTTTACTACGAACCATGCTATATCTTATTTCGGAGCCAAATCACGTTCCGACGATTTCTATGCGACTACCCAATTTTGGATAAAACTATTTCTATCGGCGCAACTGATGCACGACTATCCTCCGAGTAAAGCCATGCACTAACGTCGATGATTCTGCTAGTCACGAAGCATCTCCTCGTATTGAGTTCGAGTCTATCTTATTTACGGTTGACGCACGAGATGCTATACGCATCGAACAATCGTCGATGACTTATAGTCTCGTCTTGATCAAGCACAAAGTTTATGATCAACCAGTTCGTTCATTCTCGTATTGTTATTTACAAAATTTTGATAGCGCGAGGCACACTCTATTTTGTATTCTCACATCGTGCTTACTTTTCCTTACGTATCGATCTCAATACGTCGTATCAATTTTGATAGCGTAAGGGTCAACTTTGATTATGTTTCAACATCGACAACTTGTATTGCATACGTCCAATTTCTCCATAAATATTTTCGTACGTCTCGAATCGTTTCTCGATTCGTTGTATTCTGTTATGCTTTGATCGCGTAACCGAGTTACCGATTATCCAACATCGAACCCTCGAGTTATATGATCATGCCCTCTAAGATTTTGCGTGTTTCAGTCGTACTCAAATGAGTTTCGTCGTAACGTAACCAACTATCTCTTAGGCACTATTTACCCGCATAAACCAACTCTTCACCGAAGTCGCACAGCGTGCGATCCGATTATAATTCGCCTTGCCCAATATTTCTATCGAGATCGCAAGTCGTGCGATTCGATTCGCCTCACCTAACATTTCTATCGAGATCGCAAGTCGTGTGACTCATTTGTATGTTCGAGTTTTCCTTTTCCGTCGATCCGATTATTGCTTCAAGGCATAATCGTTCCGCTAGTCTCGGTCGTCCGATCGACTTATAATTTACGTCCGATGTATCATTCATTGATACGAGTCTCGTCTTATCGTCCCAACCGATTTTCGAAGAACACTTGCATCAACATACCGTCATACAAATTTTCAATCGAGTCTCGGTACTCTCCCGTCCGTTGCGGACAAACCTTCGACAATTCTCACACGCGTCGATGCAATTCATCGCACAAGTGGTATATCATATACCACTCGAAATCGAGTCATTCATCGCATACGTGGTATGGCATGTACCACTCGAAAATCAAGTCATTTCCCTCGTATTATACTCACTATGAACCAACAATCTCTTTCGACTCACGATTTCCGCAGTGATCGTGCTTGATCACAACCGTAACTTTGATTAAATCAAATCCGACACAACTCGGCCAATGTTTTCATTTGCCAACACAAGTTCGGTGTGCAATCGAACGATTCATTCTATCGATTTATGATTTCAGTTCCTTCCGTTGCATCTTGTGCAACGATTTATTTTCAATCTCCTTTGCACTTCGTGCAATGATTACTTTGATATGCGTTGCACCACGTGCAACAATTTACTTCTGACATGTGTTGCACATTGTGCAACGACTTATTTCCGACATTTATTGCACCTCGTGCAACGATTTTATTTTTGACATCTGTTGCACCTCGTGCAACGATTTACTCCCGACATTCAAAGTTAATGCCTAAATTCGTTCAACACATTCGATATTGACTTATTACTTTCATTGCAATGCATTATTTAAGTTTTTGCATTGGTGCAACCCATTGCACTTCATGCATCGCTTTATTTCTCATTCAATATGTTACATTACAACAATATCTCAAATCGTATTTCACAATTTGTTGCACTTGCAGCAACTAAAATTTTACGGCTCGTTGTATTCAATACAACGAAATATTTCACGACTTTCTCCGCAACATCATATAAATTTGAAGTACTTGCGGCAACGTTACCCGACTTTGTATTAGACTTATTGTATGGAACATCCAGTACGGTATCGAGTAGAGTCAAGAGTGATTCGATTGGTGGTGGGCAACTCTTTGGAATTGAAACAAAGCAAACGTCCTGAGGAAATTGAGCCTAGAGTGATACCAATCTTCATAAATACCTTACTCTCTAACGTACCATATGATAACTTATCTTCTAACATAATACTAATTACCTTACCTTCTAATATATTTCTTACCCTCTAACATATACCTTATCTTAACACACACACACAACTCCAAACACAACACCATAGGACTGAAATTGGATGGACTGTGGATGATATATGAACTAATTTTGAAGTGGTGAATGATATGGTGAAATGGAATGGATATATGGAAATGAAGTGGACTGATATGAGTGATGGAATGGATGATTTATGGAGTGAAAATGGGACTGAGTTTATATGGAATGGAATGGATATATGGATGAAATGCATGGATGAATTGGTATAGTGGATGGATGAATTGAATGTGATGGGGACTGAAATTAGATGGACTGATTTAAATGTATGGACTGATTTGAATTACATGGACTGATTTTGAATGGGGATGAATGTATACATGGACTGTGAGAATGGGGGCTGAATGTATGTGAAATGGGGTTAAATGGGACTGAAATTGAATGTGAAATGGGGGAAGTATGGAATGAAATTGAATATAAAATGGGGGCTGAATGTATGTGAAATAGGGGGATATACATGCTGCTGATGCTGCAATATGCAGCAGCTACTGCTGCTGATGCAGCTGCTGTTACATGCTGCAGATGGCAAGGCAGCAAGCTGCCTTGCTGCTGCTGCTTGTTAATTTTATTTCCAGTCCAACTCCCTTTCTCTCCATCTCACTCTCAATCACTCTACCTCACTCTCTATATCAACCACCACAACCATAACAACAACTACAACTACAACAACATTCTAAACTAAAACATCTAATCTAAAGTGAAATAGATCTAAAAAAATAGTCCAAAATATATGGAGACACTAACATTACAAAATATATATAAATATGATACAAATAGACTAAACCACAATGATACTCACATAGGTATACATATGAAACTCAACATAACCATCCTAACTAACATCAATCCACTCTCTAACATGTCTAAAATTGAAATTAGAACACATTAAAGCCTATTAGACATTAAATCAAACATATGTGGTGTCCTAATTGGGGATTTACCAAGTAGGACACACGACAAAATCCTAACTTGCTCTAGAGAGCTCCAAATGGTCTCAAACTTGAATCTAAAGAGGGTACATGCATGGGGGTGGATCACACAGATTCAAAACTAACTAATATACATAGAAAATTAATTTAGAGGGTTGGTTTTACCTATTGGGAGTGGAATCCCAATGATACTCTCAAGGACACGGCTCCGACACGAAGATCTTCCAAAAAGGACACTCCTCCTTGTACTTTGCTCCAAATCTTTGCTAGCACCCTCCCTTGGTAGTATGAGAAGGTTGGATGGAAGTTTTGGTGGAGGGATGTAAGGATTTGGAATCACCCGAATCATCGTCCTCGCAGGGGCATGATGCCGCACGAGCCCGAAGTTGCGCTCGTGTAAGGCAAGATGACAAGTTCTCAAATGGTTATCGTTGATTTGATATTAACAACGAAAGAAAAACAAAGTATACGAAACAATTCTCTTTATTCATATTCGAACTGAGATTACAAAGGCTTTCAATAGCCCAACTAAATTTGTCAGGTTGGCTACAACACTCAGGTTCTCTCTTGCCCACAAAGGATTTCACCGTTCCATACATCATGCCTTCTATATCTCGGCCGCATCAATCCTGTTGCAAGTCCGTGCGTCAATGCGATCGCACGCTTCAAACGCTACGGCATTCATGCCTCTACACGATCAAGCGAAGCTTCGCCGCGAGTAATCCATTCCCTGTACCCTGCATGAAGCTGGTGGGGGATCAGTACGTTCGTCCTCACATGTACTGACGAAAAGACCAACTTTCTAAACCGACATTTTAGTATTTATGTTCAATCATGCAACTTAGCTTATGATCTTGCTATATTCTCCTTAGGGTCGATTTCATGGCATATTCGAAAGCGTAAAGCATGTTATCATGGCAAGCATGTTATTCGAATTAAATAGGCAAGCATGCAAGCAATCTCATGTTTGTTTCGTGGTGCGACTTCTTACCAGCATAGACGCACTCGCCCTTGCACCGACGCAAGGTGAATACGCCTCATTCCTTTCCGGTCATGTTATAAGTGCTCTCTAAGCAGGATCTATGTGCGGGACACATACGTGCCTGCAATTTTAATCCATCGTTCCTTAACTATATGAAATGGTGGTTGGCGTATTCGCGCCATAATGGACAAAAGGCGTTTCTCTTTATCTTTTCCTTCTTTCTTTTCTCTCTTTCTTTTCTTTCTTTTTTCTCTCTCTTTCTTTTCTTTCTCGAATTTGGGTAGCCCGGCGCTTCACGGGTTGGGTTGCTATCCCAAACAATCGAAGCTTACCGTGTGCATGTCATCATTTACGGCTTTTCAAATCTCGCTAAGCGGTTGCTAATCGTCTTACGGATGTGCGTCTATCAAAGATTATATCCCTCCTAGGCCGAACGGTCCCGGTGCCCCGGTGCAGCCCGTTCGGAGGGAACGTTTCGTGCACGAAAGATTATCATAATTATCTCAAGTCCATTCGACCATGCAACGCCGTATTTTCAAACAACCAAACATAGTCTTGAGCCCGAGACTCAGACTTTATCAAACAACCAAACATAGTCTTGAGTCTGAGAGTCAGACTTTATCATCTCGTATTTCTTCCATTAACTTTCTATGTTCTTACATTTCATACTTCATTTCAATGTTCAATGGCATCATGCCTCAACTCAATATTCGTCAACCGATCGACCCGAAGGTCCCGAACACCTTTCGAGGCATCATGTCATAACCGACAGTTCTGCCACATTTATGCCACAACTGTATTCTTTCGCAACGAAGCCATCTTTTATGATCTCGTGCACGTAGGCACGTTTCGACATATTTATCATCTTTTCCCTCGCATCGTGCACTTGGTGCACGCATCGAAGCCGTATTTCCATGTTCTATGACTTAGTATTTAATGTTCGTGGCTTGCACGCTAGGGCGCTCGCCTATTGTCTTTCAATGTGCTAGCCTTTCTAACTCGTGCGCGAAGGCACGGAATGGCTCGTGCACAATTGCACTCGCCGAATACAGTTATCCCATGTTCTTACGGCTTGCGCACCGAGGCGCTCGCCTTTGCGATATCCAATGTCCTAAAGTGACTCGTGCATTTGATATACGTTTCATTTCAATTGTTCTAACTAGTGTTCGACACACATTACGATTTATCTTTTGATCGGACCACGCCCGTGGCGTCGATAGGTTAACTTAGCATACAATGATATATTCTGACTTAGGCATAAAGGAGTAAAAAGAAAAGTCAATCCTCCCACCTTGAGTCGATACGCCTTGTCGTTTTGCCGAGCCGATGTGGCTCGATTTCATAACTTTATTGCACGGCCAACTCTCCTGACTTAGCCATTCGAGCACTTCGTGCTTCATTGAATTATACGTCCGATTTGGCTTACCGTGCCAACGCCTCAGTCCGTCGTAAGGCGACGATTGGTTTTGCGGACCCCTTTCTGAATAAGGCAAAATATTGACCTCTAATATTTCAGCGTAAACGTATAGCCTGCACATAAAACCAACTAAAATCAATACTTGCATCGATTCGGACTTGCTCCTTGGTCGATTCGATTTCTTAGAATCTTCGAACCGACTCAACACACTTATCCTTCGGGGCAATGCGGCGCTTTGCATCGATTCAACTCGATGCATTCTCTGGGACAATGCAACTCTTCGCATCGACTTAGTTCGATACATTGCTTGGGACAATATAACTCTCGTATCGATTCGCATCGATACGTCATCGGGCCAACGCAACTCTTTGAGTCAACGTCTCAGCGTAATGGGCCGTGCGGAGCGGGGCATTACAGTATGTAAGTATGATACCACCTTAAACATGAACAAGATATTTCATCTAACCGTACAACATATGTCCTACTCGATGCACGGTCTAATATTTTAAACAAATAACTATCAATTTATAATATTTGAAGTTGATGTCTCTAGTTGGTAATAGATGTCATAGTTTTCAACATCTTTGGACAATAACTCGTGTCTAAATTCTTAGCATGGTTTCTGTTTTTGTCATGAAGTGTTATAATCTTAGCTCTAATACCATCGAGAAGTGTAGTTATTGGTTTATCACGTAAGCTCTTAATCCAATTGTTAAAACATTCAGCAAGATTAGAAATGTTAATATCTAATCTAGAACAAGGAGCATATGCTGTAATCCAATGTACAAAATGATGATTTTTATCATTTATACCAACAAACCAATTGTACATCGGCATGTTCTCAGCTTTAATTATTTTAAGCAAGTACTGTGCATCTGTTTGATTCTACGATCTAGCAAGCGAGTCTAACAATCGATAGATTTTTTTTCCTTCACAATAGACTTCATATTCTGCTTAAAATGTTGAATGCAAAAAAATAAGGCAATTCTGGAAAAATATCTCGCATAGCGTGTATTAATCCTTTTTGTTTATCAGATATAAATAAAATTATATTCCAATCATTAAAATAACTTTCAAATGATATTCTAACAACATTTAAAAACCAAGACCAAGAATCAGTATTTTTACCTTCAATAATAGCATAAGCAATATGATACAATTGATAATTAGGATCATGAGCACAAGCAATAAATAAAATACCTTGATATTTAGATGAAAGAAAAGTGACATCAGTGTTAATAATAGGTAAACAACCCCTTAAGAATCCATCAATGCACGCCTTGAAGCAAATAAACATTCTCTCAAATTTATTGCTTTCAAAAGTCTTAAGGAAACATCGACTACCTGGATTCGACTCCATAATTCTAAAATCATATTCCTCAAGGCCAGCATATGCCTCAACATAACTACCATTTATTTCATGTAACGCCATCTTTCGGACTCTCTATGCTTTAGAGTATGTAATATGTATACGATGTTCCCTGAATATATCCTTCACAATTTATGATGCACTATATGACTGATTATCTCTAATTAAATCAACTATTCTTGTCTTAACCCATGCAGCGGTAGCTAGTCGATGATGTCCTATCGTAAGTCCACTTAAACATCGTAAGTCCACTTAAACAAGAATGACGACTTTCTAGTGTACTAACTTTAACTATTTGTCCTTTTACTATGGATTTAGCATATACTCTTCAATTACAATTCTGTTGATCACAAGTATATATAATTCCATGGAAATTATTCATAGAACTTGCTGAACAACTAAAATTATGCTGAATAGCTAAACTTCTAAATTTTGAACGACTGTCGAATGTTTGTCTTACAAATAATTCAGGAGTGTTAAAACTATCAATATCATCATCATCATATATCTTATAATCGGTATTTTCAATTAAATCGTCACTATTTTCATTATCCTCATCATCATCATCATATTCATCTAGCAAGGGAGCAATTGTTTGAGAAGAAGAACTAGCACCCGTGTTAACATGTTGGTAATTAAAAACAAATTCATCATTAGTTCTATTAGCAAATGATGATACTTGAGTAACAAATAAACTAATATACGGTGATTGCAAATTAATCTTAAGTATAAAATTTCATGCTTCTTCACTATCTATCAATAAACATGTGGAGCCAAAAACTAAAATAAATTGGTAACTAATAGAAAAATGCGTAGAAATTAAATTGCGTAAATTTTCTAAAGTAATATGGCGATGGGTTGTAAAAAATTGGATGTCACCTCCTTCGTAAGATAACCCATTTACTCTACTTCTATGTGAACATGCTATTTTAATATTATGATCCATGAGAAAGAAGAAGTAGTTTAAGAATGTTTAGCTAATAGAGAGTCGCGTTGCAAGGAGCGAGAGCTTGTAAGAGGGAGAGACTAGCTTCCGTGAGGAGATGGAGCTTCTAAGCTTCAGAGAATTGCTTCTATGAGAGTTGGAGAAAGTAATGTGTTTGTGTGGAGAGAGAGAGAGTTAAACTTAGCAATAAATAGGAAAAGAAAAGAGACGTTGAAATGTAGTCGTTGGGATATAGACGTTAAAATAAGTAGCCGTTGGAAGAGGTCTTCCTGACCTCTTCGGTAATCCACCCACCCATCCAGCGCGCGCGCCATGGTGGATGGCGCGTCCACCTGCCGTGCGCCATGGGCTCTGGCGCGTCCTCTCCGCGCGCCATCCGCGGTGGCGCGTCATCCCCACCACTACTACGACTAATCAAAGTCGTGACCAATGATAGTTGCCACAGACTATCTTTGACGGTTAATATTAGTCTCCACATACTACCTATTATGACCAATTATAATCGCTATAGAGTGTCTTAGACAACCAACGATTGTCACCACATACTACCTTTGGCGGTCAATAGTAGTCGCCACACACTATCTATTGCGACCAATCATAGTTGCCACAAATTATCTTACGTGAATAATTAAAGTCGTCACAGACTACTTTTGGCGGTCAATAGTAGTCTCTATACACTACCTACTGCAACCAAGCATAGTCGCCATAAAATGTCTTATGCGATAATGATACTCACCACACACTACCTATTGCGACCAATCATAGTCACCACAGTTTACATTGGGGGACCAAAGATAGTCACCACATACTAACTATGCCACCAAATATAGTCACCATAGACTAATTATGACAACTATTTTAGTCGCAAAGGTCCCACCCTTCCATAAATCCAACATCCTAAGGTGACAAAGTCTTCTTGGCTAAAAGTTTGGAACGACAAAATTTTTTTCTCGCAACAGTGTAGTAGCCAAAGATCTTTGGCGACTAAAATGCTTAATTAGTCGTCCCTGACTTTGGGCCAGGAGCCTGAGGCGACGATGTTTGCGACCAAAGAATTTAGTGGCGATAAATCTTAGGCAACTATTTTGCATTTAGGCGACAAAAAATTACTAGACGCCTAAAGCCCTTATCTTAGTAGTGCACATGCGCCATGGACACTCTTGCCCCCCCCCCCCCCCCCCCCCCCCGTTTCTTCCATCGAACGCGCCATCTTCACTATTGTTTTACTACTCCATATACAAATTTCCTAAACTTCTCACTTTTTTTACAATTTATATATAATTTTTTACCCTATATGAAAATTTTTGATTTTAGAAATACTCATTGGAGATGATGGCCTTAATATGTAGGTCATGGATACGTGGCAACCGAAACTGCCACTGGAGTCTCAGCGATGAGTCAAATCAAAAATGTGTTACAGATCGAAGGAAGGACCGCACGTCAGTCCGAAGCTGACGTGTGATAGTCCTCTATTGGAACCAGTCCTTCTGCAAATATGGACCCCACCTTCCTTTAATGAGGGCCACCATGTCAGCCTCGGACTGATGCACGACCCTCCTTTATCTGTAAAACAGAGTTCGAGTTCATTATCGCACAACTGTTCCACTTCTGTACCTGCTTTCCACATGTAACTATGTGAGAGGTACATATCACAGTTGGGATCTGATCTACTGTTCCAGATTTGGTGTCCACTTCTCTGTTCCCTCTCTTTTGTATATATGAGTTCCATTAATTTTTGTGAAAAATAACACTTTTAAATGGTGACTCACATATACATAGAAGAGGAGATATGGACAGTGCCGGACTTTAGATTTTGAGGCCTGGGGCAAGCTCTAAAATTAATGTCCTCAAAACTTAATGTTCATTATTATAATATTTTTTTCCATCGATAATGATAGTATTTTCAACCCAAAAATTAAAAAAATCAATCAATAACAAAAATTAATAAATAACAATTAGAACCTACAAAAACCTACAAAAAAATAAAAATAAAAGCTTACATCGATAATGATTATCTGTTCTCTCTCTAAAAAAATAAAAGCTTACATCCAAAAATAAAGTGGAACAAATAATTTTTTTGTAGGTTTTTTTTAGAGAGAGAACTCATGTGACATACTTCTGGAGTATGAAAAAATAAAAGTTAAACAATGATTCTAGTAGTTCTTTTAGAAACTCCAGAAGTATGCCACATGAGTTATCTTTCTAAAAAACCTAAAAAAAAAAAAAAAACAATTAGAACACACATGTGGAGGAAAAATATATTAATAAATAACAATTAAAAATTTAGAACAGTACACCTGGAAAATCAACATTACAAATAATATATTAATAAATTATAACTCATACAAAAATATATATTAATAAATTATAAAGCTTACAACAATTTATATTATTATATAAAAAAATAATCAAATACTCACGTGAGGAAATGGAGGGTTAATTTCTTGTTTCAGCTCCAAGAGCCGGCACTATGTTAGAATAAAAAAAAAAGAACTCCTAGCCGGCCACAAGAGAGCCCTGAACTTGACATATCTGGCTGCTCTATAGTTGGCGAACTTACTTACATGCAATGAACAAAACTCAATCGGACTATGCTATATATATACTAAAAGAAATTTTTTTGGTGCTCCCTAAAATTTTGGGCCCATTGCCTCATGAGTCTCGTATTAAGTCCGGGACTGGATATGGAAGTGAAGTTGAACACCAAATCTGGAACAATAGATCTCATCCCATCGCAGTGTCCCCCCTGATGAAATGGTGGCTATACACATTGGTTTTTAGGTACGTGTCATGTGAACACTGTACGCAGTCATTGTTGTGTCAAATTCACCTCCTCCTCCTCCTCCTCCTCCTCCTCCTCCCACCACCACCTTTCCTTTCCTTTGAGCTACTGATCCCCATTCATTATCCCAGTGTTGAGTGAAGACTGGAGAGAAGCTGCTGCTGCTGCTGCTCACAACATGACCACGGTCAACATGGAGCTGGAGAAGAAGCTGAGAGAAGAGAGGGACAGGCTCCACCTCCTCCACACAGAGGAGGAGCTAGCCAACTTCATCACTTCCCAAGAACTCGACAACAGCAAGAGGAGCCTGGCGAGGCTCAAGGAAAGCACGGCTCTACTGGAGGAAGAGTGCAGGGGGCTGAGGGCTAGAGAGCAGAGGGACCGCGAGAGGATCAAGAGCCTCCAGGAGGAGCTCGAGACGAAGGAGAAGGTGTGCAAGGAGAAGCTGATCGAGCTGAAGACGGAGAACACGAGGGCCATGAACGAGGTCTACCACTGGAAGAAGAAGTACGGGGAGCTGGAAGCTAGAGCCTTGCGGATGGTGGAAGAAAACCTCAAAGAGGCTCAAGAGAGGGAGAGGGAGAGGAACGCTCCCAAGTTGCCCAGAAATGCTGTAGTCAAGAGCATTGACAGTGACGACGCTGAGATGGTGGACACATCGGAAGAGGGGATACTCTTGACTCCTGAACCGAAGAGAATGAGGACTCCGAAGGTGGAGAGCAGTGATATTGATGAGGAAGATTTTGCTCCGATTGGGGACCTAAGGAAGAAGAAGAGGCTTGCAGAAGTGCCTCCTTCCCAGAAACCTTCGGCTCCCATTCCATGCCATTGCGGTGTACGGGACGTCGATGGGGCTAAAGAAACCTCTGCTAAGGTGACCAAAGCTCGATGCACACAAAAGGTCGGTGAAGGAGCTCTCCTTAGGATTTCTATGCATGGCATCTATGCTGCACGGAGGCAAATATGACACGAAACAACACGGCCACGACAATAAGGCCACGTTTGGTTCGCGGAATCAGGACATTGGGGAAGGAAAGTCATTCCTTTCCTTCTTTGGATTTCAAAGTAAAGTAGAGAATGATTTCCAAAGAAAAGGAACATCAGCAATGCTAGGATTACCATCAAATGGGTTACAACTCATTTACAACCGCCTACATGGCCGTTGCCAATTGAGTTCCCGGATAGAGGGGTGGGGGAGAGGGGAGCCAATTGTCAACCGTGACGTAGGCGGTTGTAAATGGGTTGTAACCCATTTGTTGCAAACTTAGCATTTTTGAAGGAAAATATTCGGGACAATGGTTCCCCCACCTATCCCAAGGATTCACTTTTCCTTGAAAAGAAAATTGATGGGAATTCAATTTTCCACAGGAAAGCAAAGAGCAAAGAATCGTTTTCCTTTCCTTTCCGCGAACCAAACGAGACCTAAGAATAAACATATTTTTAGACAGGATGGATCCAAGGAGATCATTTCAAATTAAATTTGTTGTAGATCAATAAATTCAACAGTACAAAATAACAACTATGAACCACATAATAACTATATACAAAAAAGTCAAAAAGTTGAGAAGATAGAACCTGGATAGAAGCGAGAGATCCAAATAGACAATTGAGCACCATCAGGAACATTCTTAAGAACCCCTCTTAAGGTGAAGAACATTCTTAAGAAGTCCTCTCCAGACATAAGAGACTTGACTGATTGACTCTATACTCCAAACATTCATGTTTGAGTAATTATTTAACTTATATGCATCAAAGAAAAATATGAAGCACCTAGATGATCCTTATCCCCTTCAAAAGGATTTTTTTTTTTAATCTTGTGGATTCTCTTGATAACTTAATTAGGAGTATAAAAGAATGGCAAATAATACAGAGGTAAAACAAAGACAACAAAGTTGGCAATGATCAATCTACCTGCTATAGAAAGCTAAATGGTTGTATAGTTTTATTTACTTAATTCTCTTAAAAAATTCAACATCTAAATGGTTGTCCAATGGTAAAATGTAGAAATTATTCTATGTGCCGGGCTTACCGTGCACATGCACACATCCCCATGCAATCTAACAGTCGAGGACGAAGGGTGCATGGTGAGCGGCGAGCCCGGTATAATTTTTATACTTATTTATTCTTTCTAATTTTTGTACAGTACTCCTGAACGAAAATATCCAAAAACCTTTTTTTGGATATTTTCCTTCAACTCCCCTTAAATTGTAAACAAAGGTAATTTCTTAACACCCCCTCCTCTTTTTAAAACATTTTCGAGGTCCGTAAGCGCACTCAGACATAAACAAAACGATTTTATGAACTGCAATTGATTCATAAATGGTTGGCAAAAATGATAGTGTAGTCTTGGAAGAACGTTGTTGACAAGGACTAACAAGAGAGGTGAAAGTGAATCTCCTTGTCTAAGGCCTCTATAACAAGGATTTTGTATTTTACGCTATTGAGGATAACAAACAAACAACTATTCTTTGAAGTCATTAGAAATCCATGATCTCCATTAATACCGAAGGAGCTTCCTTAATTAAGGACATCATCAGGAGTCCCTGGTGCACCGAACCCAAAGGTATTTTCTGGATCAATTTTAATCACAAAATGCTAGTTATCTTTCTTTTTTGACAATCAAACAAGAACTTTTAGGCAGTGTGTTTGTGTGTGCATAAAGGTTCCTAAGGGCCACAATAGGAAGTTTGTTAAGTGGATGTCATGTGTCAAGACCTAGATACTAACGCCTGCACGCATGGAACAAAATCCCAAATAAATACATGGAAACAATCCCAACTATATATATTCTGAATGAGTTCAATGAGTTAGATAACTTCAATTTTGATAGTGTTTTGATGTTCTTTGCAAGTTTGGCATGTTTACATAGATATCAACTTGAGGGAGAATGTAAAATATAGGACCATAAGGCCGGGTCTCTGGTCCAGTTTTGACTGCAGAGGTTTATATATCCAGAACTCCAATTTGTAGTCCGGTGGATTTTGGTTGAACTGATGTCAGGTGTACAGTAGGAGGGTTTCTGATTCTGTATACCAGGCTTTCAATGCTCTAATCTGTATTTTGTTTCTTGTTTCTTGTCAACTACCTATTGCACATGCATTCAATTGAATTTATTTGTAGTACTTTTGAGCTATTATTCTGATAATTGTACATAGAACTCAATGGATATTATGTGTGAGCACCCTAAATTTTGGGTTGATTTTTTTTCATTTTATTTTAATTTTCTGATTGAGGGTAATTTTGAAATTTCGTGTTTATAATTATTTTAATAATGATATTTAATTCATGATATAATTTTTGGTGATTTTAAATCATTTTAATATTATTTAAATCAATGACTTGTGGTTTTGACGTTTTGCTAGTGAAACCCTAGAGACTGTTTGACCTAGAGCCTAACCATGTGATTATGATATTTTAATGTCATTTTTGGTCTAAGGATATTTTTTTAATTGACATCTTTGAATTATTTTGATATTATTTTATTATTATGATATTGTTTTGGGGTTATTTGAGTCGGGTTCGAATTTCAACTCAATCCGACTTGAAACGGGGACCCGGGGGTAGTTTGACTCTAGTGGGACCCACACACTAGTTAGGCATGGCCCACATGATATTAATTTTAGTCCACATGATAGAAATATTTTAGTTAGAGGTTAGACTAATTATTATGGATAAGGTTAGTGTGATTAGAGACTTTAGAATGACTAATTTAGCCCCAACCAATTAGCCATTTCCTAATACTCATAGAATAGGTTAGTAGGGGCTTTTGGACTTTTCCTAATAGGACAAAACCACCTTTATGGCCAGCCACAATAAGGATAGGGTTGAGCCTCCCATTTGTCATTATCCATCTATTTTTCTCTCTCTTGTTCTTCCCCAAATTCCTAGAGAGCAATCCCTAGCAATTTCTCCACCAAATCCTTCCATTCCACCACCAAATCTTCTTCTTTCCTTCTCCATTCTAGCCAAGGAGGAAGCTACCCAAGTTTGGGAGGATTCGGAGCTCGTTCGTGTCCTTTTGGAATCTCTACGTGTCGGTGTCGCTCCGGGAAGATTTTTCTTCGATTGGATATACCGGGAGGTATAAATCCCTTCTCCTTTTCATTTCCTTATGCATATAGGTCTATTTTGAACCCATAGGAATGACCCCTATGGTTGTATCTCTATTTGTGTCCATTTTGTGTCCATTTGGAGGTCATAGGAGTGTCCTTTGTGTTGTGGATGTGTTCATGTTACATATATAGATTTATATATATATATATATTGTAATGAGAGTGTATCTATATTTATATATGTAATAAATGGTTCATGATGATTATATAATCAAGTTTTTGAGTGTGGTTCCTCATATTATTATTGCTATTATTGTTGTGGATAATTATGATATATATTGTGTATTCTTTTGGCTCAAACTATCTAAATCCGTCATGATTTTTATCCACGTTTTTAATTTCAGTCCTAACTTCCAAATGTCATAACTTCTAGCTCAAAGCTCGGTTTAATCTCTCGTTTTTTTTAAAAGAAGCGTATTGAAGTTAGCTTTCCAAAAACATGTATTAATATGCCTAATTCTTTCTGTAACTTTCTGGAGAATTATTTGAGTGTCAGCTGTACGAAAAACAAACGCGTTCTCGGTGTTTTCGCGATTCCGGGAGTTTCCGGAAACGAAAACGCGATCCGTTTAAAGTTTTGGAAAGCTAACACATAGATCTATAACATACTTTAATCATAGAGTTTAATTCATGCTGAGATGGTACAGTATTCATTATTAGTAGGAGTTACTATTCGGCATATGTATTTTGTGCACCCTTGTGTGTAATATAATGTTCTATTTGATTTTAACCCATGTTAATGTATATACATTATGTAACTAAATAGAGAATGCAAGCATGAGTAAATGTTTAAATAAATGATGTATGAGGTGTAAGTATCCTATCTAATGTAAGCATGTATAAGTATGGCTTGTAATGAATATGTAGGTTCCATAGTATGTAATGTATGGTGCATATAGTAGTGCAAGAGAATAAATGAATGATGAATGAATGCAAGCATGAATGTAATGTAATAATAGATGTAATATATGCAATATACAAGTTAATGAGATGTAATGTTCTATGTTAACACAAATCCTATATTACCTCATGTACCCCCTTACACTATGTTGACACTATCACACTTGACACATTGTTCACTTACACTTTGACACTCTTTGATATGTATACACTATGTATGCCCATTTAACCCTCACTTGCCCCTTTGCCATGTTCACATACACACACATAGCCTCTTAAATAAGTATTTATGAATATAGTTAACTTAGCTATGTATGTATATTATATATATGTTAGCATATTGTGTTGTAATATATAAGTTTATATAACCATTTGAAATGCCATAATTATAGACCTAATGTTGAATACTAATATATGCATGTTTATATATGTGTAGACATATATAGCTTAAAGTAATAGATTACCTAGTGTATATCCAATGTGAATTCTTGCCTATTTGAGTATTGAACAATTGCATGCTATATAGAGTTGGGTGTATGTTGGCTTGTATAGCCTTGTATTGATGTGTGCTTGCTAGGATAGTCTTGGTTAGGCCAAGTAAGACTTACTGGGTTAGAACATGACCTAGTTTGACCTAGTTTGACTAGTGCAGTTGACCAGAGTTGACCAAGGGTTGACATTGGCCTAGTTTGACCTAGATTTATGTAGAATGCATTGTAGTGCTTTATATTACCCTTCTGGACATGTTGTGACTTGTGCTGTTCTAATTAGGAGCCAGACACCTTGTAATCTGTGTTGCTTTAAATAGAACTCTGTGGCTTCAGTGGAACCTCCTATACTTATCAGCTGTTCAGGTTATCGAGGCGAGTACATTCTCTGACCGTTTCATACTTGTATGGATTTACATTCTTGCTCTAGATTACTGTACTTGATGCTGACACGACTGTTATCACGGATTGGTACTATATGGATCTTCTTTTGAGATGTTATCTCCTTGTATTCACTAAATACATATTATGACGTGCGTTTCACTTCCATATTGTATTTATTGAATACCCATATCCTTGTATACTCATTGTGCATATTGTACTCTCATTATCACATGAGCCCCAGGGATAGACCATTGTACACTATTGTATAACATTGTACATCCATTGTATAACATTGTACACTATTGTATACGATAACGTAACTGGAGTAGATCCTTGTGTATTGATTGGGGAGGGAGAGTAGAATTGGTTATGTACTCAAATCCTATTGTACAATATTGTATAACTATTGTATATGTCTATTGTACACCCACGTACAATGGAGTTACCATTGCATTTTCCTAGCCCGTTTACATAACCAGATTGTACTCTAAATCACATGTTCCTTACAGTTCTTACTTATCATATTTAGATATTTTCTGTTATTAAATCTCTACTGTTTTCTATACATTCTTCTTTCAGCGTTTCATGTACTTTACTCTATTGCATGCTTTATATTTCCTAACTCGATATGAACTGCGTGAGATATTTTGTGCTCGCTCCCGTCCTGACTGGACCTGTTGATAAATTTTACAGATAGCCTGGAGGTGCCTGCTAGCCTAGAGGAGACACATTAGAGGTTGTTTAGGTAGTTATTCATTTTGTCTGGAGTTGTATTTTACTTTGTGGAATACTGTATTGAGTTTTGAGATGTACTTCTGGGTTCATGTATCTTAGACACTTAGACTTCTATCTCCTGTATCTCTTTTGGATTTCATGTTTTATCTATCTTTATCATGCTCTACCTTAGATGTGATTGAGACTGTATCTGCTATGTCACCCCCATTCGGGGAGTATAAACTATTTAGTCTTATACTGTTATATGCATTGAGACCTAGGACAGCGTTCTACCGCCGACACTGCGGCGTAGGCTGGGCGTTGTTACGTACTCGTACCCTCACGGTGGGTGCGGGTCGTGACATTATGGGTTTAGATAATGTGTTTTAATTTGAAAACAAAGTGCTACTCTAAACTACTTTCTGCAAGTTGAAGTCACCATTTATAGAAGTTGATACATATGTCAATTTTTCAAAGAAAGTATGTGTTGGGAATCCCTCCTTATGGGGGTATGAACTATGCTTGGTCAATCCCAATGAATGGGCATTGGAAGATAAATAGCCTTCATTGGAAGATGAAAGGAATCCTTGGAAGAAGTTGAGCTTTCTAGGAAGAAGAAAAGTCGAGTCTTATGCTCAATGAACCTTGGGAAGACATATGGACACTTGAGCTTATAAGGGGCTCTTTGTCACACCCTCCAAAAGAGCATTGCATTGCATGCTAGTTTCCAGTGACATCCATCCGAGAAGGTTAGAGGTAAAGCGTGAAATACCCGAGTACAAAGTGCTTCCATCTGGGGTGTTGGCGGTGTTTCAACTGAAAGTTAGTTGGTTCGATGGGTTTGTAGTTCTTTCTAGTTGTAATCGACTCGTGAAGTGAGAAGAACTATATCTGGATGATCCTTTAGTGTGTTAGAGAGGAAACATTACAACCCAATTATTTTTATAATGGATGAACAGCTTCCTGGACTGTCCCATGGTTTTTGTAGAAAATAATAGTTGGTGTAATTTTATTGATGGACTACTTCACTACTTATAGAGAGTCTAGCTCCTCTACATACTACAATTTCCGATGTGGGACTATAAGTCCCTTATTGATTCTCAACACTCCCCCTCAAGATGGACGATAGATATTGATCATCCCCATCTTGTTACATAGCTTCGACAGACTTAATGAACTAAGACCCTTAGTCAGACAGTCTGCCACTTGTTCTTCTGAGCGGACATGGCCAATCTTCAGTATCCCTTGCTCCAGCTTCTCCTTGATAAAGAATCGATCGATTTCGATGTGCTTCGTTCTGTCGTGCTGAACCGGATTATTCGCTATACTTATTGCGGCTTGACTATCGCTCAGAAGATGCAACGGTGTCCCCTTATCCAACTTCAACTCTGTCAGCAGTGCTTTCACCCATAGTAGTTCTGACACCCCTAGAGCCATTGCTCTGTATTCTGCTTCAGCTGTCGACCGTGCTACCACTGACTGTTTCTTGCTTCTCCATGAAACCAGGTTTCCTCCTACAAAAACACAATACCCCGTGGTAGACCTTCTGTCGTCTATGCAGCTTGCCCAGTCTGCATCACAGTATCCCTCAATATCTGTGCATCCATTCTTCTTGAACCACAGTCCTTTTTCCGGCGTCCCTTTCAGATATCTTAGGATCTGAAATACTGCATCCATATGACCCGTTCTTGGATCATGCATATAGCGGCTTACAACGCTTACTGCAAATGAGATATCAGGGCGAGTATGCCCTAGATAAATCAGTCTGCCTACTAGCCTTTGATACCTTTCGCGATCAACAGGCTCTCCTGCTTCTGCTCCCATCTTGCACTTCTGGTCAATTGGAGTGACTGCTGCTCGGCATCCCAGCATCCCTGTCTCCTTCAGTAGATCTAGTACATATTTCCTTTGTGAGAGAACAATTCCTTGTTCACCATCACACACCTCGATACCTAAAAAGTATCTCATCTGTCCTAAGTCCTTCACCTCAAACTCCTTAGCGAGTTTCGACTTCAGCTTAGTGATCTCATCAGCATCATCACCTGTGATCACTATATCATCCACATATACAGCAAGTATAGTTATGTGGCCTCTTGCATGCTGGAGGAAGACCGTATGATCTGCATTTGTCTGATGGTACCCCATGCCAGTGACAGCCTTTCTGAATCTGTCAAACCAGGCTCGAGGAGATTGCTTCGGCCCGTACAGCGACTTCTTCAGTTTGCCCACTTTTCCATGTGACGTTCCTTCACCTGAATCTGACACAGAGTAGCACCCCGGAGGAGTCTCCATGTATACTTCTTCTTGTAGGTCTCCATGAAGAAATGCGTTCTTTACGTCTAACTGGTGTAGCTTCCACCCATAGTTTGCTGCAATGGAGACCAGCGTTCTTACGGTACTCATCTTCGCTACTGGGGCAAAAGTCTCATCATAGTCGATACCATGTCTGGGTATAGCCTTTTGCAACCAGTCTCGCCTTGTATCGTTCAACTTTTCCTTCTGGTGTCTCCTTCACTGTGTAAACCCATTTGCATCCCACAGCTTTCTTCCCTTCAGGTAATGGCACCAGCTCCCATGTCTTATTTTTCTCTAGTGCCCCAAGTTCTTCCATCATTGCAGCTTTCCATCTTGGGTCCTTCTTTGCTTCCTGCCAATTCTTAGGTAAAGAAGTGGAGTCTAACGAAGTGAGGAAGGCTTGATAAGTCGGAGAGAGATTAGAATAAGACAAGTAGTTGGCGATATCATGTTCATAATCTCGATAACGAATAGGAGCCTTTCTCGCATTAATGCGAGAAGACCTCCTTAAGGGAGCAATGGGAGGTGGGGAAAGCATATCATCCGAGTCGGAGAGACCCGCTTCCGAATCCGAGTGATCCGGTACGGGAGTAACATCTTCAGGAGTTGGGGCAGGAGTAGACGAGGGACTTGGCACATTTGGCACAGGGCACGGCACAGTACTGGACCTCTGCTGTCGTCTTCTGTACACTTGGAGCTCTTTTTTCCTTGTCTGCTTCTCCTCCTGCGTAATATATGTATCGTCTTCTTCATCCTCCGTACCGGTATTACTGATGCTTTCTCCTCTTTCCTTACATTTTGCAACAACAGGACAAGGTACCGATCCGACGACCACGCTTGGACGTATTATCTCCCCCTCACGGCTAACACCCGCTGTGTTAGGTGTGTTTCCAAACGCGGAGCCCTCATCTGAACCATAATATGGTTCCACCTCTCTGAATGTAACGTCCATGCTTACAAACAGCTTCCGTTCTACCGGGCTCCAGCATACATACCCCTTCTGTGTCCCGGTGTACCCAACAAAGACACTTAACTGCTCTAGGATCCAGCTTACCAACTCCAGGTCTGTTATCATGGACAAAGCATACACATCCAAATACTTTCGGAGGAACGGTGTATGCAGTTGTCCCCGTGAGCATTTCCAACGGCGTCTTCCAGTCCAGCAATTGAGAGGGCATCCTGTTGATGAGATAAGAGGCTGTCAAGACAGCCTGCCCCCACAAGTATTTAGGCACATTCATAGCTAGCATCATCGTCCGAGCTACTTCCAGCAGGTGCCTGTTCTTTCGTTCTGCAACACCATTTTGAGCCGGTGTATATGCACAAGAGGTTTGATGCAGTATGCCATGAGAGGATAAATATGCAGCAAACCTCGTATGGGTATATTCCGTCCCATTATCCGACCGGAAACACTTAACACGAGCATTATATTGTGTCTTTACGCGTTGATGGAAGCTCTGAAATGCTTCAAAAACGTCACTTTTATTCTTCAGTAGGTAGACCCACGTTACGCGGGTAGAGCAGTCAATAAAAGTGACAAACCATCTATAACCGTTAACACCGGTTGTAGGACAAGGACCCCACACATCTGAATGAATCATATCAAAAGCAGCAGTACATCGATGTCCAGAACTCACATAGGAGCTTCTGGTATGTTTTTCCAACTCACAAGCATCACAAACTAACAACTCTTTATTCGCTTTTTGATATAAGGATGGAAACAGGCGACTAATAACAGAAAAGGAAGAATGTCCTACACGCTGATGGTGTAGGAGTAGCTCGGCTTCGACACTTCGACTTCGGACTTCTGGTTGTGTGTCTGCAACCAATGATGCCAGTGCTCTGTCCAGACCGTTCCTGTCCAAGTACCATAGACCCTTATGCCATGTGCCAGTGCCCAGTCGTCTCCCCGTTCCCTTCTCCTGAAAGATTACCTTAGGAATATCAAAGGAAACAGTACAGTTTAGATCAAGGATAGTGGCGCTAATGGATAAAAGATTGACAGGAAAGGAAGGAGCATGTAAGACATTAGATAGAGTGATGGAAGGAGTGCAATCAATAGTGCCTTTACCCATAACAGGCCTGGAGGTACCATCAGCAGTCTGAATGCTTTCTGGCGGCGTTAGGTTAGAGTATTCCCGGAACTCACCTCGGGACCCCGTGACATGGCGGGATGCCCCAGAGTCCATAATCCAGACTGGCTGAGAGACAGATGCAAGAGCACGCGGAGGTATACCGTCACTGGTTTGGAAAAAGTAAGTGCAGTAATCTCCTGAGGTGGGCGGCACATCAGAATTGACTTGTCGGTCACCAGAACCAATCTTTGAGCCCCGCAGTTTCTCAAGAACTTCTCTCTCAAATGGAGTTATGTCCGCCAGCTGATTGTCCCGGCCTTCATCTGCCAGATTCGCCGTGTTGCCTCCAGAGTAAGTGCCCCTTCCACCAGTGTAGCTGCCTCGACCACCTCGTCGTCCACCCCGACCACGCGAGGAACTCCGTGCTGGTTTTGGGCAAAAGCGGATGTAATGCCCTGTGTCACCACAGTTGTGGCAAACGCCTCCCGCAGAAGGAGGCTGGTTGAAAGCAGCAAGAGCAGATGTGGCAACTCCGACTTGCTCCCCCTGGGAGATGCACCTGGTGGGCATCAGCTTCAACCGTGCTTCTTCTTGTGCCATGGCAGCTATGGCATCCTCTAAGGTCGACAGCTTCGGTTGCGCAAGAAGTACATTCCTCCGTTGCTCAAATGCAGGGTTGAGCCCCTTCAAAAACTTCATCATCCGTTGCCACGAGATATAATCCAGAAATTTCTGAAAATATTTTGCGAAGGACGGTTCAACCTGAGCATCCTCTATTCCAAGAGGATCATAATGGTCAAGATCAGACCAGTACTTCTTCAACAAGGCGGCGTACTCAGATATGGTACGATCGTCTTGGACTATCCGCTCGAGTTCATCATGCAGTTGGAAGACTCGCATTGGGTTACCTGAACCGGAGTACATATCTTTCAATGTTCTCCAGATATCAGCAGCTCCCTCCATTGCTTCAACATTACCCGACACTTGATCGGTTAAAGAGGCTGTCAACCAACCAGCCACGACATTGTTGACAATCTCCCATACAGCAAACTCCTTCGAGGAGTGATCGACCGGGACCTTGGTGTGGCCATCTACATAGCCAACCAAGCCACGTCCCTTCAGCGTCCGCATCGCCTGCCGCGACCATTTTAAGTAGTTGGTCGTGCCTTCCAGCTTCGTCTCCAGTTTGTCCAACTTCTCCATTCTATACGGTGACGGATCCACATCAGTATGGGTCACGCGTGAGGTTGCCTCCGGTAATCTCTTGGTCAGGAGATCCTCGACCAGGGCCTTCATCTCTTCTGCTGTCAACTTTCCATAGATGGAATCCATGGTTTCTGCAACTGTAATCAGTGAGGTTTTGTTGTTTCCTGAGTCGTCGTCGTTTGCTTCGTCTTCGTCTTAGTCAGCAATCTGCTGTGAATCCTGATCTCAGGTAGCGTCTTCGTCAACTGTATATTCTGACAGTTGAGATAGAGATCATGGGGGGAACAACAAACTAGCTTCCTCACTGATATGTTGGAGTGTATGCGACCAACTAGAACCGCGTCATTATGACGTGTTCGGACAGCCCAAACTTAGTTGTGTCTCCTTGCATGGCGAAGTATGCAGCACGCCGCAACAGAAATCCTAGAAGGATTCTGAGTGTACGAAAATCTAAAGAGATTTCGTAACAGAAGCAAGACGAAAATCTAAAGAGATTTCGTATGCGTAGCAGTAGGTCTTCTAAAGAGAAGATACTGAGTCTCGAAGGCAACAACAGTAGAGCTTCTAAAAAGAAGGTACTGATTCTCGAAGGCAACTGCAGTAGATCTTCTAAAAAGAAGGTACTGATTTTTTTTTTGTTTGTTTTTTTTGTTTTGTTTTTTGTTTTTTTTTGTTTTTTGGCGGCTAGGGTTAGGGTTAGGGTTTTGATGGGGCTGCTAGGGCTAGGGTTAGGGTTTCCCTGTCGAGAGTGGGAGAGGGAGGTAGGGGGGTTGCTCCGGGGGGGGGGGGGGGGTCGGGGGCTGCTCCGGGGGGTGGGGGGGGGGGGTCGGGAGGGGGGGTTTGGGGGGGGGGCCTGCTGCTCCGGGGGGGGGGGGGGAAGAGAGAGAGTTAAATTTTTTTTTTTTTTTTTTTTGTGGAGAGAGAGAGAGAGAGAGAGAGTTATGGCTTTGATACCATGTAGAAAATAATAGTTGGTGTAATTTTATTGATGGACTACTTCACTACTTATAGGGAGTCTAGCTCCTCTACATACTACAATTTCCGATGTGGGACTATAAGTCCCTTATTGATTCTCAACAGTTTTTACCTCTCACTTCGAGGGGATAAAAATATCATGTCTTCCCATGCATTTATGCTTGCTCTCCTTTTTCTTAACAAATATTACAATATGCAGTTGACCTTTATGAGTATCTGGAATCAGGATTATTTTAAGAGTTATTTGAATTTACCCCCCAATTGCTAGTCATATCTCTACTACCCTCATTTTTCACAACACCCACATTCCTTCATAATCTGTTAAGTGTAATTGTACACCCGACACCCACACCCAAAAAAATACCTAATTTTTTAGTGACTTTTTTTTTTTTTTTTTTTTTTGGGGGGGGGGGGGGGGGGGGGGGGGGGGCAGTGGAGATATGATTAGCATTTGGGGGTAAATACAAATAACTCGTATTTTAATTGTAAATAGATTTCAGCTTTCCAAAGAGCCTGGTAGCTGAAAAAACTAGGAACCCCAGGTCATTTCCAAGGATGTGACTGATCTCACTGATGTTTTCCTGACCTGTCTTCAATATAGTTAGTTCATGAATATTGTTCATAAATACTTCTCCAGGAGTGAACCTTTTCTCATTCATTTTTTGTCTTCAAATTCTAGTTTTCTCTTTATGCAGATGGGGTAAGGTTACTATGACTGTTGGTCGGTCCCGTGGCCGTAGCCCGTTGGGAACGGTGGAGCACCCCGGCGCAGTGGCGCGGGTTCGAGCCCCCTTGGAGGCATGCCTCCAAGCACCATTAAGAAGTGGACACCCTCAAAAAAAAAATACTATGACTGTCGGTCAACTATCTGTTATTGTTTCTTTCGAAGAAGAAGCTTGGTCAGATAGAAAAGTAGAAAACCAAGTATTTATGCACTTCATCAAATAAATAAGCTTGACACATTAATGCTTGTTGAAGTTCTCTGACTAAGGATTCTTCTATTAGAGTTGGGTTGAGACCTCATTCGCCTTCACATCTCTAACTGTCAAAAATGTATAAATTAGTATTGTGAACAACTTTGTTGAACACTGTTGCAATAATATAAATATCCAACCATTGACCCTCATAAAAGCACTAGAGTTATGGTGGACAGGGACTTAACAAACATCACATAACAAAGCATGTTGAGATCGAGATCCTTAACAAACTTCACATAACAAAGCACGTTCAAATTGATCCGGTGACTATCCGGGAAGCTCATGCCCCTTCTAGCGAAGAACTCGCTGATCCTTTTACTTAAGGCATTTATGGACTATAATTCTGACGTTAGGCAAGCTTGGTAATGGTATGGGTGAAGCTATGCGGCTCGAGTGTGATGCTGGAAGACTCAAATGAGTCATTTACAGGTTGCTAGTAAGGAAAGGAGATGGGTGCCTGGAAACCATATATAGCTGAATAGGTCTCCTTCAGGGCTTTGCTCCTGCTAATGACATATTACGAATCTACCAATTAGTATGTTTTCATTCCCTATAGTAAAAGATTTATTTAGCACATACATTGAGTATCATTATTTGAAGCAAGTTCTACCACTAAAGTACTAAATGCATTTATCAGGCTGCTGAAGTTGGACTTCCATCTTATCCCAAATGGTACCATTCAAATGATCTAGTTTTCCGATCATGTTCTTTGGATAATGTCTCCTAATGCTAGGAGTACTGGTCATCATCTTCTTTCAGGAGAGCATATACTGGAAGGACTTCTTCCCGAGAACTACAAGTTTCTGCACTAATGAGAGCCGAGAAACGTCAAAGTGAATTAAAATCCTGCCATCCTTCATTTGTTAGATCCATTGTTCGGTCGCATGTGTCCAGTTGTTTCTGGCTAGTAAGTTAAGAATAATTGAAGCATGGTTAAACTAGTTTACAAAGCTATAATGCTTACTTATGCAACTTTTTGTGATGCTTAAGGCACTTCCATCAAAGTTTTGCAAGGACAACCTTCCTCCTAATACTTTGAGAATGGTATTAGAAGATGAGAAGGGTTTGGAATGTGAAACAATATATATTGGAAGTCGAACTGGTCTAAGTGGTGGCTGGAGAGCTTTTGCAGTGTTGCATGATCTGGAAATTGGTGATGCCTTAGTGTTTGAATTAATTACACCAACAAGATTTAAGGTATTCCTGTGCCTTGGTATTAATTTTAGCATTACTTTCAATATGGTTGGCATATAATTTTATGAGTTCCAACTTTATTTTGTGTTTTACTCTGTCCTGCCACAATGGTGAATCACTTCTTTTCCTATTCAAAAATCACATTTTGATTAAAATTTTTAGAATCATCCTTTGCAGAATCATCTTTTACTAAATGTTTTGGAGTTAGTTGCAGTTTAAAGTTTGTCCTATTTGAGTGTTCTTAACACACTATACATAAACCAATATTAGAATTTTTTTGACAATAATAATAACTTGAAAAATTGACCAAGTAAGTGGGCTAGAAATTATAGAATCATCCTTTGCAGACAATAATGTATAAACTATTGCAATAATGTTATAATAGATCCAGTAGGATTCACTATGGTATTCCTAAGATTAGGATTATTTTCTAATTCTTGGGATTAGGACTATTCTTCCTAATTTCTATCCGGAAGTCTTAGAAAATTTTGCCTGAAGTATAGTTTTTTTTTGGTTTAATCATATCTATATGCATATCCAAATACCAGTCATATAGTAAAGCCAATATTCCGACTACCTTTACATCATGTCACTCTCTCACTCACAGTAGGCTTCAAGTCCGATACATGTCCTGGCACAAGCATCGACACGGCTTTACTGACGAATCTCTCGGTTCAACTTCTGACCGCCATTTGTCAAAATCTCATCTGTGGTGCATTCATTTTGCATCTCTGGAAACCATTAGTGGCTTGATAATGGTGGTTTGCGTCATCAAAACACATTTGGAAGTTACATTAGATAGTCTCTCGCTCCCACAGATACGAACTATCAAAAATAAATCGGCACATATCCAATGGGACCATCTCACATGTGATATGTCAGTGCTGACGAACTTAATCAACATTGTTTTCTTGTTTTCACCTTGACATCCTTCTTCATCCATCAGGTGTGGCTTGGGATGCGGTGAAGTCTACAGTCTCATCTTTGCTACTAGAAAATCTGAAATCAAATTCTTCCAATAGCCTAAATCTATGATTGACAATGTTGTTCTTCTCTTGGATGTTGTCCCTTGCCTCAAAACTGGTTGTCGTCCCTAAATAAGACATTAAGGTAAGATTCTCGTTTGGGCTCATTGATTATTGCCAACTCTTTCCCGTCCAATTGTTTTTCTTTGTATCACCTCTGAAATCTTTCAACTCCCGATGCAAAAGAAAACAAGTACTCTTGTATGCCCCTTACAACCATCATGTTAGCAAATCTACCTTTTTGCCAGCATGTTGAGGGGTTGCACCATCCTGGAAGATCACTTGCTCCAAATATCTTGTTCCTTTTCCAATCTGCCCTCAATTCTCAAACCATCTTCCTTATCATCCATGTGACCATTTGAGACATCAATTAGGCAGCTAGGAAGGTCCATGCTGGACCATTGCCATCTAGGGATATCTCATGGCCGTTTCATCAAGAGATCGTAGAATGATCTAGTTGTTGAAGGTATGAGCGGAAGCGGTTTAGGGATATATCTTCGATGCACGATTGGAAAAGGTTCCTCCTACGATCTTCTGAGACACTGTCGTTGAAGAATCCTATGAGACAAAACTCCTTTAGTTTTACCCGTAAAGGAACTCCCATGTGATTTGGAGAAGAGGAGGAGGGGGTGATTGCTTTAGAGGCTAAGTATTAGGATTAGGGTTCTCCACATAGGAACAACCCTTCTTTATATAGGTATGTAGGAGTCCTAATAGGTGCGCATGTTGGGCGCACTATCCATATTGGACTCGACCCATACTTGGTTGGCCCCTAGTGATCAGGACCTGGTATGGACTATCCTAATAGGTGCACGAATTGGGCGCACTATCCTAATAGATTCAATTCTACCGTCCCAAGTATGATCACATATCCGTGTGGCGTGCGACCGTGAGTACTTGTAATGGGGCACCTTAAACCCTAAAGAATCAGCCTAGGGATATCCTTATCATGAAACCAAAAAATTGATGAGTAACCTATGCACCCCAGATCATTTCACATTATCATATTTGAATATCTCAATCCCTCGCTATATAGTGTTGGGAAAGAAGCGCGGAAACCTTTCCCCAAACCGGAGAGTACCTGCGAGAGGACCGAGCAAACAACGCACGAACCCAAAAACAAGCACACAAAAACAATCACGCAGACACAGAGAATTTTTGACGTGGAAACCCTTGCGGGAAAAACCACGGGACGATCGGAGTCCAACCCTGAGAAGCCTCCACTAATGGAATAGAAGAATTACACCCTCTACAAACTCCTCCCGATCCAAATCGGATCCCCACAACACTCAGAGACAAGAACAATGATCACAAGGCTACGAAGAACGAGAACGACGAGTAGAGATTACCCGAAACACGATCTCCTTCGAAAACGACCTTCGATCCTCCGTCTTCTTCTCCGAAGTTGCAATGGCACTCTTGCCTCCTTCTCTCTCAAACTTGTGTTGTCCAATGCGATAATGCAAAAAATGAATTAGGGTTGAGAAAACTCAATATATCTCCCTAATCCCGCAACCAACCTGGACCGTTGGATTAGATCCAATGATGAAAACTCATCCAGAAATCCGCTTCAGCCCCCCGACACACAGAGTTCGGCCAGAACTCTGTGTGGGGCAACCAGCACTGGATGGCCAAACCCTGGAACGGCCAGACCGAGTTCGGCCAGAACTCGGCCTGGGACCGAGTTCGGCCCGAACTCGGCAGACTTGGTCCAGAACCCCCTTTGGGGCAGCAGCAGCAGTAACAACTACTCCCGAGCTTCTCCGACATCGGACGGCGCTCGTCGCACTCCGGGATCTTCTCCACATAGGTTGGGAACCCCACCCACTCCAACATATAGTTGGTCAGAATTTACAACCAACGAAAGAGGAGAATCAATAGTTACTAAAGCTAGCATACAAACCATAACGAGAGAGAAGGATGCAGGCTTAACGTGTTCGTCTTCAAACAGTTCCGAGTATATCAGTCCTTCTGGCCACATTTTTTAGCACTTCACTTCTCGCTCTTGTTGCTACCTCTTTGGCCTTTTCTTGTGGGTTTGGCTTCACCTGTGTCGACCTTCATTTTTCCATTCGAATATCTTTTGCGGCGTTGTCTACAGACTGGATGTTTGCATGAGGAGTTACGGTTTCAGGTCTTTGCATCTCCATGCGTTCGGCCTCCAACTTAAGCCTCTTTCATATGTTGTCAAACTTCTTAATATCCGGCAAATGGATATCAATTACTTCATGTTGGCCTAGAAGCAGGAAGAGTACGAATGACAACTTGGATCTGTTGTTCATCAGACACCGTAGTGCATACTATTTCCAGGTCCCGAATCATAGACGAAATAATTCACATATGTGTCTTCACGTCATTGTTTGACTTCCTCTTGTATGAATCGAACCACTGAGATAGGACGCACAACCTAGTCGGTGCGGTATGCCAATACCTTGACTCCATCGCATCCCTTAGCTTACTAGCGGAGATGTAGCCTTCGAATTCTCTGATCATATTATTGTGCATTACTGGCAGCATAGTGAAGCATGCGGACTAGTCCATGACGCACCACTTTTGGTACACCTTAGCATCTTGCCTGTGCCGGGCCGTAGTGTCCTGCTTTGGTTCGATATCTCCTGATCTATCGTGTTTAGGCTCTTGAGCTCATTATGAAAATACAAGATCTTGCGGCACTAGATATCGTACTTATTATCATTCTACTTCAGCCCTTCAGTGAGCTCGACTACTACAAATTTGGGAACCATCTAAAAGATGCATGGATTCAGTTAATTTTTAAACTTGAATGTCATAAGGGCCTTCACTCAATGAACTATTTCACAAATTTGATCCGTGTTTTGAGGGTGTGAAACTAGCAGGGCCAGCCCTCAGTTAATGGGGGCGCTAGGCAAACTTTCAAAATGGGGTCCATATATAGTGTAAAAAAAATTAAAACTGTAATAAAAGTAAATTAAAATAAATGTTGCCACCAAGAATTGAACCTAAGTCCTCTAGTGTGCAAGTCCAACATAATAACCACTACACCACAATTGTTTTTTTTTAAAAAAGATCATTATACATACAAGTTCTATTTCAGTTACAAAATTATTAATATATGTATATGTCTAAATTAATTTTTTGGGCCCTCCTACTACATGGGCCCTGGGCAGTTGCCTTTGGCTGCCCAGGGCCAGGGCTGGCCCTAGAAACTAGAACCAAAGGTTGGTTACTTGGAACCAAATTTCCCATCCTCAAAAGTTCAGAAACATAGAAAAATCCCTCATTACTTTCTAGAAGAGTGTCACTAGAGAGTCGCCACATGTTTTAGTTAAGACAAATAGATAATATAACTAAAACAATTCTTTTTATTAAAGACCAGGTGCATATAACAAAGATACGCTACATATGCATATAACAAAGATACGCTACATATTACAGACACGCTAAGGGGTTTGTTGAATGGTTTATTCGTTAAACTCTCCACTTGCGTTGGGCTTCCCTAGGATTACCGTTGAATATGCTCACCAGGTACTAGATACGTACATGGTGTTTACAACCCAAGTACCATTTCCAACATGTCAAGCTTATGGGTTAGTCATTCGGCTGGTGGATTCATGCAAAGATCTACCCTAGGTCCGAGTCTAATGCCACAAGCATCAAACACATGCCTGCTATAATAATAGAAACAAACACATAATAGCATTTGTATATTTTGGCACATATTGCAATTTTAACAACTAGAATATTGCTAGCGTCGATCCATCCCGATATGCCCAGCATATCTATCTTTGTTGTATGCAACTCAACTCACAACCACCAAATAATAAAAATTATATCCCATGTTCATATTACATCAATTCCAGCATGCAAGCCTATATTAAATAAAAAGCCCATGTACAATTACATCAACGGGGTTGATCACCTAATCATGGCACACTACTCGGTCTTTGGGCCAAAACACCCAAACTGTAAGTGTAATTATTGAAAATGTACTGAATTTGGGTCGATTATAGGGTCACAACACTTCGTTCCTAAATTTGTGATTTCTCCCACCCAAAATTAGGGATATGGTTAATGTCTTTAATGGACCCCTTTTGGGACCTATTGTTATAGTAAAAACAACCCGGTCCACTCGAATTCCAGAATTGGATTGGGTCACATCACATTTTGACTAGATCCAATTGGCCCACCCTATCCCCGGAGGGATCGAGTAGCTTGGTGGTGGCCCACATAGCCCACCCGTCCCCGCGTAGGGGTTGGATCTCTTGCCATATGCTGACTGGTTATCAGAGACCCTCATGTAGGGTCCAATCGGTCTTCCATTACCGCCATAGGCTCCTCGAGCCCTACGGAGGGGGTGGGCTTTTCCGATCTCATCACATGCCCCATCATGGGTTCGAAACCCATAGCGAATGCACTCCCCCCTCCCCCCGTGCATGGGGTCGGGACCCATTGTCAGCGATTGATCAGCCCCTATATGGGTTGGGAACCACTGCCAACGCTGGACTAGGCCCCGCATGGGGTCGGAACCATAGTCAACGCTCGCCTGATCCTAGTATGGGGCCTGGGCTGTGCCAGTGCCACCGGCTGCCGCCCAATCCCCTGCATTGGTCATGGCTGGGCTCTGGGGCCGTGTGGCGGCCCAGACCCCCATATGGGGTCTTGAAGTAGTCATGTATGCTGCTGACTTTTACCGTCGACCGGTGTCTAGAGTCGGTTTCTTGGTCGACGGTTCCTCGCACGTTCCACCCCCTACAAAGGGGGTTGGATTGTCCCGAGCTGTTAGAGACAACCGATAAGGGGGGGGGGGGGGTCGAGGCTGATTGGTCAGTCCAATTGAGGCCGCTCGACACATGTATGGGGCTGATCTATTGCTGTGGAGAGGTTCGCGTTCGAAAATGGTGGACCTCATGTGGGATCACCCCAGACACTTGAGTCATGCTACATAATAGAGGTGGCCATTGGCAATTTGATCAAGAAAAACAACCGCAATCACGATTCCCAAAAAATTCATATAATGTTTTAATTTGCAAAAGAAATTAAGGGCACAAATAAACCACATGATCACAAGCCAAAGATCTATATGCAACCCCCATAGATCATCACAAAATGAGAGATGAAAATGGTAATAATCAATACCATGATACAAACGGAGTTCGCAGTATTAGTATCGAAATCGGTATCGGACCATTCCTTTGAGTATCGAGATCAGAGGTATCGCCAGTATCGGCGGTTTCGGAATGGAGTATCGGATTTTTTTGTATTGGAAATCAAATAACTATTAACAAATTATTAATATTTTAGAAAGTATATTTTATACATTTAGACATTTTAAAGTAATGTTGTTTCTTAGCAATTGGTTTACATGCGATAGATAAGTTTTCATCTTTTACATGCTTTTTACAATCTTACTATATTTTTACGCTCTTGTTAATTGGTCTTTTTCGTTCAATTTTCTTTACTGAATTTACCGGAAAAGAGACCCCTAATGTCGGTATCGGTCAGTACCGAGTATCGGTCGGTATCGGATCGGGACATGTCAAACCGTATCGATATCGGCCGATACTATAAACTGTGGGTCACAAACCCTATATTTAGAGCACCTAACATAATCACAAATCTCATCATGAATCATGTATAAAATCAAATATAAGACCTAATTTTTTGGCATGTAAATTATTATTAGGTTATGACAACCATGAAATCCTATATTTTTAGGATTTGTAAGATATAAAATATCGAGAAAGAGGAGGGGCTCTGATACCATATGTAGATCGTAAAATAATCTAGGTATCATAGGAACGAGCAGAAGCAATTTAATGTATACCTTCAATGCGATTGAACAAGGTTCTTCCTATGATCTTCTAAGTCACAGTCGTTGAAGAATCCTACGTGCGGAGACACTCCCACGTGACAGAGAGAAAAGGAGGCAATTGCTTTGGTGGCAAGTATTAGGATTATGGTTCTTCACATGAGAATTACCCTCATTTATATAGGAACGTAGTTCTAATGGGTGCACTCCTATTGGGCACACTTTTCATATTGGACCCGACATATACTTGGTCGAACCCTTGTGAACCGGCCCGGTCGGTATGGGCTGGACTAGACTGGTCTGGTTTGGGTCCAATGCTGACATAAGTTAAAAAAGTTGTTAGGTTATTATGTTGCTTTATTATCATATCCTCTTGCTGTATCCTTTATTTTTCTGATTTGTCATATTGGTGCACTTGTATTGTCATAGTGTCCTATGATCTTCAGTGAAGTTGTTGCTGATCTCCTCTAGGATTCGAGGGAACACTTGGTGGTATCATTATAAATATTATACCAATTTTTCTTGGATCTCGAACTACTGCCAAGCCAGTATACAAATCCTTCAAGATTGTAAGCATCTATGCCTCATTATCCGCTCTAAGCAGTTTCGGAACTCTGTATAGTCTGCTCCCTCACAAAAGATTTTATTTGTAATTTTGTCGAATAGATACTAGAACATGATCACTTTGCCTTTCAAAAATTGCTCTCCAACTTTTAAACATGGAAATCACAGCTTTGTTTTGCCATTCTAAACAGTGTACATATAGCCTTATACTCCATAATTCAGTCTACTAGTCCAGTGATTTTAATACTATTCTCAATTCTTCGCCTCTATTGATTATAATCAACAAACAGAACGTCAAACCAGAAAATGTAATATCATCATAGTAAAGGGAATTTTTGTTATAAGCTTCACACTTCATTTTTGTTGCTTGTAAAAGCTTTTATCATACAGATAAAATGATGATTTATTCAGGTGACAGGTCCTATATATGAAATCTGATCCTTTTAGCTTGCAAGTTTGTTATGGAGAATAGGAAACGTCTTTCTTATGGTGTATATAGTCTTTCCTATAAAAAAAGGTTTCATATGCTAATTAGTTGGTACTTCAATTATGTGGAATACCTAATTGTGCTGGTCTGTGCATGGTGATTTCTGTTAGAATATTCAATTCATGCATTAGACTTTCTGAATGGGAGTATAGAATTCATGCATTAACTCTCCGAATCAGAGTTAACAAATAAGACTGCTTGTGCTAGTGTCACGATCCGATTCCAAGATTCTGGGTCCAGTCGGATCATGTTCAGCCTGCACCGTTGTGAGATGGCGGCAGTAAGCTATGTCAGTCAGTAGTAACTCAAGCACAACATTCTAAAATACGAAAATTTAAAGAACTTTTATTTAAATAAATCAAACACAATGCCGGAACAAACTTAAGTTGTACTAAAATTTACAGCTTTAAACACAATGCTGACTAGGCTACTAGTAATAGGCTCAGGTGCCTCCTGGTTGGGTTCAGCTATATCCTCAGAATTCAGCTCGGGTCTGTAGTAGGTACTAAAAGTGAGCTCCTCATCGTTGCAATCACCTAAAAATGTTGGTCTACAGTCAGTAGAGGAGCAAGAACATATATCCACATCCAGTATTCTAATGATAATAAATGATGCAAGAAGTAGTTTTAAAGCATTATTATATTTTATAAACAATAATAAAGAATCAGTAAAGCAATGAATTCTCAAGAGCAACAATGATGCAATCTACAATAATTCAATAGTGATTTGAGCGTATAGCAGATCTGTGACCGGCTGGTAGATTCAATATGTATACTAACATTTTGGCCAAATGCTAGTATACGATACGACTCAACCCCCTGTGCAATAGGGGTTAGCGCGAGAGAGGCAATATTAGTAACAGGGCTTTGGTCACCGTTGCTATACTACTCCTCCAATCTCCGAGTCAATGAGTCAATTAAGCAATCAATTTGGGTCCGAGAGGGATCCCGTGAGTCAATGTCGATACAGTATATAGTCCTAATGATACAATGCATTTGATTATCAATTAAAACACGAACATGAATAATATGAAACTTGTCTCGGTTTTCTGATGCTGTAGATGGAGACAGGAAATGATCTCAGACTTAGGTCCTGAACCCTACATTCGATTAAGAGGATGTCTTAGTTCCAATACAACCATTTCTACGGTGTTCTAGTTGCAATCTCTAATATTGATCCTAGTCAATTTTCTTGATTAATAATTACACTTAACGATTAATTACTCTAACGCCGTTACGTTATTTCCAACTTGTATAAAGAGTCAATTTTCTTACTTTATTTGGAAAGAGTAGGCAACACAATTTATGGAAAAACTTGTATATATATATATATATATATATATATATATATATATATATATATATATATATATATATCTTTTAATGTTAAAAGCGTGAGATTGTTAATATAAATATAAAACTTGTACTTTTAAGGCGTTTTAATTTATGCGAGAAAATCTTTATTTTTTTTTTTAGAAAATAACGTTTCCAATTTCAATTGTGGATAACCTAACGTGCGATATTATCGACGTAAAACACAAAACATAGAAAGAGCTACGCTACTCCTAAGCTACACAATACAAGGCCCAGAGAAACAAAGAGAAAAATGGGCTTATGCCCTTGCAACACATTTATGAAAAATAATAAAAGAAAGTAAAATCCTAAGCTATGCTGCGGCGATCTTCTAAGCCGGGAACGGTCCAGTCAGAAGGCACGAGTGCCCTGCACCTAAATACAGAGCGCCAAGTAACCAGTTCTACAGAATCTAAAATAATTTAAAATCACAATGTAGGGACATATAGAGTTTCAGACTTGGTCACACAGTCACACGTCGCTAATAGCTTGCACCTCAATGTACGGAAATCCCAGTAGCGTTTGCGTTTCGCTAACGGTTCATTCGACTATTTCGGTCGTCGCCAAGGTGGATACAATAAGCCTCAATTTAACCCCAAAAATACACTAATATAAATAAACCAATAAAATGTAAGATATATATATATATATAGGGTATATTTTTGTAATAACCAAGTTTCCGAAAATAGCCATAATATATATATAAATATTTTAAATGAGTCACGAATACTTAGTATGGTTAAACATAATTTTTTTCTCCTTTTAAATCATATACATACATACATACAAAAAGAGTCCCACTTAAACAGAACTAGGATTTCATGATTTAAAATATTAATATATATACACACATTTATATATACACATTTATATAGAAAACGTACTACAGAACTAAAATTTCTCTTTTTAACCATTTATATACCTATATAAAAGGAGTTACAATATATAATTAACCATAATTTACTTTCTTTTTTTTTTTGAAATCCCACTCACACACACAATTGGGGGGCTCGAACCTTGCCGGCCCCTCCGGATGTCCGCTCTAATACCACTAGGCTAGAGAGCTCGGACCCATAATTTACTTTCTTCAAATCATATATATACTTCTCTCTCTCTCTCTCTCTATATATATATATATATATATATATACACACACACACATTTATAGAAAACCAACATAACCATTTTAACCTACATTATATATATATATATATATATATATATATATATATATAGGAAAACCCCATTACACAACTAACTAATTCCCTAATCACAACATCACAGAACCCATTTCACGAATTTTAGCCGGCAACTCACAGAACCAAAAATCCAAAGTCCGAATTCGGACCAACGATTTCATAATCGTTCCGATTACGAAATCAAAACAACGATCCAAGGATCGTTCCAAGCATCCACACGAGCAACGTAAATTATTCGAATCCCGTAACGGGATCGAGACCGGTCATCACAGACTACGACAGGGAGGGACGAACTACTCGGTTTAGGAATTATACCGAAACTTAATGACGTAATCTGAAAGGTGGCTTCGGACTCGGATCGCGGTGCGTCGTCACCCGGCTCGGAAGACTCGGAACGTGTCTGGACACGACAGCAGCACAACGTTTTGGAACAGTGGTAGCGTCGAGGGCCTCAGGTCAGGGTCGTGGTCGTGCGGGCTGACCGGAAGGGCGCCGCGGGCGGGGGTCGGCCGCGGAGGGGCTCCGACGCGGGACTGGCCGCGGATCGGGCACGGGCTGGCCGCGGAGGCACTGGCCGAGGGTGCGCAGAATAGAAATCGGTCGCGGGAGAGCGCGCCGACGAGGGAACCGCGGGGTCGGCCGCGGTCGAGCGGCGGGTGATGGCGCCTGCGGGGGTCGGCCGATCGCGGATCGGCGAGAGGGGGCCGGTGGCTCGGTCGCGCGTGGTGGCTTCGGAAGGGGGTCGTCGCGGTCGGGGTCGGCCACGGGGTCGCCGAGGTCGACGCCGGCGAGGGGGGTCGGTGGTGCGCTACCGAGGCAAAGGGCGCGCAGAGGCGGGAAGGTGCGGAGGGTTGCTGTGGGTTTTGAAGAGAGAGGGGAAGGAGAATGGTGTGTGTGTGTGTTTTTTTTTTTTTTTCCTTCTTCCTTCATTTAGGGTCTGCTTGGATTGAGGGTTAAGAGAGTTAAGTGAGGGAAAAATAAGATCATGTTTGGTTTGAGGGTGGGGGTTTAGGAAAGAAATTTATAGAGGGTTAAGTGAGGGTTTTATTTCATCCTCTTTTGTCCATTTTTTTAACCTCCCAAATCAGAGGGTTAACGAGGGTGATTGAGAAATTTTGTTTAAAAAGTCATAAATACCCCTTATTTGTTTTATAAAATATCATGATTTTTTTTTCTTCCATTTTTTTTCCTCAACATGTTAATCCGTAGATTCCTAATTTGTGAAGATATTTTGACAAGTTCTAATTAAAATTTCAATCAAATTTAATTTTATGACATATGTAATAAGGTTATTTTGGTAACTATCATATTTTTATTAATCACCCTCTCGCTCAAAACTTTCAATCCAAGCAAGAGTTATTAAACACCCCCCACTTAACTTTCCCTCCAATCCAAATAAGGTTCTATGTATTGACTCTACTCCCCCTCGCTTAACTCCCCTCATTTAACCCCACTTAACTCTGCTTATTTTTTCCCCCTCAATCCAAGTAGACCCTTAAGGAAGAATGGAGTGGTGGAGAGGAATTAGTGGGAGAGTGGTGAGAATGTGGAGAGTTGGTGAGGGGTCGGGGGGTTTTGTGTTTTCTTCTCTTTTTTTTCTTTTTTTTTTTTTTTTTGAAATTGTTTTTGGGTTTGGGTTCAGAAAAAGTGGCTAGGTTTGGGTCTAAATCAAAAACACAACCCAATAACAATAATCCAAAATAACTAAAATATAATTAATAAATCGACTAACTATATTACTAATAATAATAACTATTATTAACTAAATTACACTAATCGAATTAAAGCCAAACAATAAATCGTGTAATTCCCAATTAATTAACCTATTTAGAATCAGGATTTTGTAGCTAAAATATAGTATTCATGCATTAGTAATAAGAATATAAACCATGAGTACCAAACCAAACAGAGAAGTATGAACCAATTATGAACCAAATATATAGTTTGCGTGAACAAGTCGGTGGGATTAAGAAACAAAAGCAAACAGAGAACTAAATTCCAAGTAAACTATGAACTGTAAGTTAATTCCGGTTTGACTCTCTAAACCAAACATGGTAGTATAAAGTATACTATTTTCTGAGACAAATCCAAAAAAGAAAAATAGAATATTGTCTTAAGAAAACAAAACCTAATTTATTCGTCCCGCATTGGTGCTTACGGTTTTAATGGTAATTAGTCTCCCAGGATACAATGGTTCTTCTCCTTCGGTAGCAGCACTTTACATCGTAGGAACTCGACGAAGCAATGTTGGTAGTCCTTCTCTCTCTTAGACTTAGTGTTAGATAGATGAATGAGTTGAGTCAGTGAATTATTCAAACACTTATGCTTTTGTAGATGATAACACATTGGAAATGACACACATTTCCAATAGATTCGTTGAATAGATTCTTTGCCGTAGATTCGTTGTATAGATTCGTTTAAGCAAGGACACACCTTTCCAATAGACATCTATTGGAAATCTACAAAAATTAATTAAAACATTTTAAAATTAATTTTCCAAGTCAATTTTTCATTCACTTTTCTAACAATTTCTACAGGTTTACATCTTTAAAGCAATTTCGGAGGAAACAAATAAAGATATAGTTGACAATGTTGCTGATGAAGTTAGTAGTGCAAGGGGAGCAAAATCCATAATCAGGCGGAGGATCTTCTGATCTCTCAAAACTACCAAGAATTATACAACAAAGCTGTATATAGGCGTCTTCTGGCGACACTTTAATCTAAGTTCTCTGTTTTCCGCTGAAAGAACTTGTTTAGATGGTTGCTTTTTTACGCTTTGTTGTTCGTGTTAGTAACTTGGTACTAACCATGCATGTTTAGGCATTTTGTATCCTTCTGTTGGTCAAATAACTGAGTGTATCTGTCTATACTGGATCTGTATATGTAACATGTTACTTTGTTAGAATGGCATGGTGTACTTGTAATGCATATATATCCTTCTCATTAGAAAATTTTAATTCACATACATGTACTTAATTGTAATACTAATGATACTCGTATTGATGCATACTGCAACAGTTTGTGCGATGCTGCGACTGCCTGCTTGCTGAACATTGATCATGCAAGGGCAAGTCAATAGGCCACAATCTTTTCCTGTGTATGGTACCCTGATTCTAGAAAATATGAATCCAAAACAGGTTTTGTGGCTTACACCAATACTACATTAGTACTTGGTTAATAAACATGTTTTCGTCTATGTTTATATAAATGATATATTGCTGGTCATCTAATTAGATATTTTCTGGACTGTTTGAAGATTTTGGTTAGTTTGGACTATGAGTAATATGGCAAGATGCTATTTGTAGTTTTCAAGCATATTAATAATGTGATATTTTGTTTAGACTCTACGTCAGTTGATTCTGAGCTAGGGTTCTCTACCCGGTATTATGGAAAGAAAGAAGAAGAAACAGTGCAGCTTATGTAATTTCGATAGCCTAACGAAAATAAACAACTATAGATCCATGAACTTTCTGGTAAGAGTCATATTTACTGTAAGCATTGATTTTTCAGAGCTGAAGAGCTCAGTTACATTTTTTGTTCCCATTATTAAGCAAAGCAATGAATACATCATTCAGAATAGAGATACTTTTAGGGCCTGCTTGATAACTGTGTTTACATTGGTTTTGGGATATTTTTGAACCACCATTTTATGAAAATTTATGATTGTTAATTTTTTTGAGGCGCTGGTTTTGGCCGGCTTAATTTTTTTTTTCCAAAGGCGTTGTGTTGTAATGTAATTTTGGGTGGCTTTATAAACACTTCAAATCCGTTGATTTTGAGAGATTTTATTATTTTATTTCATTTATATTTTCACCAAAAATATATAATTATAACTACTAATTTCTTATCCAAATTTTTTTCTCATCTGTGCTTCTCCTCTACTTCCAAACTATGGCTATTTTTTCGGTAAATTTTTTTTTTTTAAAATATTTCTCTCATACTCTAAACCAAGTTTTTTCTATTATTTTATGTGTTTCTATTATTTTGATTAAATATAGACTTCTACCTCCTGATCGAGACGTGGATTAGGTGACAGTTCCGCGCTCGGGACCATTGTTTATATATATGGACATATAAGTAATTTTATTCGTGTAGCTCGTTAATGAGTCACCAAGTATGAGTTGGACTAGTTTAAAAGTCGCTACTTAAAACTATCCAAAATCGGATTCTCATAACCGTTCATAACCGGTACTCTAAACACAATGCCTAATCGTTTATAACTGCAGACATACAAACCCCATTTTCAGTGTGGTAAAGAAGTGTCGTGCCGGACACTGCCTGCTTTTCACTCGACCTGCACGACATCAGCACATCAGCACAGATAGCTTCTCTTCCCGTCAGTTTTCTCGTCCTCTTTTCCATTTGATTTCCTGAAGCTTGGCATATACTACAACAATATACTTCTTATTTGAAGATTTTAATGCACATATACCTACTTATTTTAATATGGATGATATACTTATATGGGTTATGTTAGCATATGCCCTAAAAATATATGTTAATATATAATAAATATGCATTATATATGGACACTTCCACCAGTATACTTATCAATCATCTTTCACATAAAATGTGTATTGATAAATATAAATGTGCATTGATAAATATGTCGATTGGAGTACCCATATAAAATGTATATATAACGTTATATAGATACTAGTACATATGCATGTACGTTGCACGTATTTTATACTACATGGGATGTACAAACAATCGTTTTTTTTATAATTTTTTTACTATTTAAGAAGAGCAAATGAATTGTTTACTTTGAAAAAAAAAACCTCTTAAATTTTTACTTGGGAAAGACAAAATCCTTTAATTTTTTACTTGGAAAGAGTAAACAACAACCCACCTATTTTTTCTATAATTAATTATCTAACTATCCTTTTTAAATTTAATGAAAATTTTTAATTAGTAAACATAGATAATGATATTTTTGTAACAAAAACTTTCACAGTGAAGTCTCAACTTTTTCCAATATATATATACTAGTATATATGCACGTATTTTGCACGTATTTCATACTACTGAAAAATAGTAACTTTTATTTTTTTAGTACGTAATTACCTATCTACGCATGTTTTACTTGATAAACAATTTTAATTAGTAAATATATGCAAGGATATTTTTACGATAATTTTTTTACGGTGAAGCTTCAACTTTTCTACCTTGGCTACTTCTAGTAACTTCAACAATAAGAGAAGGCAGAAGGTTGTTTAAAAAAACTTCTCCAGCTTACCATATTTTTTGTATAGAATACCCTTGAGCATTCTTCTTAGGTTTCACATATGTATCTTTATGTATTATATGTGCTTGTAGAGGTTAGTTATTTTCAAATATTTTAATACTAAAAATAAATGATCTTACCAAATATTATATTACTTTGGTAGTAGCTTTCATATAATAGTAATTAAAACTCATTAAAAAAATGCATGCACACACTACCATAAAGATTCGGCTTTGGTAGTAGCTTTCTACCAATGCATTCATTAACTAACGAAAAGACTCGGTCTAATATTTTTCTATTAGTGTATTCATTTAATCTTTCTAAATCAATAAATAATGCTAATGAATGCATGCGGTACTTAAGAAGTTTAATAACTTTAATTTTTAGGTACTCAATGCATACATTTAATTCTTTTACATGAACTAGTAAATGCACGTGCTTTGTACGTGTGACAACGTATAATAAGAATATTATCCAATTATGATCAAATATATTTTCTATCTCATGTGGTTAAGGTGAAAGGTTTTCTTCTTGTTTGTTTGAGTTTGATTCCCCATTTTGAATATATATAACAAATTTAAACTTTTTTTCAACAATTTTTTTTACATAATTTAATTTATTTTAAGAAAAAAATGGTTGATGATATACACGACTTAGACGGCTCAAACTTGAGCCGTTTTGAAGCCCCTTTATAATAGTAGAGAAGTAGAGATGAATGATGGTAATGGAAAGACTCACATTTGCTTAAGAAGCTTTAAAAGCTTTAACTACAACTTTGGTATTTAGCTAGATATACCCCTTCCAACTTTAATTAACCTTTTTAATTAGTAAATATGTTGCAGGGTATTTTTGGAAAGAGTTTTTTCACGGTTACACCAAGTTTTGGCATATATATATACAATTCTAACTTTGGACCCAGTCCATTAAACAATAAAATAGCCAAACCAAGTAAACTAAATAGACTGGGTCCAAAGTTATTGTTTAATGGACTGGGTCCAAAGTAATAATAATAATAATAATAATAATAATAATAATAATAATAATAATTATTATTATTATTATTATTATTATTTATCCATAAAACAGCAAATGACCTCTAGCCTAATGGTTAAGAGAGATGCATGCGGCCCAAGTGGTCGGAGTTCGAGCCCCAGTGGAGGTGAGTTCGCCACAATTACCCATTGCTTCAATATATATATATATATATATATATATATATATATATATATATATATATATATATATATATATTCAAAACTGAATAAATAAAAATTCTAGTAATCCAAAAGTCGAACCAAAAATAGCCATAATCGAAACAGAACTGAACCGATAATCGATTCAGTTTATTTGGTGGGACTATTTTTTTGTGTGTTTAATGGACCTGGTCCAAAGCTAGAATTGTTGTTAAAATATATTAATTTTTATATTTTTTACACATATGTTTGTTGTATTTTAAAATTGAGGACAAAGTGGAAGTAGTTGTTAAATTACTAAAGTTAAATTTTAAAACACATTCATAGAATTGTTGTTTTTTAAATATCTACAAAAATATACATATTTTTAATTATAAATATATATAAAATTGAGGATATCTAATAATATACATAAATTGAGGATATCTAATAATTGTATAAGTCGTATTCAATTTTCGGTTTTTGACAGAAATCGAAATCTAAATTGAAATCGAAACCATTTTTTTTTTTACTATTTTCAGAACTGAAACGAACTAATTCTTTTCATAACACTTCATTTTCCATTTGATTCAGTTCAGTTCTGGGTCCAAAAGTGAACCATGGTCATCCTACTTTAGCTTAGAAGTAAGAATTAGACCTGTCAATTGGGCCAGACTGGCCCGGCCCGGCACGATTCCGGCCCGAAAAAATGGCCCATGTGCCGGCCCGGCCCGGCCCAATATATAGGAACATGCCGGGTCTTATATCTCGGCCCATAACAGAGGCCCGACCTGACCTGACCCGAAGCCCAAGCCCGTCCCGACCCGAGGCACAGCCCGGCCCGGCCCGACATGAGAAAACTTCTAAATCATTTAGGTGACAACAGTGGTGCACAAGTTTGGATCAGCCTAACTTGGCAAACATACTTCTTGGTAGAAGTAACTATCTTGTAATATTTGCTTTTGCTCAAATTTCATGGCAAATATAGAGCCCACATAGGGCACTAGCAATTTCTTGTTCACATATTTAGATTCATAAATGTACAAGTAAACATCTTCACTTGTTATTAAACTCGTTCAGAGTATTTACGTGGTTGTTAACAGCAGAAACAACCCATATTTTAGCATACGCTTGTATCACTTGTACACAATCACTTTGTTAGTCTTGATTTTTGAATTTCCATCTCAACGTAAGACATAAGTAAAGCTATCAACTTTTCATGTAGTTCATTTTAGTGTTCCCGGAATTCCAAGCCCGGCCCGATCCGAAACTTATCGTGCCGTGGGCCACGGGCCAGGCTGTGCTTAGATTTTCACCCTTAGGTCCGGCCCAGCCTTGTCCGGCCTGTTACAGTGCATGGGCTTGAGAGGCCCGACCCGGGTCCGGCCCGGCCCACTTGACAACTCTAGTAAGAATGTGCTTTCCTCTATTCTAAGCAGAAAAAATATTTAAATTGTAATCGTTACACTTCCTGTTATAAGTAGTCACATCTACGTAATAAGACTCGATCCAAACACTAATTTTCGCAGATAGGGCTAAGTTGAAGAGAGTCAGCGCAGTTCTAAGGCCATCACCAAAGCAAAATTCTAAAATTTGAGTTTTTATTTTACTTGTTATTATACCTTTTAGAACATTTTTATCCTAGTTGATAGAGTTTCTATATAAAATTGTACATACAAAATATACTCTCTAGTGGTTCTCCTATGTGACAATAAATAAAAGAACCGATTTAATGACGTGTGATCAATATTAAATGATATAAGAGATGGAGAATTTATTTTTCTATAAAAGTTTCTATATGTATAAATCATCAAAGAAAATTTCTATCTTATATCTAAGTTTTTTTGAAAAATGAGTTTCTACTATAGAAATATGGTATAGAAATAGGACGTTGTCGGTCGTGGGGTAAACCTAACAAGACTTGGGACTTGGCTGGCAATCTTCCTATGCTAGGGAACCCTCCAAGTTCAGCGTGATCCAACTAGATGTCAGGGTCACGAATGACCACCAGGACCAACTCACAATAATGATCAAAGGACAACCAAAATTAGTTTCGGATAAGACAATCCAATCCTTCAGCCCGGCCCTGAGCTAGGGGAGATAGAAATCTCTATTGGAGATGGCCTAAGTCTCTCCCTTTTCACTATCTCCTGGAGTCGATCGAGTGTGAACTCGATGCACAAGTGCGCTTCATTAGTAGTCGATATCAAGAAATGGACATTCGTGCGATGGATATATCGATAGTGACGAATGGACATTAGTTTTGTGCTGTGGATACCATTGACACGGACACATCGCAATCTGAATGGAGCCTAGCCGCTGATGACTCGGATAGATGTTACGCTCATCTTGTAATTTTCTATCCTGGCTGTGTTTACAGAGTCATTTGCCTCAAGAATGATAGCAGACTTGACTTGTACCGACTGCCGTCTGCTGACACAGGCACTGACACACCAGACGTAAACGGAAGAATCACTCTGATTTTAGGCATTGGCAGCACAAGTAGCAAATTGGTACAAAATTCCACATTAACATGCTTGTGGAAAGCTACATTTTTATTTAATTGACTACACTTTCTTAACGCTAAATTATTATAATGGTATCTCAACTATAACGTTCGGACATTTTTTTTACACTTTACCTTTTCATTGTTCTATCTTGACACTTTAATTTTATAAAAGAAAATTTTGAAACACCTTTCGTCAAATTTTAAGTATATCGGAACCACTTCAAAATATCTCACAATACAAGTATTTAAATTGTGCCTTTTGTGCTACAATATATATTTTTGAAGTGGTCCCAATATGCTTCAAAATTGACAAAAAAATTTTAAAAGAACAATTTACGAAGTTGGGGTACCCAAATCGAACAATGAAAAGTTAAGGTGTCAAAAACGTTTGATTGTTGTAATTGACGTACCATTAGAATAATTTAGTCTTATCTTGATACCAACTTTTATTTATTTATTATTATTAATTATTATTTTCTTTATCCCAACTTGATGAGTTAAATATACTAGTAAATGCGCGTGCTTTGCACTTATAGTAACGTATAATAAAATATTATTCAATTATAATCAAACATCTCTTCTAATTCATGTGGTTAAGATGAGTGGTATTCTTCTTGTTTGGTTGTGTTCAATTCCTCATGTTGAACATATTTGATAAATTTAAACTTTTTTCAACAATTTTTTTACATAATTTATTTTTTTAATTAAATGATTGATGATATACACGGCTTAGACGGCTCAATCTTGAGCCGTTTTGAAGCTCCCTCATCAGCTTCCTAATCATGCCACGTGGCTACTGTAGAGGCTCGAGCATGCTGCTGCCATGGGTAGGTTCAGATGTCATATATAATTATATAAGGAACATGGGTGATGGTAAACATAATAGACAAGTAAAACCTTTTGACATCTACTTCTATGTATTCATTAATAAGTTCTTAACTAGTCTTATAATTTTTTTTTTCTAGTGAGATTTTTTATATCTTAGTTAATTTGTTGAATATAGACCGGCCAAAGGGTTTCCTCAAGTTGCCAAATGTCATCTTGAGAGTTCTATTTCTCTTGTGTGGTGAACGATGATGGGGGCACGAGGTCGAGTACTAAGACTAGATCTGAAAGTCATGAATGTCGAATGAGCAACAACCGGAGAACCATCGAACTATATTGAACTAACCACAAGAAAATGCACAACATGTTTGGACATTTCCTTTTCCACCTTGTTCTCCAATGAAGATCACCTTCTGATAGAGGGAGATAAGAGAAAAACTATATCAACGAATGTTTATGCCATAGTCAAATTACCGTGATCCAAAAATCCCGCATTTGATTCCCAATTCTAGTCATCCTAGATGATTGTTTTGGACGAATTGTGACCTCGTTGATCGTGTTGGATGAGACCGCTTCGTCACATTATTGACTTATATGGGCTAATAGGCCACACCTAGGCCAAGTATCCTACAAAAGTACAAAGATACTCTCGAGTAATATTCTCTTAGAATTTTTGTAGATGGATGTAGGAAGGGACATCTCTCGTATTTCTTATATCATCCCTACTCCCTATCGGTCGGTCGCCTCACTCCGCTCGTCTTATGTACTTCTTGCTTCTTGTCCGTACCTTCTCCTCCATCATTATTGATATTTTGCCATAAAAAAATCATCCCTCAATATCGTATCTATTTTTATTTGATTATAAAGAAATACCAGATTCATATAAAGTTTCAAATTCTACACCATCTGTTGCTTAATTTAAAACGAAGCCATTCTGATATTAAAAAAAAAAACTTGACTCTCTTCTATCATCTACCTTTGTTCTTTTAATCAATTCTTGGTAATTATTTTAAGGGAAAAATCTTTCTGTTTAGTTTTTATGATATGTTAGGTTTGTATTCAATATAAGTTACGAGTTCTTATTGGACAACTTGTCATGTTATCCAAGAGTTGGGAGTGACATAAAGCTATTAGGGTGTGTTTGATTGTAAGGTGGAAAATATGTGGAAAAGAAATTAATTCTATGGAACTATTTTTCTAGGAAAAAATTTCCATGCAATTTTAAAAAATTTCCATGTAAGACTTAAATTGGGTTTTTGATTGCCATTATTTTTCACGAAAAATAGTTGTTTTTTATGGAAAATGGTTTTTTTTTTATAGGTTGGACAAGTTTTATTTTCCACCATTTTAGATGAAAATATGGAAAATAATAGTTTTTTTGGAAATTAATTCCATGGAAAATATAAGCTATCAATCACTACAATCGGTGGAAAATTTGTGATGAAAATATTTTCCATGGAAAAAAAAGCCCAATCAAACACAGCCTTAGATTTTTCTTCTTAATGAAATTGATTGGAGCTTATACTACTTTTCTCCTTTTCTTTTTTATCAAAGAACGATATGTGAATATATATATGTTAAGTTCCCTAACATATAGGTGTTGTGATGATTAAATATATATATAAAGAAACCCAACAAATTAATAATAATTCAGTACAAGTTGGTTCTTGACGCTATCATGCACGGGTTAGATAAGCTAATTTGTACAAAGAAGACAAGTAAACACTTTTGGTATCTTTTTTAATAAATTCTATGAACTAGTTTTTAGAGAAGATAATATATATAATTGAGTTTTTAGGTTTTGGTTGCTGTTTTTTCTTCTTTAATTAATTCTCTCTGCTAGTTTGAAAATACTTTTTTTTTCCTGCTTAGGTTTTTGCATCCTTTAGTTGTATATTCAATAGAGGTAGGTGACAAGATGAAGATGTCATATGTATGTCATAGTAGCTAAAAGACTTCCAACTCCTAGTCTGGTCATCACAGTTACTAGAATTAGTAGTTTATTATTTTTTTTTTCTATGGAGAATTTGATTATTTTGAGGGAACTAACTGCTGATACATGGAAGAAATGAATGATAGCAAAATGATTTCATAGGTACTGAAAGTAATTTGGTATTGAGATTAATGTTAGCGAAATCTGACGATAAATTTCTAAAATGGGTGCTTAGTTGTTTTTATTAACGAATAATAGTGTTGTCATATACTGGGCTTGTGGAGCGAGTTCATTATAGTGAAAACTGGAATTAGAACCGAAACTATTAATTTTCTGAAAGATCTTTTTTTCTTTTCTTTAGAGAGCCTTGTTAGCAATCATCTGAATAAAACTACCCAAATTTTTTCGTATCTTTCATAAACTTATAAAATTTGCATACTTTTGAAAGATTCGAATCAGTACGTACGTTTTATGCATGCGAAGTTTTAAACATGTTCTGTATAAATTATTGAAAATTTTGGCCAAAAAAACGTTGTGGAAACCTCTTTAATTAACCATTTTTGACAATATATTTAATAATATGAAGTTTCTAGCCTCAATATTTCTATTGTTCAAATATTTGACAATTTTTTTAACATATTTTATTTGTACTGTGCCGACTTATACTCATATCTTTGTCGTCCCGAAATGTTTCTCCTTTGCCGAATTGCTAACTAGGTTCGAGAGGGACTGCCCCACTTCGTCCTTCTTTTGAAGGTTGAGTAATTATAAAGACTGATCTTTGAAAGAAATTTCAAAGATCCCTAGCTTAGCAACTCATTTATACACTGTTTCGACCCATCATGAACTTCTGCCAACTTAAACATATCTTCGACTGTTAGTTTAGATTGCATAAAAATATTTTTGTAGAAAAGTACTGGCAACCCACTTGCATCTTTCCACTTCTATTATATATTTCTCACTTAAACCTTAGGTAATCATATAATATGTCGAGAAAGATGCTTTGCGAACATCCGAGGGAGGAGACACGAGACACAGGGCCGATCCAGGATAAGTCAGATAAGACTTCGGACTTGAGCAACCCCTTCTGCTTAAGAAAACCTCCAGTACGAGTCTACAAGAGGTCGGAGTCGTATGTAATCCTCCGGATTGACCTACAACTAAAATTAAGGGGTAATCAAAATTAGCTCCGAATAGGACAACTCCTGGGCCGGTCCGAGGAGACAGTGAACAAGCTTCTTCAGAAGCTACCCAGCTACCATATAATGTTCTGAAGGTACTACCAGTAGAGTTATCATCAAGACAGAATATTGATGTTGATGTTCGTATGGAGAGACACTTCTCATTGTCGTCCATAATGTACTAATTTATGTCATGTTTGGGGTCCCCCAATTTCTACCATAGGATAGATAAAAATTGGAAAATGCTACGCTTACACTCAATTTTGGTGGTAAGTTTTACAACCATCTAGGTGACATCCATTGATTGAAGGAGAGAGAAGATCGAGTGGGACTGGCTGGAACCATGTTAGCAGGGGATAGATTTGAATTGTAAGAAAGTTATAAATATTTGATAGTAAACTTAGCATTTTCCATAAGGATATTGCAATGCATGAGTTTGCAATGAATGAGTTAATTTTAGGTAGCCAAAAATTACCATATAGACAATAAAGTAATTTTAATTTACTGGAGTCGATGGATTCGAAGAATCTCCAGTTTCATCAATATATCGTTACATCAATATTAAATCCACTTCGCTTTGTTCACACAATTTTCTTGTTCTTTTCATCTTGATCTTTCCTATGGTTCAAACCACTTGTGTCTCCCTTTAAGAAACAATGAACAAAGAATACCACTTGATGTCCTTCATCATCATAATAAAGTTTATCCACTGCCCATATCTACATACACAAATAAAAATTGAAATGGGTTGATGATTCAAATGAACTTACAAAACTTAATTGTGATTAAAATTCTAATCGAATCTTTAGCATCCCAGCCCCTGGTAGGATACCTCTTTACCATTTGACAAACCTAGAATATTTATTGAGGTGAGATTGAAGGGTCGACTAATGATCCATTAAGGCAGAACTAAGCTAATTCTCTCAGTTTCCTTCTGGTTTATAGAAATGGTGAGAGTTGAAAACAAGGAGTTTAAAAACATGTAATGTACCGTGCATAAAATTTTGTGCGTAATCTCGGATATCTCAACAAAAAGAAATTGTGGAAGGTTGTAATTGCTAACTTGAGAAGGTTGAGGAGAGGGGAGAAGACATGAGATTGACTCCCAAAAGAATTAAGAATTGAAAGAGCCAGAAGGATATTGCAAATGAAAGGCCTCGTTGGTTCACGGAAAGGGAAATGAATTCCCTTATATTTTTCATGAAAATGAGAAAGTAGAATTCATATCACATTTTCTTTCCTTTGTTTGGTAAAGCAAGGAAAACCATCTTGGAAAGACCATTTGATTTCCTTTCCAGTGTTTGATTGGTGCATGAAAAAAAATAAAAAATATATCATAGTATATTATGTGCCATGATGAAAGAGATCCAAAATACGAGGAGTTAATAGTAAAATAAGCAATAACACATGATTATTTTTGTCATAATTTTTTGTAATAATTTTTTTTGTAATAAAATGAGGAGTTAATGATAAAAAAAAGCAATAACACATGAAAGAGTCCATTTTTGTTCACCCATCAAAACTAGGTGGGATGTTCACCTCCCACTAAAAAAATGACACGTGGCACAAAAAACACTTTGGTGGGTGAACAATGTTGAAATTATTCAATAATATGGGCCACATATGTAAAATTAATTGTGTTGGACTATCTAAATAACTAAGCCAAATTAAAGTGGTCTATTTGAAAAATTGGCTTAAGGGTATAATTGTCATAGAATTAATGTGTAGATACCGGAGATAAATCTAATTTGATGAGGGGCCAAATTAGAATATCAGAACATATAAATATATGTATTCATTAGGGTTATGGTCCCCAACTTATACGGCCACCAAAAAGAGAGGTTTTCTCTTTTTCTCTTCTGCATCCCCATCAACAGAAAGAGAGGGACAAGGATTCGAATTCTTCTTTGTCATTAAGAGTCGCAGTAAGTTGGAAGATCGAACCCCATAAAAGGACGACCGCTTCAAGATCCATCAAGCCTAGCAATGGATTCAAGTACGCTTCCGCAATTTAATTTATGTTCTTCATCTCATGAATCGTAAGGGTACAATAACATTATAACAAGTGGTATCAGAGCCTCCCTTGTTTGATTCATGAGTTTGAAGTTTCAAGATTAAATTTTTGTTATTGTTCAGGAACCCTAGATCGTTAGATCTAATTTAATTTAGGGTTTTGATTAAATTTTTTATGCAATAAGTTGATTAAATCGGTTTAAGATTTATTGTGTTTGATTCTTTAAATCCTTAATAACAGCGGAGAACCAATGGACTGTTCGTCTTTTAGTTTATTTATTGTGGTTTTAATGGCAAATATAAATTTGATAAAGGAGACTCCTTTCCGTCTCAATCCACCTACAAGTGAACTTGGTTCTTTGGGCTTCCCTCAGTTTTGTGGTTTCTTGAGGTATTTGTAGGGTTTCGTGTTTTTTTTTTGGTGTTGTTGTGCTTGGTTGAATCTAACGTCTTTATTTCTAGATAAGAATCGGCTCCATAGATAAGTATCAGGCGTCTTTATAGATACCGTATATTTGATTAGGATGTTTAATAGCTGTAGCCATTAACTTTGCACCAAAAGGAAATAATGATGAATTGCTTGTAATGGAGGGATCGGAGTGGATGATTTGTTGGTTTAAGGAAAACAACAATCCACTTTGACTCTTTTCTACTATTATCACAAGTGCTATTTGGCAACCTTTATATAGAGGTATATCTCCGGTTCAGCTATTTATTTGCCTGATGTCCTTTTGTTCATTATTCTGTTCTATCTAAATGCAAAGAGAAGCTTTTCTTTTGATTCTCCTGTTTAAGTTAAATATTTGATTGTTTGTATATAGTTCATGATAATTGATAACCGACAGCAACCAAACTTAAGAACCGAAACACTAGTCCGTACCATCATAAAGCCTGTCAGCCCCTGTTTTTCAAATTTAATTTAATTAGTGTTAATTAGTTGCTAATGACATATTTAACTTTAAAATAATTTATTATGATTTTTAGGAATTTTTCTAGAATTTTTTAAATAATTTTTAAATAGTTTTTAAGTTAAAATATATCAATTTGTAATAAACTGAATTATTTTAATATCGTTTTGTAATATTTAAATTTGTTTTAATATTAGTTTGTAATTAATTAAATTTTTCTATTGCAGGTTGCAAATTAATATTTGCAATCTGTATGGGTTAGGGCTTTTGTGCAAATTTCTAAACACTAGGGACCTAACTGCAAACCTACCTACCCACCCCCGACGACTCACCAGCTGCCCCCCCCCCCTCCGACGACCACCGACCTAATCGCCCGCCATTTTCGGCCGACTTCGACCGCCTCGAGCGACCTACCCCTATAAATACCCCCCTGTCTAAACCCTAACCCTAGACAAAAATCCGACCACCCAGACCCTTCTTCCCCGACGAGAACCTAAACCCTAACCCTAACTCCGGCCACCCCACAGCGCCACCTCCCTAGCTACCTTCACCATCCATAACCACCACCGACGTGTTCGCCCCGACGAGTGGAGTCCAGCGTCACCCGAGCGCCGCGTCCACGACGCCCCTGCCGCCGTCCAGTATCAAGCCCCGCTCCCGTAGGAACGATCGTCCTCGCTAAGGCGTGATACCGCACGGGCCTAGGTTGCGCCCGTGCAAGGCCAAGTCCAGAAACGGCCGATTTGAGCTAGGCCACAGAGTGTCCCCATTTGCAGCGGAAAGTAAATGAACACAATTGAAGCGAATTCAACTCTTTATTGATATTCAAGAAGTTTACAAGCGACGCTAGGCCGAGTTTACAAGTCGCTCAAGCTCTCTCTCTCTCTGAAACATAAAAGGCGTGCCAAGTGGCTTACAAGATGGAATGATTCATGGCGATGTTCCAATACATTATGTCCTGTATATGGTACTCCAGCTCCTTGCAACGTCCCAAGGCCCCGGAGTTGGCTCCGCGCCTTAACACGTTCGATGGAAGCTCCACACCCGCCGGCGTCTCCTGCATCCTGCATCCTGCAAGCAGACTGTGGGGTTATCAGTATATTGTTATGCACTGGTGGGGAGGCTAGCTCGCCCACAATGCTACCATTACCAAACACGTTCCATTCACTTTTGTGCATCTCTATCATTCATTGTCTTTCTAATCTTGCCTTAGGATCAATTTTATGGCATATGTCATAACCTATCCCGTGTTGCCAAATTCAAGTGTCGCCTGGAAATACATGCACGACTTACCCATACTTACTGTCACGCCCCGAGTCGGCAACGTTCGTCCCCGATGTTAATTTTTGCCGATTCGATCGTCCTCGCTAAGGCGTGATGCCATACGAGTCTGGAATTGCACTCGTACAAGGCAGAACGTTACGTTACATTTGATATAAATACGCCAAGTTGAAACTTCACAAATCACATCAGAATTTAAGACGCAGTATAGGAAGATAGAAATGCTTTTCATTCATAGCTTGCAACGAAGTGCAAGTCGTAATTACATTGGATGCCGTTGCGGCTACATTGATTGAAAACAGAAAGAAGATACATTCGACAAGTTGCCTGAACTACGCTTGTCGTCCCATACATTTGCCCCTTTATACATAAGCCGTCGACTTGAATTGGCTTCAAAATACTTCAGCATAGGAAGAGCTTCAAAACGCCTCTCCGCACTTCAGCTTCGTTTTAGGTTGGAGCGCCCGCCGCACCTGGGGAAATTGGGGGAGGAGATTAGCACACTTACTAAGTGGACGAGACGAACCAACTCGTCTAAACCGACTCTGATTGTTAGGGTAGGCATGCTTTAAAGTTGTCTTTCTATTAGAACTAAATAAATTCAGTTCATATTGGATAGTCGTCTTTGAGTATTAAAGCATACAACATAACATCGCAGTTTATCATATTTCTTACCACGGCCGTGCTTGTCCCTGCATGAAAACAGAGATAATATTTACACCTGTATAAGATAATAGGTGAGCATGCAACTATCTTATATGCGGTCATTGGTGCTACGCACCACTAGGGACTTAATCGAAGTTGGCATGCGACGCTACCCTTTCAGCCTAGGTTGCAAGCCTTACTGAAGGTCCCGCATGCCTCGCGTCGAAGTACGATAAATTATTCCTCCTAGGATGAATCGGTTCCGATGCCCCGGATACCGTTTCGAGAAAAACGAACTTGTGCACAAGTTGTCCATGACCATGCCTATGTGCGAACAGTTTAATATATGCAACCAGTTTCGTATAGCGCGGATAGTATCGAACGACATTATTATTTCTCGCAACTCATGCAACGATTCATTTTTCCCCAAAGCCGTACACCGATTTAGCGTCCCGTGGGCACCAAATTGTCCGAGGCATCATAACCCATGATCGACGTTTCATATTATTTTGCAGCACGTGAAATAGTCTATCTTTTTACTAGAACCTTAAACTTTTCTGTTTATGTGAGAAACTTGTATTTTTCAGAGTAGATTACTCAAAATCAATACGTTTTTCCCCGAGTTCTTGACCTTAGTAGATTGGCATGCAATTAACTTGGCATCGTTCGATTTGAATGAATTCGAAGCAAGGAATAAGTTTGCGGGACAGAGTAGAAAAGAAGGGTCGAATCACCCACCGATTACTTTGCTTCGTGTCGATCGTCCAAGCGCTACGCAACGTCAATCCTTAGTTACGCGAGCTCCTGCAATGGCACCAACGCTTTGTTAGAATTCCTTCTTTTCTCCTTGCATCAAAATTGTAATTGCATCCATGAAAACGACGCGAAAGCACTTCATCAAGCCCAGCGGCAAAGCTCCAAGAAAACCATACAGCGGTCCGGTCCCGTCGAAGGGACTCTTATAGAGAGCTCACTCGCCGAGACGTAGCCCGCTGCATCTAGGACTTATTCCAACAGAAGTCGTTCCATTTGTTGGATCGATTCTCGTAACTTCCGTCCAAATCGATTTGAATCGATGCCGCAAGGCGTTATTCGTTTACCAAGCTTAGCGATCGAGTCAGATGGCCATCTAAGTTTCCGGCCGATCTGACTCGGCGCAAGCATATTATGAAGTTCCGTCGCCTATCGAAAGCGGGGCGCTACACTTACCGTCCGGCCTTCCCTGTCCAAAGTAAACCAAGTTAGTCAAACAATTCATGTGTAATAACATAACGTGATTCTTGGAAACGTTCAATATCAAGGGCATTTCCTTGTCTCGGGTTCTAGCACGTCGTAGGCACGTTTTCTAACTCGTTTGCTCGAAGTACTCTTGATCATTTTGTGTGTTATATTCAAGCCTATTCAGAAGGTGCTTTGTACAGTTAACTTAGACTACTTTGATTTCAATGCAAGGACTTGCACGTGGATTGCCACCAGCAAAGCCTACTTAAATCTATATGCACCGGTCGCTGGCATCACAAGCCATTTTGGACACATCCAAGCCGTGGTATTCTCAACTAGCGTAGGGTGAGGACTGGCACACACCCCGTTAGTCTCTTGAAATACTCCTGCACTTACGTCCCCCGGGTGGCCGAGTCTGCACCCAGACAGCCCGTAAGCCATGACTTGATCCCGCCTAGGCCGGCCACGATCCTCCCTTTGATCATGTTGCGGAATCCGTATCACCCGTGCACGGGTCCGTCCACGACCATTTCGTATTTTATCGTCATAGGCTAACCCTTAGCCACAATGCGTTATCGACCAGGTTGGCGTCCGTGCAGCGCGGGTAGCAAGCCCCGTTGCACGTGTCCGTCACACCTGTCGCTAACCATTCCTTTTCTTCTTATCTTTTATTCATTCCTTCTTTTCTTTCTTTCACTTGTCCATTCGTTCATTAATTCATTTTCGTATTCATCCTTTCGTTGATTCATTCATTCACTCGTTTATTCGTTCATTCTTTCATTTATATATTATGCAACTTCCCGTACGGGAGTCGCCTTGGCGACCCATCGGTCCCATAGTCTTTCAATGTTGCTAAACTCTACTCGGAACGACTATGTTGATAGTCTTCCCGTTTCATTGTTGTAAACCATTCATTGTTTCATTGTTGAACGCATAAGGGACTTGAACGTAAGCTTATGCCTTAGCATGAGCATGGAGCACGGTGCGAGAGTTCTCGTATTTTCCATGTTCCTTTCCATATTCTATACAAGCATACAAGATGGGATTAATCCCTTAGCTAGGTGCGTTGGGTCATTTATTAGCATGCACGGTGTTATCGCCTAGCGATTTCAGTGATAGTGTCCGTATTATTATGTGTCTAGGCTAAGCAAAGACGGGTTCATCGGAGCCACCCACCTTAGCGATGTTCGTATCGGCCGAGCGACACTCCGAGTGCACCTTTGAAAGTCTAAGTCTGGATTCATCTTGACGGGCCAATGTAAGCCTTGCATCGATTCTTCATCAGGTCGATGCCAACTCTTCTGGTCGACGGCTCGTTTGAGTCGTTGCACTTGCCGTTTGAATCGGCGTTCCGCTAGGGCGGAGCGGGTCACTACATCCAGTGCCCCCGACTTCAACCCTAGGCGCCGGACACGTAAGAAGCAGCTTCGAAACTGTGTCGTGCGTGTCCCAGTCACACATATGCGACTCGCCGTGTCCTGAAAAACCTAGGGGTAAGTCTGGACACGTTTAACTCGACTCATGCGCGTCCCAAACAGTCGGGACACTTGGACTCGGTCATCTTTTCGTGTCCCAAACAGTCAGGACACGAAGTTGGCTTTCGGGTTTAAACCCGCTAACCTAAAAACCTAAATAACACTAAACCAAACCCTACCCCTAACACACAGCGCGGGCTGACCCCCTGGCCAGCCCGACCGAACCCAAGAACCCGACCCCCCTCTGGGCCGAGTTCGAACCCCCCTGCTTTGTTTGTTTTATTTTTATTTTGTTTTGTTTTTATTAGTTATTATTATATGTATATATGTATATATGTATATGTATTTCTGTATATATGTATTTTATGATATATATACTGTTATATGTGTATATATACAGTAATTGTATATATGTATATATTTTATAATTAGTATTTTACTATATATAGGTATGTATATATATATATATATATATATATATATATATATATATATATATATATATATATATCTATATATATATATATATATATCTATATATGTATATGTCTTTATGTACATATATATAATATTATATATATGCTGTTTTATATATATGTGTATACAATATATGTATATGTATATATATATGTTATATTTATTATTTTCTATTATATATATATGTATATTTATTATATGTATATATATCCATTATATATATATATATATATATAAATATATATATATATATTTATATGTATATATATAAATATTGTAGTTATATATTTATATATGTATTTGAAATTCTACCTTGAACAAAATATTGTTATGTAGAATTTCACAAGATTATTTTATTATATATTTTGTGACTTGTATATTTTTACCACTTTAAAAATATATTATTATTATTTTAATTCCTGTATTTTTAATTGTTATGACCAATTGATGTCCAAACCTAGCATGGATTTTTGGGCCCAATCGTGTCTAATACATTCAGAGTCTGTACAAGTCACATTGGACTTGATTCATGGCTCTGGGTCCTGTATCTGGACTTCGGTTCATTTCGAGTACATGGACAAAAATAGTAAATAATTAATTAATTATTTTCCAGAAACTGTTGCTTGCTGTTTTTGAATTTTTTATATATATTTTAAGTGCTATAAAAATCTAGAAAAAATTGTATTTAAATACTATGTTAATTTAGACAATTTATATTAATTTTTCCAGCATTTACTAAGTGCTGTTGGTATTTTATAAAAATAGGAAAACAGAACTCATTTTTAGTATATTTATGTTTGCTGATTTTTAATAAATATTTATGAGGGTTTATAAATTCCTGAAAAATTAGTATAAATTTCTATAATTAATAAGGATCATTTTCGTACTTTATTTTATGTAAAATTGAGCTTTTTTCTATCTCAAAAATTGTTGGAACATAGTGTACAGTTGATTTAATTATTGAATAATTACGACTTGCAACTTTTTTGTGTTGTTTTGCGTTTTAGTCGTATTGAACCTCACCCCGCACTAGTGTAAAGACCCTAGAAAATTAGTTTGAGTATTGTGTTACCCCACATTGGTCTCCTATGCTAAAGTCACCATTTGGCTAGGTGTCCAGTTAGAAAGTCGTGTTGCAACACTAGTGTCTTAGTGTTTAACTTAGTATAAAAACTAAGTTTATGTGTTATTTCTACAGTGACGAGTTACCAGGCATCTATAGCATTTTTATCGCTGCTTTGCTTTGCTAAAGACAAGTACTTTCTACAAACTTTACATACTGCTATAAACAATAAACTGTGATTCACCAACCATGTTAAATGCTGATCCTTGGGGTAGCAAGTTAAAACTTTACATGTTGTATTACTTTCAGTCTCTACCATGTTTAGGACAGTTTTTCATATCTCTCACATGTTTAAATAACGGGTTAAGGGGAAACTGTTAGTAGTGTACGTGATCATGACCCCCTTCTCCGTATGTATTTATCGAGCACTGTTCTATATGTAACTTTGTCGTATGTCTGATCCCGCATTTGTGTATGGACATACACCGATGCCGTTAAGGGTACGTATGTATGCTTCAGAAAATTGATATGTACCACTGTACATCCTGATTACCTATTGACTGATCACTCACCCTGTCACGACTCGCTACCCAAATTGTTGGGCCGGGCCGAGTCATGTCCAGCCTACGCTTGAGATAAAGCGCAGTAAGCTGTTCTAGAGATAACAAGATAAGACTAAATGTGCTAACAGTTCTATAAGTAAATAAAAGTCATAAATGCTCCAAACACAAAAGTCGTCTCATATAGTAATAAGTCCAAGTACAAGTCTGCAACGTAAAACTGGATACATGTCCAGTTACAAAATATGTAGTCTAATACATGACTACACTAAATATCCCAAGCAACTACGCAAACTAGACGAGTTTTCCCGCAGGTACATCCTCGTAAGATAAAGTCTGGTCCTCGGCAGTATCTCCATAATATGGGTCACAGAGCAACTCCTCCTCAGTAAGAATATCTACAACGTTATCCTGTCAAGACGGGAGCAAGTACTGAATCTAACAAACATATAATACTGATCATGTGATGAAAAGAAATGACATATCATGTTTATCCAATTTTTGTTACATTTTATCATGACAATAATCTATTGTTTTTAAAGCTTGAAAACTGCAGTAGGTGAGTGATCGGTCAATAGGTAATCAGGATGTACTGTGGTACATGTCAATTTTTTGAAGCGTACATACGTACCCTTAACGGCATCGGCGTATATCTATATACAAACGCGGGATCAGACATACGGCAAGGTTACATATAGAATGTAGCGGTGCTCGGTAAATACATACGGAGAAGGGGGTCATGATCACGTACACTACTAACAGTTTTCCCCTTAAACCCGTTGTTTAAACATGTGAGAGATATAAAACTGTCCTAAATATGGCAGAGACTAAAGTAATACAACATGTAAGGTTTTAACTTGCTACCCAAGGATCAGCATTTAACATGGTTGGAAATTCACAGTTTATTGTTATAGCAGTATGTAAAGTTCGTAGAAAGTACTTGCCTCTAGCAAAGTAAAGCTGCGATAAAATGCTATAGATGCTTGCTAACTCGTCACTGTAAAAATAAATACATAAACTTAGTTTTTTACACTAAGCTAAAACACTAAGACACTAATTGGTGCAACATGACTTGTGACTGGGCACCTAGCCAAAATGATGACTTTAGCATAGGAGACCAATATGGAATGACACAATACTATAACTAACATACTAGGGTCTTTACACTAGTGTGGGGTGAGGTTCAATACGACCATAACTCAAATAACACAAAAGTTGCAAGTCATAATTATTCAATAAATAAATCAATTGAACATTGTGTTCCAACAATTTTTGGGATAGACAAAAAGCTCAATTTTACATAAAATAAAGTACCAAAATGATCCTTTTTAATTATAGGAATTTATTATAATTTTTCTGGAATTTATTAACCAGTACATGTATTTTATAAAAATCAGTTTTCATAAGTATACAGAAAGTGAGTTCTGGTTTCATATGCCAAAACAGTGGCAAAACTGTAATAAAAACTATAAAAATTATGATAAATTAGCTAAATTAACATAGTATCTAAATACTATTTTTCCAAAATTTTAACAGTAATTAAAGTATTTTTAGAAATTCAAAATAGCATGGTACACAATTAAAATTAAAAATTAATTATCTGCGTATTTTGTCCATGTACATAATTTGAACCAAAGTTCAAATACAGGACCCAAGACCATGAATCAAGTCCAATATGACTTGTACAGGTCTTGAATGTGTAAAAACACATTGGAGCCCCAAAACCCATGCTAGGCTTGGACACCAAATGGTTGCAGTAATAAAATACATGATTTTTAAATAATAATAATATATTTTCAAAATGGTAAAAATATACAAGTCACAAAATATGAAATAAAATAATCTTGTGAAATTTACTAATAATAATTACACTAGGCAGAGTAAATACATATATATATATAACAACAACATGTTATAATATACATATAAATATATAGATATTTATATTTTTGTTTGTTTTTTGTTTTTGTTTTATTATATATATATATATAATAGATAGATATATATATAATATAGATATTAATATATATATAATAGATATCTATATATATAATATATATATATATATATTATACTATAATAAATAACTATATTATATAGATATATAATAAAAATAAAAATATTGTACACATACAAAAACTGTATAATCTATATATATATATATAAAATAGTATATGTAATATAAATAGATAATATATATATATAGATATATATAAGAGATATATATTATATATATATATAGATAGATATAGATATATATATATATATATATACATAAAGATATACATATATATATATATATATTATATATATAATATAATCTATATATATATATATATATACCTATATTTACATATACACATAATATATAATAAAATACTAATTATAAAATATATATTCATATACATACTGTATATATATATATACATATAACAGTATATATATAAAATATATATACAAAAATACATATACATATATCACACACAACATATATATATATATATATATTATATATATATATATATTAATATATATGTATGTATTTTGTATATATATTTTGTATATAATAAATATATAATATATATATATATATATATATATATATATATATAATTATATCTATATATGTTTTTTGTATATATTTTGTATATATAAATATATATATATATAATATATATATATATATATATATATATATATTATATATATATATATATATATATATTATATATATATGTATTTTGTATATATATTTTTGTATATAATAAATATATATATATATATATATAATATATATATATATATATATATATATATATATATAAAATACATATATATAAATATACATAAAATAAAAGAAAACAGAAAAGAAAAAGAAAATAAAAGAACACAGCGCGAGGGGGGGGTTCGAACTCGGCCCACAGGGTCGGGTTCTTGGGTTCAGTCGGGCTGGCCAGGGGGTCAGCCCGCACTTTGTGTTAGGGTCAGGGTTTAGTTAGTTATTTAGGTTTTAGGTTAAAATATGTATAACCCGATAAATCAAACCCTGTGTCCTGACAGTTAGGGACACAGGAGTCGCGTGTTTAGGCTAGCACAACACGCACGAGTCCAGTCTCGCGTGTCCGAGCAATGGGCTAGGATCCTCATGTCCGGCGAACCATTACGTGTGTACGAGACACGTACGACACGGTTATCACACTGCTACTTACGTGTCCGGCGAGCTGGAGGGGTTCGAGGGTTCTGGAGGCGGAGGAGGCAACGTCGCGACGGCGCTTGGGTGGCGATCGACTCAGCTAGCTGCGGCGAACCGATGGGTGGTGGTGGATGGGGGTGATCGTCGTCGGGGAGGTGGCTTTGGGGGTTAGCCGGAGTTAGGGTTACGGCTAGTTTAATTGGGGAAGAAATGGGCGGTGATGGTCGGAGATGGGCGGGGTGGTGGTGTTGGGTCGGGGAGGGTGTGGGGTTCTTTTATAGGGGTGAGGCGGTCGAAGGTCGGTTGGGCGCCGAAAATGCGGGTCAGCTGGCCGATCGTCGGTCGTCGGGGGTGGGTGGGTAGATTTAGGTTTTGCTTAGGGTCCCTAGGATTTAGGTATTGCAAATAGGTCCCCGATGACTGAATGCAATAGTAATTTGCATTCCGCATTAAAAATAATAAACTAATACAGAAACAATTCTAAATATTACAAACTACTATTATAACATTTCAATACTAATATAAAACTATATTAAAACATTTTAATAATTTGCAAAATGGTATTTTAGTTTTTGAAAAATTGTAAAAAAAATTCCTAAAATCATATTAAAAAATTTTAAGGCTAAATAGACATATAAATTAATTACACTACTTAAATCGAAATTGAAAATCAGGGGCTGACAAGTCTTCCCTCCTTGAAAATTTCGTCCCGAAATTCACAAGGATGAAGACCCTACAATTTTCTAACATAGCAAGCAATGCAACAAATGACTAAGGTTACATCGAAACTAACCTCTAAGGTACAAGCGGAACGGTGGTTCCCTCATAGCGGTTGGGTCAAACAAGTAAGGGTATCTCTCCCTCATGTCCGACTCCCTCTCCCAATTAGATACACCTGAGGAGTGACGGCTCCAAGCTACTCGTACTAAGGGTATAACCTTGTTCCTCAGCCTCTTCTCCCTCTGTCTAATTTTCCACTGGCTGCTCAAAACTGTAAGGCTCGGTCCGACCTCCACTCTGAATAATCTAGCACATGACTGGGGTCCGGAACATACTCCTCAGCTGAATACGTGAAAGACATCGTGAACTCCTGCTAGGTTTGGGTGGAAGTGCAACCCTGTAAGCTACCTCTCCAATCCTGCCAAGTATCTCGAACGGTCCGATGTATCTGGGGCTCAGCTTCCCTCCTCGTCCGAACCGGATCGTCCCTCTAGTAGGTGATATCTTCACTAGTACCATATCACAGTCTGCGAACTCCATCGGTCTGCGACTAGCATCAGGCCCAGTGTTTCTGCCTGTCCTGAGCTACTCTGAGCCTGTCTCTGATCATCCCGACCTTCTCTGCTGCATCCATGATCATCTGTGGCCCAAGCATAACTCTGTCCCCAACATCATCCCAAAAGAGTGGTGTACGGCATCGTCATCCATATAGTAACCTCAAAAAGAGACATACCGATACTGGATTGGTAGCTGTTGTTGTATGAAAACTCTACCAAGTGCAGATGGCTCCCCATGATCCTCCAAAGTCCAGTACGCAGGTCCTCAGCATATCCTCCAGTATCTGTATCGTCCTCTCGGACTGTCCATCTGTCTGCGGGTGGTACGCCGTACTGAACTTGAGCCTACTGTCCAACTCCTCCTGCAAGCTCCTCCAGTAGTGGGATGTGAATCTGCTGTCTCTGTCCGACACGATGCTCACTGGCACTCCGTGTAGGCGACTATTTGCTGCATGTATAGCTCTGCCAACTTTTCGATGGAAAGCCCGACCTTGAAGGGTATGAAGTGCGCACACTTCGTCAGCCTGTCCATGATGACCCAAATGGCATCCTTCCCTCCTTGGGAACGAGAAAGCCCTAAGACGAAGTCCATCGTAACGTGTTCTCACTTCCACTCGGGAATGGGTAACGGCTGTAACAGACCAGCTGGCCTCTGGCACTCCGCCTTGACCTACTGGCAAACTAGGCATCTCGAAATAAAACGTGATACATCCCTCTTCATCCCGTGCCACCAAAGATGTTCCCACAAGTCACGGTACATCTTGTTAGCACCAGGGTGAATAAAATATCTCGATCAGTGTGCCTCCTGTAAGACTGCCTCTACCAGCTCTCCCTTCGGCACGCATAATCGGCTGCCATGCCTCAAGGATCCATCCTCTGCTACAGTAAATTCATCCAGTAATCCAGCTAAAGCCTGGGCTCGAAGTCTGCGAAGGATCTCATCTCTAGTTTGTGCCTCCCTGATCTGCTCCATCAAACCTGACTGAATGTCAAGCGCCATCATCTGTATCACTGATTCTGGTCGAACTAGCTCGATACCGAGCTTCTCCAGATCTTCCCGCAAATGTCGATCTATCATTAGATACCATGCCATCGGATGCCTGCTCAGCGCAACCGCCACTACATTTGCCTTCCCGGGGTGATACTATAAATCGATGTCGAAGTCTTTCATCAACTCCAACCATCGCCTTTGCCTCATGTTCAGTTCTTTCTGCGTGAACACATACTTCAAGCTTTGTGGTCAGTAAAGATTTTCACACGCTCTCCGTATAAGTAATGTTTCCATAACTTGAGTGCAAAGATCACCGCAGCTAACTCAAGGTCATAGATAGGATAGTTCCGCTCGTGAGTCCGTAATTGCCTAGATGCATAATCAATCACTTTCCCATGCTGCTGTAGGACACATCCTATCCCCTTTCCTGAAGCATCGCTGTAAATGGTGAAACCTCCAGAACCTGAAGGTAAAGTCCAAAACTGGAGCGGTCGTCAGCCTCCTCTTCAGCTCCTCAAATGCTGTCTGGCAGTCCTATGACCAGATGTACTCTGCATTCTTCTGCGTCAGCTTCGTCATGGGTTCAGCTATCCTAGCAAAGGCTTGGACGAACTTTCTATAATAGCCTGCTAAACCCAAAAGCTCCTGATCTCTGAAACTGACGTCGGAGCCTTCCATGTCTCAACTGCAGCAATCTTCCTGGGATCCACCGAGATTCCCTCTCCAGTAACTACATGGCCGGAGAAACTCTACTCGGTCTAAAAAGAACTCGTACTTCGACAATTTGGCAAACGACCTCTCCTGCCTCAGAATCCCCAAAACTGTCCGCAAGTGCTCTGTATGCTCCTCCGGCGTCTTCGAGTATATCAGGATGTCGTCGATGAACACTACGACGAACTTATCCAGATACTGGTGGAATATCTTATTCATCAAATTCATAAAGACAGCTGGCACATTTGTGAGACCAAATGGTACCACCAGAAACTCGTACTGCCCGTACTTCGTGTTGAACGCCGTCTTCTAGATGTCTGCTGCCCTGACCTTCACCTGGTGGTACCCGGATCTCAAGTCTATCCTGGAAAACACCTTCGCCCCACTCAACTGGTCGAACAAATCATCTATCCTGGGCAGAGGATATTTGTTCTTAATGGTGATGGCATTCAAGGCCCGGTAGTCAATACACAACCGAACCGTACCATCCTTCTTAGGCACAAAGAGCACTGGCGCTCCCCATGGAGAAGCACTAGATCGAATGAAACCCTTTTTCAACAGGTCATCAATCTGCTCTTTCATCTCTACGGCCTCCTTGGGGTTCACTCTATAGCAAGCACGGGATACTGGTGATGAACCCGGTACTAAATCTATAGTGAACTCCACATCTCTGTCAGGCGGAAGTCCTGGAAGATCCTCTGGGAATACATCCATAAACTCCCTAATGATCGGGTGTGGCGGTGCTACGTCCCCACTGTCGCACAACAGTTCGGCTCTAGGCTGATCTCCGGCCCTGTCCTCCTAACTCGGAATGGTGCTGTGCCTGGGGGACTGACAGAATACTACCCTCATGACAGTCTATGCTGCATGGGCATAGCTAAGCCAGTCCATCCCTATATAATATCATAACCGGGAGTGGCATCACAAAGAATCGTTCCTCAAACTCTCTCCCAGCTATAGTAATAGAGCATCTAGATAGCTATAATGGGCACTGGTCCTCCTCCCATCATTACTCTACTAATCTCCACATAGGTGTAATACTAAGTGGTGTTCATGCATAACTCTAATGACAGGAAGCTATGAGATGCACCAGAATCAAACAAGCATAGAGCTAGAAAAGTATGCAAATAAATATGACCTGTGATGACTTCAGCTAAATAATCTGGCTCCGAAATCTGCTCCGGCTCCGGCTCAAGAGCTAGACTATCCTTCCCCTGAGGTCCCTTTTGCTGCTGCAGATGTTGCCCAAACCTCTGCTGCTGAGTCGGAATCGGCCCTCTAGTCTTCACTACCGGCACTCTCCAAGCTGATGGGTGGGAGACCCACAGCTAAGCACTGCCCCAACTTCTTTCTACAGATGGAAACGTCGTGGCCTGGCCTCTTACAGTATACACACAAAGCTCCCTTTTGCTGCTGCCGGGGTCCCGGGCTCTAACTGACGGGTCGGTGGCGTGATGTGGGAGGACGATATGTCTGCTGGTGCGGCGTTGGTGCTTTCTGCTGGAAAGTCTGACGCTTGGATGGTCCCTCAGGTATACAGAAGTCGGCCTCTTGCAAGACAGAAGACGCTCCTCAATGCTCCGGGCCAACTCTAGGCTCTGGTAGTAGTCAGTCGTACCGTTCGCCACTATAAGAATGCCAATGTCTGGAACTAGACCATGGCAAAACCTACGGGTCATCTCCTCTGGGTCTGCAACTAGACTAGGAGCGAAATGGCTCAGGCGACTAAACTCTGCCGCATACTCGTCGACAGAACGGTTTCCCTGCTGGATGTTTGGAATCGTAGCCCCATGGCTACTCTAGCGGTGGTCGAGAAGAATTTCTTCTTGAACTGGGTCTTGAATTGATCCCAAGTGCCCCCCCCTCTCGCAAAAAATGGCTCATTTCGGAACCAAACTCCTGCCAAATCTATCAACAGAAATCCTGCTGCCTCGACCTGGAGGTCATCCGGCATCCTAACTCAAGGAGCTTCCTCTCTACCGAGTCTAGCCAGTCATCTGCTACAACTATGGCCTCAGTCCCGGAGAACTCCTTGGGGTTCAGACCCATGAAGTCCTTGATCGTCCCCGCTCTCTGTCGTGGCTCTACAGGTGGTGGGACCACGGTACGTTCTCAGAACGCTCCATGCTCTGGCAGAGTAGGGTAGTCTGCTCCTGATGGGTTGTTAGGAACCCTTGGATCAGAGTGAGCAGTTTGGTTCCCGTCGAGTGTGACGGAAGCCTGGTAGGTATAGTGATAGGGGGTGGTGGAAGTATCGGTCCTGCTGGGACTGTGATGTGGAAGGTGGTGAGGTATCTGGTTTGTGGACTTGTGGAGTGGAGGAGTATGGTAGGTTGAGGTGGAGGTGTATCAGTCAACTGTCAGCTGACTGGATGGGAAGTGTGCCATTCTCAGGTTGACATACTGGGATGAACGAGTAAGCACCATCTAATTACAGTAAAAAGGGCTTATAAGACTCTTTTAAAGCAAAACAATCATAGACAAAAAATCTAATTATAATAGCAAGCATGTGATGTATTTTCTATGTTGCAATCCTAGTATTCCTCTAGTGTTCTAAGCGTCATTCCTAATGTTGTCTAATTATCTTAAGTCCTAATTGCAGGCATGCTTGGTATATACGTAACCAAACAATTAGTCAGGACCTGCATGGGCCACCACTAAAAACATGTCATGACCTGCTACCCAAATTGTTGGGCCGGGCCGAGTCATGTCCAGCCTACGCTTGAGATAAAGCACAGTAAGCTGTTCTAGAGATAACAAGATAAGACTAAATGTGCTAACAGTTCTATATAAATAAAATTCATAAATGCTCCAGACACAAAAGTCGTCTCATATAGTAATAAGTCCAAGTACAAAGTCTGCAATGTAAAACTGGATACATGTCCAGTTACAAAATATGTCTAATACATGACTACACTAAATATTCCAAGCAACTACGCAAACTAGATGAGTTTCTCTCAGTACATCCTCGTAAGATAAAGCCAGTCCTCGGCAGTATCTCCATAATATGGGTCACAGAGCAACTCCTCCTCAGTAAGAATGCCTACAACGTTATCCTGTCAAGACGGAGCAAGTACTGAATCTAACAACATATAATACTGATCATGTGATGAAAAGAATGACATATCATGTTATCCAGTTTTTGTTACATTTTATCATGACAATAATCTATTGTTTTTAAAGCTTGAAAACTGCAGTAGGTAGTGATCAGTCAATAGGTAATCAGGATGTACTGTGGTACATGTCAATTTTTTGAAGCGTACATACGTACCCTTAACGGCATCGGCGTATTCCATACACAAACGCGGGATCAGACATACGGCAAGGTTACATATAGAATGTAGCGGTGCTCGTAAATACATACGGAGAAGGGGGTCATGATCACGTACACTACTAACAGTTTTTTCCTTAAACCCGTTGTTTAAACATGTGAGAGATATAAAAACTGTCCTAAACATGGCAGAGACTAAAAGTAATACAACATATAAGGTTTTAACTTGCTACCCCAAGGATCAGCATTTAACATGGTTGGAAATTCACAGTTTATTGTTATAGCAGTATATAAAGTTCGTAGAAAGTACTTGCCTCTAGCAAAGCAAAGCTACGATAAAATGCTATAGATACTTGGTAACTCGTCACTGTAGAAATAAATACATAAACTTAGTTTTTTACACTAAGCTAAAACACTAAGACACTAATTGGTGCAACATGACTTGTGACTGGACACCTAGCCAAAATGATGACTTTAGCATAGGAGACCAATGTGGGGTGACACAATACTATAACTAACATACTAGGTCTTTACCTAGTGTTGGGTGAGGTTCAATACGGCTATAACTCAAAATAACACAAAAGTTGCAAGTCGTAATTATTCAATAAATAAATCAATTGAACATTGTGTTCCAACAATTTTTGGGATAGACAAAAGCTCAATTTTACATAAAATAAAGTACCAAAATGATCCTGTTAATATAGAAATTTATTATAATTTTCTGGAATTTATTACCAGTACATGTATTTTATAAAAATCAGTTTTCATAAGTACACAGAAAGTGAGTTCTGGTTTTCATATGCCAAAACAGTAGCAAAACTATAAATTAAATACTAAAAAATTATGATAAATTACCTAAATTACCATAATATCTAAATACATTTTCCCAGAATTTTAACAGTAATTAAAGTATTTTAGAAATTCAAAAAGCATGGTACACAATTAAAATTAAATAATTATTATCTGCGTATTTTGTCCATGTACATAATTTGAACCAAAGTTTCAAATACAGGACCCAAGACCATGAATCAAGTCCAATATGACTTGTATAGGTCTTGAATGTGTGAAAATACATTGGAGCCCAAAACTCATGCTAGACTTGGACACCAAATGGTTGCAGTAATAAAATACAGGATTTTTTAAATAATAATAATATATTTTCAAAATGGTAAAAATATACAAGTCACAAAATATGAAATAAAATAATCTTGTAAAATTTACATATAATAATTTACACTAGTAGAGTAAATACATATATAAATATATAACAACAACATGTTATATATATATATATATATATATAAATATATATATATATATATTATTGTTATATATATCTATATATCTAATATATATATATATATTATATATATATATATATATTATATATATATAATAGATATATATATAAAAAATATACATATATCTATATATATTATTTTATACATATATATATATATCTATAATATATATATATATATATAGATATAATTAATATATTATATATATATAGAATAAAATATATAATATATATATATATATATCTATATATATATATATATATAATAGAAATAAATATATGACACATACAATATTGTATACATATATATATATATATATATCTATATATATATATATATATCTATATATATATATATTATATAATATTATCTATTTATATATATATATATAATAGTATATGTATATAATATATATAATAGTATATGTATATATATATATATCTATATATATATATTATATATAGACATACAGATATACATTATACATATATATAAATATACCTATATTTACATATACACATATATATAAAATACTAATTAAAATATATATATAATACTATATATATACAATATATTATATATATATATAATATCTATATATCTATATATAATATATATATATATATATAATATATAAATATATATATATAAATTCAAAAGAAAGAAATAGAAAAGAAAAAGAAATAAAAGAACACAGCGCGGGGGGGGGGGGGGGGGGGTTTCGAACTCGGCCCACTGGGTCGGGTTCTCGGGTTCAGTCGGGCTGGCCAGGGGGTCAGCCCGCACTTTGTGTTAGGGTCAGGGTTTAGTTTAGTTACATTTAGGTTTTTGGTTAAAATATGTATAACCCGATAAATCAAACCCTGTGTCCTGACAATTAGGGACACAGGAGTCGCGTGTCTTAGGCTAGCACGACACGCACGAGTCCAGTCTCGCGTGTCCGAGCAATGGGCTAGGATCCGTGTCCGGGCGAACCATATACGTGTGTACGAGACACGTACGACACGGTTATCACACTGCTACTTACGTGTCCGGCGAGCTGGAGGGGTCGAGGGTTCTGGACGCGGAGGAGGCAACGTCGCGGCGGCGCTTGGGTGGCGATCGACTCAGCTTGCTGCGGCGAACCGATGGGTGGTGGATGGGGGTGATCGTCGTCGGGAGGGTGGCTTTGGGGGTTAGCCGGAGTTAGGGTTACGACTAGTTTAATTGGGGAAGAAATGGGCGGTGATGGACGGAGATTAGGTCCGGGGTGGTGGTGGTTGGGTCGGGAGGGTGTGGGGGTTCTTTTATAGGGGTGAGAGGTCGGTCGAAGGTCGGTTGGGCGGCCGGAAAACGCGGGTCAGCTGGCCGGTCGTCGGTCGTCGGGGGTGGGTAGATTTAGGTTTTGCATTAGGGTCCCTAGGATTTTAGGATTGCAAATAGGTCCCCGATATGACTGAATGCAAATAGTAATTTGCATTCCGCATTAAAAATAATTAATTACAAAAACTAATACTGAAACAATTCTAAATATTACAAACTATACTATTATAACATTTCAATAAATTACAAAACTGTATTAAAACATTTTAATAATTTGCAAAATGGTATTTTAGTTATTAAAACTCATTTAAAAATTGTAGAAAAATTCCTAAAATTATATTAAAATATTTAAGGGTAAATATGACATTAGAAATTAATTAACACTACTTAAATCGTAATTGAAAAATCAGGGGCTGACACACCCCACTACAGTTTTAAACTTTAAAATGAATATCTATTGCCATGATAAAATGTAACTAAAACTGAACAAAATGATATGTCATTTTTTTATCACATGATCAGTATTATATGTTTGTTAGATTCAGTACTTGCTTCCGTCCTGACAGGATAACATTGTAGGTATACTTACTGAGAGGAGTTGCTCTGTGACTCATATTATGGAGTTACTGCGAGGACCAGGCCTTGTCTTACGAGGATGTACCTGCGGGAACCTCGTCTAGTTTGTGTAGTTGCTCGGGATATTTAGTGTAGTCATGATTAGACTATTTATTTTGTAACTGGACCTGTTCGTTTTACATTTCAGACTTGTACTTGGAATTATTATTATATGAGATACTTTTGTATTTAGAGCATTTATAACTCTTCTTTACTTATAGAACTGTTAGCACATTAGTTTTATCGTGTTATCTCTAGAACAGCTTACTGCGCTTATCTCAAGCGCAGGCTGGACATGACTCGGCCCGGCCCAACAATTTGTAGCGGGTCGTGACATATTTTAGTGGTGGCCCATGCAGGTCCTGACTAAATTATTTGGTTACGTTTATTGTACCAAGCTTGCTTGCAATTAGGAACTTAAGGTAATTAGACAACATTAGGAATGACGTTAGAAACACCTAGAGGAATACTAGGATTGCAACATAGGAAATACATCACATGCTTGCTATTATAATTAGATTTTCTTGTCATGATTGTTTACTTTAAAGAGTCCTTATAAGTTCTTTTTATTTTATTGTTAGATGGTGCTTACTCGTTCATCCCAGTTGTCACCTGAGAATGACACACTCCTATCCAGTCAGCTGACCAGTTGACCGATACACCCTCCACTACCATATTCCCTACTCCATAAATCTACAAACCCAGATGCCTCCACCACCTTCCACATCACAGTCCCAGTAGGACCGATACTCCCCACATCCCCTATCACTATACCTACCCAGGCTTCCGTCACACTCGACGGGAACCAACTGCTCACTCTGATCCAGGGGTTCCTAACAACCCATCAGGAGCAACCACCATACTCCAACTACAGAAAATAGGTCTTTTCCGACGTTTTATTCCTCCGACATTTTTGTAAACGTCGGCTAAGCTAGCATATAACGACGTATTTAAAAAAATGTTGGTCATGACCGGCATTTGTCTTTAAACGTCGCACAATATACTAACGTTTGTAAACAAACGTTGATAATTACCTGCGTTTGCCCTTAAACGTCGAGCAATATACCAACGTTTTTAAAAAAGGTTGAAAATTACCTACGTTTGTCTTTAAACGTCGAGAAATACCATTTTTAAAACAAATATTGATAATTACTTGCGTTTTTCTTTAAACGTCGAGCAATATACCAACGTTTGACAATTACCTGCGTTTGTCTTTAAACGTCGAAAATATACAAACATTTTAAAAACAAACGTTGATAATTACCTGTGTTTTACATTTTAAAAACAAATGTTGATAATCACCGATATTTACCATGACAAAAATTGTATAAGCATACTAAAACTATATTTTTTATATTTCTTTTATTTTTATAATTAAAATAACTATTATCAATTACTTAAAATAAAAAATAAAAATTAAAGTTAGGGAAGCAAAGAAATTCTACAATTCCCTTCCCCCTAGGTTTTCGTTTCTCCCATGTTTCGATTAGCACCGACACCCCTCCCTCCCTCCCTCTCTTTCTCTCTCTCTCTCTCTCTCTCTCTCGGGCAGGGGTGCACCACCACCTTTACTCATTTTTTCTTCAACCGCCGCCACCATTACCACCGATGGAACGTCGAGAACTACCTCTGCCCCGGCGACGCCGTCATCCTCCTCCACGTCCGTCCTACCTATGTCCATTTCTGTGCGCTCACCCAAAAAAATGCCCCCAAAACCGGATACCATCTCCTCGAGAAAAAACTTTCTGTTGTTTTCCTCCTCTCTCTCTGATATCACTTCCTCTCCTTCTTCCGTCTACAACTCATGTCACCCTTCCCCCTCTCCTCCTCCTCTCCGTCCTCTCCCTTTTCCTACAAACCCTAACCCTAATCCTAACCTCCTCCCCGCCCTCCGTCACGGAGCCGCTTCCACCACCACCCCCCCTTCCTTCTCCAAACCATAGAAGAAGAACAAGAAGAAGCCAAGCGAAGATACCCGGTGCTATGCTCTTTCTTCTTTTTTTCTAATTCTGACTCTATTGTCGATCGATTTGATGGAAATATGTTTGAATCCGCTTGAAGCCGTAATATCTCTCTTTATTCATAACTTTTTCCATAATTCATGGTATTTTTGCATTTCTCCTTGATCGATTCTTTATTTTTGGGTCAATTTCAGCTGGGTTGGGTTTGGGGGTACAATTTTGGGGAATTTATGGTTATTGTGTAGAGTAGGTTAGGGTTTTCGATCAGTTATTGTAGTTTGGTGATTAATTTTATATCCGGAAGGGAGAAGTTTGTTTTTGTTCCATCCGGGGGTTGTGGTGCTATTGTTGTGTCCTTTGAAGGTGGCCGTGGTACTGATGCTGCCCCTGCCGTACCGCAAAGGCTAAGGAGGAGGAGAAGGTTGAGGAAAAGGAGTCTCGTGATGTATGTGTTCTTACTAGATAGAAAATAGATTCTATTGGAAAAAAATAATTTTTTTGATTAATTGATTTTGTTTTATTGGTTTTTTTTTTTGCAGGATATTGAATTCCGCTTGTTATACTGAGACTATCTTACTTCTGAACTTCTTGTTGATGCGTTCTCTAATGTATTTACATTCAATGTTCTTTTATTTCTTTGAATAAAATGCTTTCGATTGAGAGTCATGGTTGGAAGGGGTTGATGATGATGGTTATACATAGCTTAGGATACATGTAAGCACATGGAACATCTACTGATGCAAACAGGTTTGCATGCAACAGTTGCCGATATACACCTTAACTCTCTCATTGTCACACTTATACCAAGGGGTGTAGGGGATGATAAAAAAGTCAGACCATATCCTCCAAAAACATCAAACAGACATTGGCCAAACAATACTGTAGCTGGCACCAAGCGTATATAAAAGACATCAACTAACTACTGCATACTTGTTTAATATGGATTATTTATGTTCTTACACACCTAGTTGATTCTATATTAGAAGATACGTTGAAAACAAGACCATTCATATTAAATAGCTTTGTATTTTATCTATGCTACTATTTCCTATTCTTAAAGTTTACTTGTTATCATTTTTACTACTGATTTTATATCTAATTTGATATTTTTTTTTCTTTTGAAGCTGGAAAGAGAAACTTGTCATTTTGCATGAAAGCTTTCTATAAGGATACAACTAAGAGACTTGAAAACTTTGGGTTTATTCAGTTCAGACCAAGAGGTATTTTCTCACGTTATACAGAAGTTGGAATGATTAAGAACATAGAAATTATTTAGAAAGTCTCAATATTTGTCTTGCTATATTTGTAGTCCCAAGTATTCAGTTTCTTTATCAAGAACTAGAGCATCTATCATTGTAGCTTTCTGTCTAGTAAATTAGTTACGATTTTAATGTTTATATAGCACGTAGATCAACATACTACCATCTAGTCTATGTACAGTTAAGCTTGAAAATGGAGGTTAACTTATCGTACTGAAGCCTGTTCAAATGAGCTAGTACCTTGTGGGACGAACGAAATAGGATAAGTATATATATTGAAGATACTTTCTGCGATAAAGTGTCACCAAGATATTCCAAGTTGGATTACCATTCTCAGGAGTAGACCGAGATTTGAACCTGTGACTTGAAGATACATTGGTAATTGTTCTTATCAATTGTCAACTAGCTCTTGGCTTGGGTGTGGTAGACTTATTAACATTGTTGCTTTCTTTATGTAGGATGCAGTTCCTAATAAAGAACATCAGGGATATCTATTTTAGTTGGTGCTATGTCTGAAACTGAAATGTACAGTGATGACCGGTATACTCTGCATTTTATTCTTTTTCTATATAATAAATTGAGATATTATTTTTCTTCTTCTTTTGATATGAGTATTATCTATGATCCATAATGGGCCTTTATGAATCTTCATATTAGTTATACCTATTCAACTGCTCTAATCTTCAGTCCTCGGTGATGTTCTTAAAGAACAATTTGTTGTGCATGTGACTGTTTTGGTACTTTTTATATAGAAATCTTATCCGTAGCCGATATTCAGTTATCTTATAATTTTGTTAAGTTTAGGTACATGCTGCGAAGGGACCAATCTTTGAAGTTGGGCCTAATTTTGAAATGGTCGTGAGGGTTTTCCATGGACAAGATATTACTCTATGATGACTTATTTGTGATCAACTTCATATGTAGGGACCATGGTAGGGTTGCTTGATAAATTTTATGGTATCAGTCTTTCTGGTCCTTTGACGTTGCTATGGAATATGTGTTGCTCCTTTTACCAGAAGAAATAAAGGTGAAATAAGTGAGAAAGGCGGATTGGTATTCTTCTCATTAGCCCCACAAACCTATAAGACCTGTCATGCTATCGGGCTTAGAATGCAAATGATAGGGTTCCTTGATAAATTTTATGGTATCAGTCTTTCTGGTCCTTTGACATTGCTGTGGAATATGTAGTATTCCTTTTAGCAGAAGAAATAAAGGTGAAATAAGTGAGGAAGTGTTCGGTTTGGTATTCTTTTCATTAGCCCCACAAACCGACCTGTCTGAATTACATCATGAGACTAAAGGTAAGAGGACATATTAAAGTGGCTAAAGTAGTACATTTTATGGATTTTTCTTTATGGTTCGATGACTTTGGTCTTTATGTCTTAAAGCCTCTGCTTTTAGGTGTATTACACTGTTACTGCTCTTTAGTGGGCAGAGTATCTCATAGCAGGGTACACACTCATCTGCCTTAACTATCCTATTATCCTACACCTCTAAGGTCTGGACATGACACAGGGGACTCTTACCCTGTTTCTGGAGTTTGTACTCCAGTGTCTAACCTAGCTTAGTTCTGATTCCTCATTTGTGATGTGCTACTGCTCCTTTCCTGGAACCCATTTATATGATGCAATTACACAGGTTCTTCCTATATTTCCAAGCTCCTAATTTTCCTATTGGTACAAGAAGTCTCCTCATGCTATGTGGTTATTATAGGTGAACCCGTTCTCTCCTTTAGTCTTTCCAGATACCCAGTAATTCTTCTCAGGTATACATTCAGGATAAGACTGAGGGTAAAACCACAAGCAAAACCCACACTCCATATACTCAGCTACTCGAATCATAAATTCCTGAAATCTGCAAAGGGTTCATACAAAATAAGACATGAAAACAGTATGCTGGCATCCATACCCTTATCTATTGGCTATTAATTTGAAGCATTGGTGTATGTATGCAGTTGCTAAAGAGTTGGACATATAAGGAAATCTGGCTGAACCATTGGGTATGCAATACAATACAGTTTGGGTCTGCATCATGAAGCATGGATGGTCCAGGGAAGGGCTGTTGTACCAACAACTCGAGTGTGTGCCTGTAACCATGCTATCACATTTGATTGTTGAGGATAGGATAAAGTTGATACAAGGCTATGGGCTAAGCTATTGTTGACATCTTCCAAAAGAGATGTACTGCAGGTACAGGACACCATTGTCATCACAAGCTCAGGGAAAAGGTACAACCTTTCCCAAAGGTCTACATATTCTACTGTAAAGTCATAATATATATATATATATCCTCCTTTCCATCTGTCCTATACTGGAATCATGCACATATCAGTGTGTAATTGGGAATACTCACTGGGTTTCAAGCCTATGGTAATGTACTATTTCAAGTATTAATTCTCATATCAGAGCATGGATGGGAAAACTTGTCAGGATGTTATATGTGGGGAACTTAGGTACCTAGAGATTTCATCTCTGATACATCAATTTCTAGCCTAGGATTCCTCTTCAGTCTCGACTGGGAAGCCCACTCCATGGGGGCCAGCCTAGCCTCCTAGGATGCAGCCTTAGGACTTACCTGCTGTCTTGTTATCAACCTCAGGCTTCAACTTGGGGTGAGCTAAACATAGAGGATGGGAAAGATACTAGGTGAAGTGGTGTGCTCTGTGTTTCACTTGGTGTCTACAAAACAGTACTCAACAGTGCCATTACCCAGTGTCAAATTTAAGAGAAAGAGAAGTACTTCCATCAGGTTTCAAAATATTTCACAAGACAGTACACTCATTATAGTCCATGGTCATTACTAATGTGTACCTGATATCTATGTATGCAACAGTAGGACTCCTGTGTACTTTATCTCATTGGCCTAGTATACATACCCATCCCCTTTATCCTACTGGTATGAGGTGACAGTCATTACTTGACCTGTCACATGGATGCAGGCCATTGCTGGATCTGCAACCAATCTATATTGTACCTAAGCATTGGTACACCCTGGTATATCAGGGCATTCCCTTAATCTCCTGGGTACTTAGTTGAGTCCCTGTCATCTCATTCTCTTTTCCTATTGTTATATCTACATCATCACTTTGTAAATAGCAATGTCAAGTCACAAGGAAACATTAATGACTGATATGACAAGTGTTGTTCCTGCAGAAATCGAAGAGAGGACTGTGGCTTGATACTCAACTCTCAAATACCAATCTGGTACCCCCAAACCCATGGCTTGATACCAATAATCAACTATGATCCCCATGTCATAATTGATACAAGAGGATGAACATTACTAGGAATCTACTAGCAGAAAACGTAAGCATGTTGACTTCTCCAAGATAAAAAATGAGTATGGACACTTTTTCCAAATTTGCTTATGTACAAATGTTGATCACCTAACCTCGTCTTGGTTTGTCTTTGCTAGAGTCATGATCTCCTGGTATGCAGGACTTTGTACTTATTGTTAGACATTGTCTATGATGTCTCTTTAACCTGGCACACACCCTTTGATATAACCACCATTAATACTCATGTGAATCCCATTATTTCATCTAGACATTTGATCGAATATCTGGTAATATGAAAAACTGAGATCGAATAGAGCAGGTGACTAACCTGTTAGGTTGGTTTACAGCTCTTGATCGAACCTGCGGCTCCTCTTAGCTTCTTCCTCGCAAACAGGATTTTCTAGGGTTTGCGGATGGGTTGGTTCACAACTGCTATCCAGGTATATATATAGATCGATTGAGGGGGAAGGAGATGAGAAGAATCTTCTTGAAGTTTGAATTCAGCTTTTTCTAGAGATTTTATCTAGAATTTAAGAGTCCCTCTCAAACTGAATCTGGATATTGGTTGGATCAGGATTTGAAATTAGCAGTTGGCCGTTGGAAGATTCAAATCCAGAGTTTTTTGAATCTCTGGTTTGATCATTAGTGATTTAAATGGGTGTTTTGCATTAAGGCCCCCTGCCTCTTTCCTATATTCCCATTTGGTCCTCCCTTTCAAATAAAACTATTATAACATATACCCAATGTATGTGACAAATGATTTATAATAAATAGATAAATAAAATAAAAAAACATGAGAGGATAAAATTGGTCAAGGGGTTGACAGTGATAATTCTCATTGTTTTTCCAAGTTAGTAATTTCTGAATCCAAGAAACCAGCACTCCCTCTTGGTATTACATTATTTCTTTTTGCATAGTAATTTCTGAATCTAAGAATCCAGCAGTCCTGCTTGTTGCGTGCGGTCTTGGTTCTAGGCAGTAAATATGATCTAAGATAGCCTGGCATGATTGAGCTGTCTTTAACTCATTTTTGATGTTATTTGTGAGGGTACAATATCAGGGCTGTTTGGAGTCCTGATGTACTTGGCTTTTCCAAGATATGAACCCGTTAGTTGACAAATGAGTGTATGCAACACATACATGACTCCTTCTGCCTTTGGAGATTCATAAAGCATGACCGGGCCATATTTTTGAGGATATGGGTCGACGTTCCTTACAATTAATCAATGGACATCTTTATTATTGAGGTGCTGATCCTCTTACCGTGAAGGTGATTGCAAACAGAGCTCAATTTTTATCTTTGTTCTTTTTGACAGTGATAACCAAAAACAAGACCCTCTCATTGTGTTGTATCCTACCTAAAAATCTCTGAGGACACAATGGGTGACTGTAAGACTATACTTTTTTATCAAGCTCTTGATTGATCTGTTCCCAGCATAAATGAACATAAGAGGATTAGGAGATCAGACTTGAATCTCGAATGGTGATGTTTTTTTTCGGATAAATAAGATTGTTGTAGTTTATAATAGGATGTTTTTCTCATGCTTACTAACCAGCAAAAGCAAGGAAAGTTGGTATTGGTGTGAAGAAGCTTAGCTTGTCATATAACTTTGCTGAGGCTCCAATGATGTTAACCAGTATAGCTGTAATTAAGTGATTAAAATAATACTCAAATTACTCTTGATTTTATTGTCAATCTGTATTGCTTCTTGAAGTAGTTGTTAGTTCAATTTTCAAGTGTATACTCAAACTGCACTGAATAAAAAGCTGGGACCAAGGGGTAGTTGATCACGAGATACGTCATTTAGACCCTTTAGGTGGGAGATATTGGCCATTGGATTTAAAGTTACAAAGGATTTAGTCAGTCTTAAGCATCTCCTCTCAATCCCTAATGAGACCATTTTTTTTTTACTTTCAATCGCTGAAGTTATCTCCATTGCTGAACAAAGACCCATACAAGCATCAACTCGAAGCTCATGAAGCTTACAAGAACCTGATAGCAGTGGACATTTTCCAATTGTAAGCTTTATGAGCTCGGAGCTGATGCTTGTACGGGTCTTTGTTTAGCAAACTACTTCAGTATTGTTCAATCTTTGTGTTAGCTTTCTTCTTCTGAGTTCTGCAGTACAAGAAATTCAGTTTGATTTTTTTTCTGTCATTATAGCCTGGTTTGAAACCAAATGCTTGAATTGTTTCAATATAACCTGAGTTTTCAGAATATTGGTACTCGATTTTTGAAAACTTATCAGGACATTCAAGTTCCAAAATAAGTTTCACCCTCATCTTAACATTCGTTAAAGTGATAAAGTGGTGTTGCTTATGTAGCTGAAGTACGACTTTTGAGCCATTTTCATGTATCCAAACAGCCCCTATTAAGCTAGCTAAGTCCAATCTGCTAATTTTGTTCATGATGCATGCTTACTGCTTTTAACTTTGGAGTATCATTTATATGGTAAACTTGTTATTGCAGGGATATGGGTCGACATTCCTTACAATTAATCAATGAACATCTTTATTATTTGAGGTAGAGCCTTAGACTGACTGTCTTTTGTCACGTGTTTCCTGATTCTTCTCCTTCAGTCACATGGAGAGTCCGACCACCCAATCAATGGACATGCTTTGGCTTTTCGGTGTCACAGGAGAATGAGGTATTTGCTACGATTCATATTTTACATGCAATTACAGTTGGCATTATTAAATTTTGCAATACATTCCTTGCTTGAAATTAGCTACAAATATTTCATTTCTTTAAATATATGATGCTTCCAACTTCATTGTTTGGATTATGAAGGATTTCTGATGAACTATTTTGAGGGATTCTTATTATCTATCATACTTGTGTAGTTGTTGTTCAACCACTTCTATGATTTATTTATTTTTCTTGTTTATAGAGGGACCATATTTCTTTGGTGTTTTTTTTTTCCTTCATGTTTTAAATGAGTTTTTCATCTCATATGCCTCCCTTCTTGACATTGTTCGATGTTCCAGTAAAAGACATCAGAGAAGATATCAAAGAAGAAGAAGAAAGCAGAAGTACAAAAGAAATCGATACCTGAAGAAGAGAAAAAAAAGGAAGTACAAAAGAAATCGATACCTGAAGAAGAGAAAAAAGGGAGAAGTACAAAATGACACAAGTTGTTGAAAGAAGAAATTTATTTATTTTTGAGCTCGAGTATTCAGATATATTCATATTAGACATAACTTGGAAATCATGTACATTGAGAAGAATGTTTACGATATGTATTTGTATATCTATTTTGAAAAAAAAATGTAATTAAGATGGTGGTATTATGTACTTTTGGTACAGAATTAAATAATTTTTTAATTCAAAAAAATGTTCTACGTGTTTGTTAAATATATATTGAAATAATTTATGTAATTGTACCTAGTTCGAAATGAATGTTTTGAATTTGTACAGTATTGAGTATTACATTATATAACGTTTTGAAATGTTATATATGCATTACAATGGTTAGGAAAAATGTTGGAAAAGTAGTTAAACGTGTTTATTAAATTGTCACATATGAGCACAAATTCCAACGTTTTGGTAAAACGTTGGGAAAACGTTAGAAAAGTAGTTAAATTTACGACGTGCTTGGTAAAACGTTGGGAAAGTGGCATCCAAAAAAATACCATTCCCAACGTATTTGGAAAACGTTAGGAAAACAAAACCTGACAGTTTTTTAAAAAGGTTGGCAATATAAAACCTAACGTTTGTTTAAAATGGTTAGGAAATTAAAATTCGACGCTTTTGGGAAAAGGTTGGGAAAACTCATCGTTTCAAAAAACGTTGGAAAGTTCTGTTTTACGACGTTTTTTGTGAGAAACAGTTGGAAATATGGTAACCATTATAGAATAATTAATGGCGTTTATAAACGTCGTCTAAACCCTATGACAACGTTTTGCGTAAATGTCGTAAATTGCCAACTAGAGCAACGACAACGTTTGTAAAAATCGTTGAACAAACGTCGGTAACGCCTATGCCAACGTTTTGCACAGTTTTGCCAACGTTAATAAAACGTTGGAAAAAATCATTTTTCTTGTAGTGCTCCGACAGAGCATGGAGCGTTCTGAGGAACGTACCGTGGTCCCACCACCTGTAGGGTCACGGCAGAGAGCGGGGATGATCAAGGACTTCATGGGTCTGAACCCCAAGGAGTTCTTAGGGACTGAGGGCATAATTGTAGCAGATGACTGGCTAGACTCGGTAGAGAGGAAGCTCCTTGGAGCTAGGTTGCCGAATGACCTCCAGGTCGAGGCAGCGGGATTTCTGCTGACAGACTTGACAGGAGTTTGGTTCCGGAATGAGCCGCTATTTGCGAGAGGGAGGGCCACTTGGGATCAGTTCAAGACCCAGTTCAAGAAGAAATTCTTCTCGACCACCGCTAGGGTAGCCATGGGGCTACGATTCCAGAACATCCAGCAGGGGAACCGTTCTGTCGACGAGTATGCGGCAGAGTTTAGTCGCCTGAGCCGTTTCACTCCTAGTCTAGTTGCAGACCCTGAGGAGATGACGCGTAGGTTTTGCCATGGTCTAGTTCCAGACATTGGCATTCTTATAGTGGCGAACGGTACGACTGACTACTACCAGAGCCTAGAGTTGGTCCGGAGCATAGAGGAGCGTCTTCAGTCTTGCAAGAGGCCGGCTTCTGTACACCTTGAGGGACCGTCCAAGCGTCAGGCTTTCCAGCAGAGAGCACCGACGTCGCACCAGCAGACATACCGTCCCCCTACATCACATCATCCGACCCCGCCAGTTAGAGCCCCGGGACCCCGGCAGCAGCAGAAGGGAGCTTTGTGTGTATTCTGTAAGAGGGTAGGCCTTGACGCTTCTATCTATAGGAAGAGGTTGGGGCCATATTTAGCTTATGGGTCTGCCACCCATCAGCTTTAGGACTGCCTAGTAGCCAAGATACCTAGAGGGCCGCTTCCGACTCAGCAGCGGAGGTTCAGGCAACATCTGCAGCAGCAGAAAGGACCCCAGGAGAAGACTTATAGCCTAGCTCTTGAGCCAGAGTCGGAGCAGGTTTCGGAGCCCGATTACTTGGTTGACGTCATCACAGGTCATATTTATTTGCATACTTTTCTAACTCTATGCTTGTTTGATTCTGGTGCATCTCATAGCTTCCTGTCATTAGAGTTTATGCATAAACACCATTTAGTAGCTACACCTACCGAGGAGATGAGTAGAGTAATGATGGAAGGCGGACCAATGCCCATTAGAGCCATCTATAGATGCTCTATTACTATAGCCGGAAGAGAGTTTAGGGGACGATTCTTTGTGATGCCACTTCCCGGTTATGATATCATATTGGGGATGGACTGGCTTAGTTATGTCCATGCAGCTATAGACTGCCATGAGGGTAGTATTCTGTTCAGTCCCCCAGGCACAACACCATTCAGTGTCAGGAGGACAGGACCGGAGATCAGCCTAGAGCCGAACTGTTGTGCGACCGTTGGGGAGATAGCACCGTCACACCCTATCATTAGGGAGTTTATGGATGTATTTCCAGAAGATCTTCCAGGACTTTCGCCTGACAGAGATGTGGAGTTTACTACAGATTTAGTACCGGGTTCATCACCAGTATCCCGGGCTTGCTATAGAGTGAACCCCAAGGAGGTCGTAGAGATGAAGGAGCAGATTGATGACCTGTTGAAAAAGGGTTTCATTCGATCTAGTGCTTCTCCATGGGCAGCGCCAGTGCTCTTTGTGCCTAAGAAGGATGGTACGGTTCGGTTGTGTATTGACTACCGGGCTTTGAATGCCATCACCATTAAGAACAAATATCCTCTGCCCTAGATAGATGATTTGTTCGACCAGTTGAGTGGGGCGAAAGTATTTTCCAGGATAGATTTGAGATCCGGGTACCACCAGGTGAATGTCAGGGGAGCAGACATCCAGAAGACGGCGTTCAACACGAAGTACGGGCAGTACGAGTTTCTGGTGATGCCATTTGGTCTCACAAATGCGCCAGCTGTCTTTATGAATTTGATGAATAAGATATTTTACCAGTATCTGGATAAGTTCGTCGTAGTGTTCATCGACGATATCCTGATATACTCGAAGACGTCGGAGGAGCATGCAGAGCACTTGCGGACAGTTTTGGGGATTCTGAGGCAGGAGAGATTGTATGCCAAATTGTCGAAGAGCGAGTTCTTTTTAGACCGAGTGGAGTTTCTCGGTCATGTAGTTACTGGAGAGGGGATCTCGGTGGATCCCAGGAAGATTGCTGCAGTTGAGACATGGAAGGCTTCGACGTCAGTTTCAGAGATCATGAGCTTTTCTAGGTTTAGCCGGCTATTATAGAAAGTTCGTCCTGGACTTTGCTAGGATAGCTGAACCCATGACAAAGCTGATGCAGAAGGACGTAGAGTACATCTAGTCAGAGGAATGCCAAGCAGCGTTTGAGGAGATGAAGAGGAGGCTGACGACCGCTCTAGTTCTGACATTACCTTCAGGATCTGGAGGTTTCACCATATACAGCGATGCTTCGGGAAAGGGGCTATGATGTGTCCTACAGCAGCATGGAAAAGTGATTGCTTATGCATCTAGGCAATTGTGGACTCATGAGCAAAACTATCCTACCCATGAACTAGAGTTAGCTGCGGTGATCTTTGTACTCAAGTTATGGAAACATTACTTATACGGAGAGCGTGTGGAAATCTTTACTGACCACAAGAGCTTGAAGTATGTTTTCACGCAGAAATAGCTGAACATGAGGCAAAGACGATGGTTGGAGTTGATGAAGGACTTCGACATCGATTTACAGTATCACTCCGGGAAGGCAAATATGGTGGTGGATGCGCTGAGCAGGCATCCGATGGCATGATATCTGATGATAGATCGGCATTTATAGGAAGATCTGAAGAAGCTCGGTATCGAGATAGTTCGGCCAGGATCAGTGATACAGATGATGGCGCTTGACATACAGTCAGGTTTGATAGAGCAGATCAGGGAGGAACAGTCTACAGATGAGAGCCTTCGCAGAATTCGAGCCCGAGCTTTAGCTGGATTGCTGGATGACTTCACCGTAGCAGAGGATGGATCCTTGAGGCATGGCAGCCGATTGTGCGTGCCGAAGGAAGAGCTGATAGAGGCAGTCTTACAGGAGGCACACCGATCGAGATATTCTATTCACCCTGGTGCTAACAAGATATACCGTGACTTGCGGGAACATCTTTAGTGGCACGGGATGAAGAGAGATGTATCACGTTTTATTTCGAGATGCCTAGTTTGCCAGCAGGTCAAGGCGGAGCGCCAAAGGCCAGCTGGTCTATTGCAGCCGTTACCCATTCTCGAGTGGAAATAGGAACACATTACGATGGACTTCATCTCAGGGCTTCCTCGTTCCCAAGGAGGAAAGGATGCCATTTGGGTCATCGTGAACAGGATGACGAAGTGCGCACACTTCATACCCTTCAAGGTGGGGCTTTCCACCGAGAAGTTGGCAGAGCTATACATGCAGCAGATAGTGCACTTGCACGGAGTACCAGTGAGCATCGTATCGGACAGAGACAGCAGATTCACGTTCCACTACTGAAGGAGCTTGCAGGAGGAGTTGGGCAGTCGGCTCAAGTTCAGCACGGCATACCACCCACAGACAGATGGGCAGTCCGAGAGGACGATACAGACGCTGGAGGACATGCTGAGGACTTGTGTGCTGGACTTTGGCAGATCATGGAAGAGCCATCTGCACTTGATAAAGTTTTCATACAACAACAGCTACCAAGCCAGTATCGGTATGTCTCCTTTCGAGGCACTATATGGACGACGATGCCGTACACCGCTCTTTTGGGACGATGTTGAGGAGAGAGTTATGCTTGGGCCAAAGATGATCACGGATGCAGCAGAGAAGGTCGGGATGACCAGAGACAGGCTCAGAGTGGCTCAAGACAAGCAGAAACACTGGGACGATGCTAGTCGCAGACCGATGGAGTTCGCAAACTGTGATATGGTGCTAGTGAAGATATCACCTACTAGAGGGACGATCCGGTTCGGACGAGGAGGCAAGATGAGCCCAGATACATCGGACCGTTCGAGATACTTGGCAGGATCGGAGAGGTAGCTTACAGGGTTGCACTTCCACCCAACCTAGCAGGAGTTCACGATGTCTTTCACGTATCCCAGCTGAGGAGATATGTTTCGGACCCCAGCCATGTGCTAGATCATTCAGAGTTGGGAGATCGGACCGAGCCTTGCAGTTACTGAGCAGCCAGTGGAGATATTAGACAGGAGGGAGAAGAGGCTGAGGAACAAGATTATACCCTTGGTACAAGTAGCTTGGAGCCGTCACTCTCCGGATGAATCTACTTGGGAGAGGGAGTCGGACATGAGGGAGAGATATCCTTACATGTTCGACCCAACCGCTGCGAGGGAACTACCCGTTCCCGCTTGATACCTTAGAGGTTAGTTTCGATCGTAGCCTTAGTCATTTGTTGCATTGCTTGTTATGTTAAAAATTGTAGGATCTTCAATCCTTGTGAATTTCGAGGACAAAATTTTTTCAAGGAGGAAAGACTTGTCAGCCCCTATTTTTCAAATTTAATTTAATTAGTGTTAATTAGTTGCTAATGACATGTTTAACTTTAAAATAATTTATTATGATTTTTAAGAATTTTTCTAAAATTTTTTAAATAATTTTTAAATAGTTTTTAAGTTAAAATATATCAATTTGTAATAAACTGAATTGTTTTAATACCGTTTTGTAATATTTAAATTTGTTTTAATATTAGTTTATAATTAATTGAATTGTTCTATTGCGGGTTGCAAATTAATATTTGCAATCTGTATGGGTTAGGGCTTTTGTGCAAATTCCTAAATCCTAGGGACCTAACTGCAAACCTACCTACCCACCCCCGACGACTGGCCAGCTGCCCACCCCCCCCCGACGACCACCGACCTAATCTCCCGCCATTTTTGGCCGACTTCGACCGCCTCGACCGACCTACCCCCTATAAATACCCCCCCCAGTCTAAACCCTAACCCTAGACAAAAATCCGACCACCCAGACCCTTCTTCCCCGACGAGAACCTAAACCCTAACCCTAACTCCGGCTACCCCACAGCGCCACCTCCCTATCTACCTTCACCATCCACAACCACCACCGACGTGTTCGCCCCGACGAGTGGAGTCCAGCGCCACCCGAGCGCCGCGTCCACGACGCCCCAGCCGCCGTCCAGTGCCTCCGACTTCAACCCTAGGCGCCGGACACGTAAGTAGCAGCTTCGAAACTGTGTCGTGCGTGTCTCAGTCACACATATGCGACTCGCCGTGTCCTGACGAACCTAGGGTTAAGTTTGGACACGTTTAACTCGACTCATGCGTGTCCCAAACAGTCGGAACACTTGGACTCGGCCATCTCTTCGTATCCCAAACAGTCAGGACACGAAGTTGGCTATCGGGTTTAAACCCGCTAACCTAAAAACCTAAATAACACTAAACCAAACCCTACCCCTAACACACAGCGCGGGCTGACCCCCTGGCCAGCTCGACCGAGCCCAAGAACCCGACCCCCCTCTGGGCCGAGTTCGAACCCCCCCTGCTTTGTTTGTTTTATTTTTATTTTGTTTTGTTTTTATTAGTTATTATTATATGTATATATGTATATATATGTATATATGTATATGTATTTCTGTATATATATATATATTTTATGATATATATACTGTTATATGTGTATATATACAGTAATTGTATATATGTATATATTTTATAATTAGTATTTTACTATATATATAGGTATATATATATATATATATATATATATATATATATATATATATATATATATATATATATATATAATATTATATATATGCTATTTTATATATATGTGTATACAGTATATGTATATGTATATATATATGTTATATTTAGTATTTTCTATTATATATATATATATATATATATATATATATATATATATATATATATATATATATATATATATATATATATATATATATATATATATATATATATAAAATATATATATATATATATATATATATATATATATATATATATATATATATATATATATATATATATATATATATATATATATATATATATACTGTATACACATATATATAAAATAGCATATATATAATATTTTATATATATATATATATATATATATATATATATATATATATATATGTATATATATATATATATATATATGTATATATATATATATATATATGTATATATATATATATATATATATATATATATATATATATATATATATGTAGAATTTCACAAGATATGTATATTTATTATATATATATATATATATATATATATATATATATATATATATATATATATATATATATATATATATATATATATATATATGTAGAATTTCACAAGATTATTTTATTATATATTTTGTGACTTGTATATTTTTACCACTTTAAAAATATATTATTATTATTTTAATTCATGTATTTTTAATTGTTATGACCAATTGATGTCCAAACCTAGCATGGATTTTTGGGCCCAATTGTGTCTAATACATTCAGAGTCTGTACAAGTCATATTGGACTTGATTCATGGCTCTGGATCCTGTATCTGGACTTCGGTTCATTTCGAGTACATGGACAAAAATAGTAAATAATTAATTAATTATTTTCCAAAAATTGTTGCTTGCTGTTTTTGAATTTTTATATATATTTTAAATATTGTAAAAATATGGGAAAATTTTTATTTAAATACTATGTTAATTTAGACAATTTATTATAATTTTTTCAGCATTTATTAAGTGTTGTTGGTATTTTATAAAAATCGAAAAACAGAACTTATTTTCAGTATATTTATGTTTGCTGATTTTTAATAAATATTTATGAGGGTTTATAAATTACAGAAAAATTAGTATAAATTTCTATAATTAACAAGGATCATTCTGGTACTTTAATTTATGTAAATTGAGCCTTTTGTCTATCTCAAAAATTGTTGGAACATAGTGTACAGTTGATTTAATTATTGAATAATTACGACTTGTAACTTTTTGTGTTGTTTTGCGTTTTAGTCGTATTGAACCTCACCCCGCACTAGTGTAAAGACCCTAGAAAGTTAGTTTGAGTATTGTGTCGCCCCATATTGGTCTTCTATGCTAAAGTCACCATTTGGCTAGGTGTCCAGTTAGAAAGTCGTGTTGCACCACTAGTGTCTTAGTGTTTAACTTAGTATAAAAACTAAGTTTATGTGTTATTTCTACAGTGACGAGTTACCAGGCATCTATAGCATTTTTATCGCTGCTTTGCTTTGCTAAAGGCAAGTACTTTCTACAAACTTTACATACTGCTATAAACAATAAACTGTGATTCACCAACCATGTTAAATGCTGATCCTTGGGGTAGCAAGTTAAAACTTTACATGTTGTATTACTTTCAGTCTCTACCATGTTTAGGACAGTTTTTCATATCTCTCACATGTTTAAATAACGGGTTAAGGGGAAACTGTTAGTAGTGTACGTGATCATGACCCCCTTCTCCGTATGTATTTATCGAGCACTGTTCTATATGTAACTTTGTCGTATGTCTGATCCCGCGTTTGTGTATGGACATACACCGATGCCGTTAAGGGTACGTATGTACGCTTCAGAAAATTGATATGTACCACTGTACATCCTGATTACCTATTGACTGATCACTCACCCACTACAGTTTTAAACTTTAAAATGAATATCTATTGCCATGATAAAATGTAACTAAAACTGAACAAACATGATATGTCATTTTTTTTATCACATGATCAGTATTACATGTTTGTTAGATTCAGTACTTGCTCCCGTCCTGACAGGATAACGTTGTAGGTATACTAACTGAGGAGGAGTTGCTCTGTGACTCATATTATGGAGTTACTGCCGAGGACCAGGCCTTGTCTTACGAGGATGTACCTGCGGGTGTCACGCCCCGATTCCGTCGAATCGATAGTCGTCCTCCGGGCGTGATGCCGTGCGAACCTAATTTGCGATCGCACGAGGCATAGTCATAAGGCAATCCGAGACACGAGATCTAAGAGAGTACACAGACAAATTAAATCACACAATAAATAAAGGAACTTGATTCTTTATTGATAATGAACATCATTTACAGACTCCGGTACAAGACTCATTGCCGCGCGGGCTACAACATGACTCGATTACAAAAGAGTGCCGATGAGATAGTCGTTCCATACAATACACACATCCTTCGATATAGACAAGTACTCCAGTGACCTGGATGGGAGGGACGCTGAGTCATCTTCCTTGGACTGTCGAGAGCCTTCTAAAGGGGAGTCGCAGAGAAAGAGTCTTCGACACACGACCGAAGCTTCAAAAGTCACGAACGTTGCCGAGCTAGTTGGCGTGTCCTTCCTAGTTCGCGGGACCTGCAAGGAGCGAGGATCAGCACAAACACGTGTACTGGCGAATGGCTAATTAAAATTCAAGCTCTGCATTTGATTCAAGAAGTTTCGTAAACATGTTAGCTAGCTATTTCAATGATCTTTCTAACCATCCTGCTCAATTTACATGTTAACATGTTTTGAGGCAAGCATATGAAATTGTGTAACATTAAGCAACTATCACATTTTATCCCGTGTTCCGTGCACTTGTTAAGCAGTGAAGAAGAGGTGTGAAGGCCACTGGCAATGTCAAGCCATCGCGGACTATAGCATTAGTTAGACGATGCCCCTTTCGCGTCGGGTAGCGAGCCCTGTACGAAAGTGCCCGCATAACTCACGCCGATGAAGGGTTGGCGCTTGCTATCCTCGTTCCTCCCGGGCCGAATCGGTCCCTTGGCCTAGGCAACCGTTCGAGGAAACTACACCTTGTCGACAAGTTGTCCAATGACCGTTTTGCTTACTTAGTCGTATCGTTGAGATAAACGTTAATCGATTCATTCGTTGCTTTGCATAGGCTAAGTGGATTTGCATAAGGAACATGTTTTCTATTTCTAATACCAGCAGTTGATAACAAGTGTTTCGTGAAGAATCGTGCTACGATTTCTTTGATTCTACACTATTATAACAAGCATTCATTTTACTTCACATATTGAGTTTTAAAGTAGAGGGACGAGGCGAAGGAGGTCAGCCCTCGCCTTAGGCTTGCTTCAAGCGAGTGACCGGTTGGCTGCGCTGTCGTCGCCTACGCGATCACCTGTAATCCCATTAGCAACTGATTAGAACACTGTGTATTTCAAGGAATTTCGATATGAATGCGAGCTCGAAAACGCGTCACAAAAACCCATCGAAAATATTCACGAAAAGCGCATTCACGAAAACGAAAGCCAAAGCCAAATCAAGTGCGGCATGAAAACCAGAGCAACGGGAGGTCTCTCCCGACTCAGCCGTAGAGCCAATCCTCGAGGCGCAACCCGCTGAATATGGGACTTGGTTCCGAAGAAGTCATTCCATAACGTAGAATGGATCTTAATTCAACCGTTCCCGTTCGATCGACTCGGCAGATTCTGACCTATTGGTCCCGACCGAATCGATAGCGACAGTGTTCCTTTCTCGCGTACCCTGTGGACGGAGGCGGGGCACGATGTAGGGACGGGGCACTACAGCGGAGAACCTCGTCTAGTTTGTGTAGTTGCTCGGGATATTTAGTGTAGTCATGTATTAGATTATGTATTTTGTAACTGGACCTGTATCCAGTTTTATATTTCAGACTTGTACTTGGACTTATTATTATATGAGATGACTTTTGTGTTTGGAGCATTTATGACTCTTTTTTACTTATAGAACTGTTAGCACATTTAGTCTTATCTTGTTATCTCTAGAACAGCTTACTGCGCTTATCTCAAGCGCAGGCTGGACATGACTCGGCCCGGCCCAACAATTTGGGTAGCGGGTCGTGACAAAGCCCCCACTTGGATTACAAGCTCCGGATCGGCAATATTTGTGTTGCAACGTACCATCAATTTTTTTTATTCTGGCAAACTCAACTTTGTCTTGTTTTGTCAGAATTAAATCCTCTTTTATATAACAAGTCTGATCTTACAATTGAGTTTTTCAATTGGAATGGTACTTTAAGTGATGATTTTCGAATGCTTGCATTTTGCTATGACATAGACCTTATATGAAACTTCTGTTGAACACATGGATATCAATTTTGCATATGTTTTATAATGTGGATGAGTCGGATAGGTGCCTATTACAAAGGAAATTCTTTGAAAGGAAGGATGGTAAGCTTGTTTAGTTAAAGCACTTCATTTTTGTGAATTATTTTCAGATGTTGTTTAAATATTTCGACTTGTGCATATTCATTATAAAAAATATTGTTCAATTTGCAGTAAATACCATTTGCCAAATTTCTTGTCGTTGAAATATTTCAAATGACATGTTTATGTCAACTTTTCGGTCATGCAAAAGGATTCACAAGCTTATGATTATTTTATTTAAATAATAATTTTGCAAATATGCATGTACATAAAAATTTAGACAAGAATGAGTCATGTAAAGATTTAGTCAACATTCAAATTTTTGGTACCTTTTATGACTAACAATAGTTGTCTAATATTCTAAATAGGCCCATTGAAACAAGATGTCGCCAAAGTGACCTCTCTTGCGTATATAGTCTATGAGGGATGTTTGATGTTTATGTGTGTACATTCATGCGGGTATTAGCCGGCCCAAAGAAAGATTAATACTTGGCCGAATTGCACACATACTTGTGGTGATAAATGTGTAACAATTATACGGTTTACATGTGAATAATGACCCGATCCAAAGATAGGCTTATTATTTGAGATGACTTATTTTCAATATTTGATCACTACACCAAGAGTACCACTTGCAGTTAATATCACTGTCCAAAGACTTGATATTAATGATGTACTAGGTATCTTGAGATGGGGTTCACCATTATTTGAATTTGTTTGACTATATTTTACTCTTTAGTTATTAATTAGAGCATGTCTATTTTTGTTGTTTTGTTCTCTTTATAATTAATGTTGCTACAATATCTGCCAATAAGATTTTAATTTTAATGTTTAATGGGATAAATTTTAAGGGCAAAATAAAAATGAATACAGTAGCTACGAAGGGTCCAGCTCAAAAGAAACAACAATATAAAACTAAGGGTTGTTCTTTTGTGATAAGGCAAAACCCATAAGGAAGAAATGTACAAATTACCACGCATGGCGTATAAAAAAGTACATTTCTAAATTTGGTTTGTTCTGAGGTTAATTTATATTTAGTACCTAAAAAAACACGTGGTGGTTAGATTCTGGTGCTACTATCCACATTCGTGTTTATAGACAAGGTTGTCTGAGCTACCGAAGCCAATTGATGGTGAAAGATACATCTATGTGGGTGACGACAAATTGGTAGAAGTGAAAGCAATAGGACATTTTAGGTTATTTTTAGGAACCAATTATTATTTGGATTTGATAGACATTTTTATTGTACCGTCTTTTAGACGAAATTCAGTTTCAGTTTTCTTAATGGACAAATCTGGTTACCATTGTTCATTTGGAAACAATAAGTTTAGTCTATCTTTAAATTCAAATATTATTGGTAACGGTTCCCTTAAGGTTTATGATAATCTATATTCACTTGAAACTATTGTATATTACAATAAAACCTTACAAGTGGAGTCATGTGGTACTAAACACAAAATTAATAATAAATATTTTTAGCCTCATTATGACATAAGCGATTAGGTCACATCTCTAGAAATAGAGTTGAACGACTTGTGTCTGATGAGATTTAGATTTTATTGACTTTATAGACTTTAATGTCTATATTAATGTGTAAAGGAAATACAGACCAAAGTTCAATTGTAAGCAGCTACTTTATTGGCTATGCTGACAAATTAAGGGGTTAATAATTATAGACCCCACACAAAAGAAAATTTTGAGGCGAGAAGTGTAATAGTTTTTTAGGATGTGGAGTTTGGGGGAGAAATAAGGTCAGGATCATTGTCTTTGAGAATGAATCAATTACGATTCCTACTATCACTTTTGACGATGTGCAGGATTCTATACCTGTCATCATCAAGAAGTGAATTCGGAGCCGCAATGAGACAATGACGAATTACCTCTATAAGTCGTTGTTGAGATACCTTAACAACGACAACGTAGCGGCACCCCATTCAAGATAAGGTAATTATTCCTAAGGAACAAACTCAACAACCTCAAGAACCGGTAATATTAAGATGGTCCAACAGAGAAAGGAGAAATATAATTTTGGATAATATTTGTCATATTTCTCTAGGAACGTGAGAAAGACTGTGGATACTGGAAGATGATCTAATCAACTTCCGTCAGACCATGGAAAGTTACAGTTCTCAAAGTGGATTGATACAATAAATAAGGAGTATAAGTCCATGCAAGACAATAAAGTTTAAGAACTTGTCTCATTACCAAAAGGTATGAAGTCCATTGGTTGTAAATGTACATTTAGAACTAAGAAGGATTCGAAGGTATGTGGAGAGGTATAAAGTACGTCTTGTAGCTAGTGACTTTACTCAAAATTTTGGAATTGATTTTAAAGAGTTTTTTTTCTCTTCGGTATCTTTGAAAAAATCCTTTAAAAACAATTATAGCACATGTTGCACATTTTGATCTTGAATTTCATTAAATGGATGTCAAAACGACATTTCTCAATGGTAACTTTGATGAATCAGTTTATATGGTGCAACCAGAAAATTTTGTGTCGAAAGACCCAAAGAATATGGTTTAAAAATTGAAAAAATCTATTTATGAACTCAAGCAAGCTTCTCGTCAAAGGTACTTCAAGTGATTATCTCGTTTGGTTTTGAGACGAACACTGTTGAAGATTGTGTGTATCACAAGTTCAGTAGGAGTAGGAATAATTTTCTGGTTTTGTATATTGATTAAAATATTCAATGCAAACCAGGTGACACCTTCCGTTAAAGGAGACAAATTCGGTCTCAATCAAGTGTCCTAAGGTTAGACTTAAAATTAAGAAAATACGATAGATTTTTCCTTCATGATCAGTTATAGGGAGTCTAATGTATGCTCAAGTATGTACGCATCAGGATATTGCGTACATATTAGGATGTTAGGTAGATATTTAAGCAAATATGGATGGATCATTGGGTAGCAGCCAAACTACTTAAGTAATTAATAGAGAACTAGAAATTATATGCTCTTTGTAGGAGATCGGATAATTCTGGAGATCATAAGGCATTCTGACTCCGATTTTGTTGGATGCCAACACAGCAGAAGATCCACATCAGGTTATGCTGACTAATGGAGATATATTTTGGATGAGTGTCAAACATGCACTCATAATTTCTTCCACCATGGCAGCAAGGTTTATAACATGCTGTGGGACATCTATTCAGGGAATATGGTTGTAAACTTTTGTCACAAGACTGCGCCTACAGTACGGTGTTGAAAGACCACATAAAATTATGATGTGACAATAAATCAGCAGTACTGTATTCTAACAACAATAAGAACTTGTATAAGTCAAAAGATGTTGACATAAAATTTCTAATTGTGAAGGAAAGAATTCAGAACGGTAAAAGTGTTCATATAGCACATTAGGACAAACTCCATGTTAGCATATTTGCACCACGATCTTTCATGAGCATACTGCTCATATGGGTGTTATCTTAATTAAGAATATAGTAATACAGTAGGAGTTTGTATTTTATGTATTTGGCTGCTATTTAGTTTTGGACACATTTATGTATTAAAGTATTTTGGATATTTATCTGGTCAGATATATAGAAATTTCAGTTCATTCTATTTTTATTATGTTAAAGTATTTGATCTCACTAAAGTTAAGGAGGACCAGTTGGAAATAGACATATGTTGATCACATTGCGTGTAATTTCCATGCTATGCATCCATGATTGATCTATGTCATTTAGCTATATTGGTATATGTGACCATTGATGGTTTAGTTACGCTATATGTGACGAATGCCGCTTTGATCCTATGTTGATATGGTTAATGGACGAGATTGTCCGGATATACCATAAGGATTAAGATAGCAATTTATGAGCTCACTAAGGTTAACACAATTATAAGGTTACATATGTGGTCCAGTGGGAGATTGTTGAAATTATTCAATAATATGGGCCACATATGTAAAATTAATTGTGTTGGGCTATCTAAATAATTAAGCCAAATTAAAGTGGTCTATTTGGAAAATTGGCTTAAGGGTATAATTGTCATGAAATTAATGTGTAGATATCGGAAATAAATCTAATTTGATGAGGGGCCAAATTAGAATATCAGAACATATAAATATATGTATTCTTTAGGGTTATGGTTGTCACGCCCCGACCCGGAATCACCCGAATCATCGTCCTCGCTGGGGCGTGATGCCGCACGAGCCTGGAGTTGCGCTCGTGCAAGGCAAGATGACAAGTTCTCAAATGGTTATCTTTTGATTCGATAATAACAACGAAAGGAAATAGAGTATACGAAACAATTCTCTTTATTGATATTCGAAACTGAGATTACAATGGCTTCCGATAGCCTAACAATATATGCCAGATTGGCTACAACACTCAGGTTCTCTCTTGCCCACAAAGGATTTCACCGTTCCATATATCATGCCTTCTATATCTCGGCCGCATCAATCCAGCTGCGTAGTCCGAGTGTCAATACGATAGCACGCTTCAATGCGCTTCGGCATTCCAAGCCTTAACACGTTCAAGCAACGCTTCGCCGCGAGCAATCCATTCCCTGCACCCTGTATGAAGCTGGTGGGGGATCAGTACGTTCGTCCTCGCATGTACTGAAGCAAAGATCTTCTTTCCAAACCGACATTGTAATATTTATGTTGAATCATGCAACTTAGCTCATGATCTTGCTATGTTCTCCTTAGGGTCAATTTCATGGCATAGTCGAAAGCGTAAAGCATGTTATCATAGCAAGCACGTTATCGAATTGAATAGGCAAGCAAGCATTCTCGTGTTTGATTCGTGGCACGACTTACCAATATCGACGCACTCGCCCTTGCACCGACGCAAGGTGAATACGCCTATCCATTTTCCCTGTCATGTTATAAGTGCCCTCTATTCGGATCTATCCATGCAAGATACGTATACCTTGTACTTCCAAACCCATCGCCCTTAACTATATGAAGGTCACTAGCTTGTCAAGCTAGAATGGACTTATATTTATCGAATCGAAATTGTAAGACGATAATCACCCAGTTATGGTTGCTAACCACACATCCGAGGACCCCCGAAGTACTCGTGTAAGTGGCTTATCACATTCACTAGACAGTCGCTACCCGTCTAGTCGAAGTGCACCAACAATACCGATTATCGCAGTCCCTCCTAGGCCCAACGGTCCCAGCGCCCTGGTGATCACGTTCGAGGGAAGAAACACCCGTGCACGGGCAATAGTCTTTAAGTCCATTTGACCATGCAACGAATCTTATATTTCATACAACGAAGCAAGTTCGCTTATCACTATTTTAATTGGCACAACGCCCGAATGTCCTCAACGAACGCCCGAAGGCCATGAACATTTCGAAGGGCACCATGCCGCATTATCCATCTCGTATTTCCTTCGTTAACTTACGTTTCGTACTTCGTTTCAATGTTCAATGGCATTATGCCTCAACTCAATGTTCGCCAACCAAACGACCCGAAGGTTCCGAACACCTTCCGAGGCATTATGTCTTATCCGACAGTTCTGCCACATTCATGCCACAACTGTATTCCTTCGCAACGAAGCCATCTTTTATTATCTCGTGCACGCAGGCACGTTTCGATCGTATTTTCGATGTTCTATGACTTAGCATTCAATGTCCGTGGCTTGCGCGCTAGGGCGCTCACCTATTGTCTTTCAATGTTCTAGCCATTCTAACTCCTGCGCAAAGGCACGGTATGGTTTGTGCACTAAGGCACTCGCCGAGTACAGTTATCCTATTGTTCTTGCGGCTTGCGCACCGAGGCACTTGCCTTTGCGATATCCGATGTTCCGTAGCGACTCGTGCATTTGATGCACGTTTTATTTCAGTTTTACTAACTTAGTGTTCGACACACACTATGATTTATCTCCGATCGGACCACGCCCGTGGCGTCGATAGGTTAACTTAGCATACAATGATACATTTGACTTATTGAATGAAGGAGTAAAAAGAAGTCAATCCTCCCACCTTGAGTCGATTTGCCTTCGTCGTTTCGCTGAGCCGATGTGGCTTGATTCCCTAACTTTGTTGCACGGCCACTCTCCTGACTTAGCCATTCGAGCACTTCATGCCTGTTAAATTATACGTCTGATTTGCCTTAGCGTGCCCAAGTCTCAGCCCGTCGCAAGGCGTCGATTTGGTTCCGCGGACCCCTTACTAAATATTGCCGAAGATCGACCTCTAATATTTTCGCGTCAACGTATAGCCTGCACACGAAACCAACTAAAATCAATACTTGCATCGATTCAGACTTGCGCCTTGGTCGATTCGATTTCTTAGAATCTTCGAGCCATCTCAACGCACTCATCCTTTGGGGCAACGCGGCACTTCGCATCGAATCACTCGATGTATTCTTTGGGACAAGGTAACTCTTCGTATCGACTTAGTTCGATGCGTTGCTCGGGACAACTTAACACTTGCATTGTTATTACTCGATGCATTCCTCGGGTCGATACGTTTCTCGGGACAACGTAACTTTCGTATCGATTCGCATTGATGCGCAATCGGGTCAATGCTACTCTTCGAGTCAACGACTCAGCATAATGCACCGTGCGGAGCGGGGCATTACAGAATATACCACTCAAAACAAGGTTCGTCCCGAACTGAAACCAATACTAAATTTCCAAGGATTTCATTAGATCGTTCCACGATCTCGTCTCACCATCGTTTGGATCGTACAACTTAGTTTGGAATCATACACATATTTTAGGCGTCCCACCAATATACGCATTTCAGCCAAGCTTAGTTGTAAGATATCGGAACAATGCAAACATGTAACTTCTTATTTTCAATTACTCGCCATCTCGTATTCTCGATCGGACTTGGCTCTATTACTTGTTCTCGCAATTCTCGCGCACATGCATATTGATACATACGCGATCGTCCAACATAAGTCGAGGCACACGATGCGATTCAAGAATCGCATTTCTCACTTTGTATGTTTCATCGGGACTATCAATTCTACGCGTCGCGTCAAGCCGTCGTGCATCCAATCACAACGAGTCTCCGCAACGCCTTGCGTTCGAAATCGTCACCCAAATATTTTTGAAGTCTTGCTATGCAACTTATCTCGATACGACTTCCTTTGTGGACTTGCAAATGCATCAGCATTCAGGGCTACGCCCGCTAGGTTACTTACCTAGACACCGTGCTCAAATCCTTCCGACGTAAGTTTAAATTGACATTGCACAAAGGCCACAATCTATCTGAAACAAAATTTACATCAAGGCGACGGTGCTCAAGATAACGATCGCCTTGACACGAAGGTCTTTACGATGTACCTTACGTTCGATTTCCTAACGAGTAGGAATTCACTAGCCAAATTTCCAACTTATCCGTCTCGCAACATCGAATGTAAGTTTCGATTCACACAAGCTCAATTGCAAGGTGAATCCGAATCTAACGACATGACTCATAAGTCATTCCCTTATCGTTCTCTCTCGTGCATCGCACGAATCTCGCAATCGCCTATCCGAATCACCAAGTTCGTTGGTGAATTTCTAGTTTGATCGTCGACCAACATAACCATTCAAGCATTCATCTGACGAATACTCAAATCTAACTATATCATTCTCAATCGAAAGTTCTTCCAACTATTATCGATCGTCTAGACTTATCGTCAACATGTACCGTGTTATATTTGTTATCGGTGCAATCTCATATGCGATATCGCATGGGTCATCTTACGGTCTGCAGCATTCAATTTGATTTGGCGGTCAAGTCTTCTAGGGTCAGCTGCCCCGAAGCTACGCTCGATAATTGTGGATCATCACCGAAGGACAGTTTACTATCAACCATGCTATATCTTATTTCGGAGCCAAATCACGTTCCGACATAACCATTTCTATGCGACTATCCAATCCGTACATAACCATTTCTATCGGCGCAACTGATACGCAACTATCCTCCGAGTAGAGTCATACATTATCGTCGATGATTTCGCAATTTACTAAACATCTACTCGTATCGAATTCGAGTCTATCTTATTTCGCGGTCGACACACGAGATGCTATACGCATCGAACAATCGTCGATGACTTATAGTCTCGCCCTGATCAATCACAAAATTTACGATCAACCAAGTTCGTTTATTCTCGTATCGTTACTTATAAAATTTTATAGCGCGGGGCACACTCTATTTTGTATTCTCACATCGTTTACGTTTCCTTACGTATCGATCTCGATACGCCGTATCCATTTCGATAACGTAAGGGTCAACTTTGAATCCGTTTCAACGTCAACTTAGCTCGCATCGCATACATCCAAGTTTGCAACGAACTTTTCCATACGCATCAACTTGTTTTCCGATTCGCCGCATCCCGCTATACTTTGATCGCGTAACTGAGTTACCGATTATCCAACATCGAGCCCTCAAGTCATACGATCTCGCCCTCTAAGTTTCGTGTGTTTTCAGTCGTACTCAAATGAGTTTCGCCGTAACGTAACCAACTATTTCTTAGGCACGATTACTCCCTTTCAACCAACTCTTCACCGAAGTCGCACATCGTACGATTCGATTACAATTCGCATCGCCCCACATTTCTATCGAAATCGCAAATCGTGCGATTCGATTCGCCTAGCCAAACATTCCTATCGAGATCGCAAGTCGTGCGATTCAATTCGCCTCGCCCAACATTTTCATCGAGCTCACAAGTCGTGCGGTTCGATTTCAACGTTTCGAATTTCCTATCCCGTCGATCCGATCATTGCCTCAAGACATAATCGTTTTGCTAGTCTCGGTCGTCTGACCGACTTATAAATTCCATCCAACGTATCGCTCATTGATACGAGTCTCGCCTAATCGGCCCAACCGATTTTCGATGATCACTTGCATCAACATACCGTCATACAAATTTTCAATCGAGTTTCGGTACTATCCTATCCGTTGCGAACAAACCTTTCGCAATTCTTATAATGCGTCGATGCAATTCATCGCACAAGTGGTACACCATATACCACTCGGAATCGAGCCATTCATGGCATCGGTGGTATGCCATATACCACCCAGAAATTAAGTTACTTCCGTCGCAACGTACTCTCTACGAACCAACAATCTCTTCCGACTCATGATTTCTGCAGTGATCTTGCTTGATCACAACCGTAACTCTGATTGATCAAAATCCGACGCTACTCGGCCAATGCATTTATTTGCCAACACAGCTCGGCGCGCAACCGAACCGATTTTGTTTCTCGATTTATAACTTTTATTTTCTTCCGTTGCATCTTGTGCAAAATTCATTTTTGATATCCGTTGTACTTCGTGCATCGATTACTTTGATACGCGTTGCACCACGTGCAATAACTTTTACTTTCAATACGCATTGCACATCGTGCAACGATTTATTTTCGATATTTATCGTACCTCATGCGTCGATTTTCTTTCAATACGCATTGCACATCGTGCAAAGATTTATTTCCGACATTCAAAGTCAATGCTCAAATCCGTTTAACACATTCGATATTGACTTATCGCTTTTCATCGTAACGCACATAAAAAAATCGATATGTGAATCCGTCCGACACATTCCATATCAACTTTCATTTTCTTTTCGACGCATCATTACAATCAACGCGTGGCAATTGCTGCAGCAACATTCCACGACTATCATTGTATCGATGCAACCAACATTTCTCGTATCGTTCGTTGTAAACAACGAATATCTCAAACCACACTTCACGACGTGTTGCATCTACGGCAACAAATTCTCGAATTCATATCTCGCAACTTGTTGCACTTGCAGCAACAAACCTTTTCTGACTTTTCCAACTAACACCATGTAATTTCCAAACAACACGCGGCAAAATTACATGATTTGTATTAGACTTATTGTATGGAACATCCAGTGCGGCACCGAGTAGAGTCAAGAGTGATTTCGATTGGTGGTGGGCAACGTTTTTAGAATTGAAATGAAGCAAGCGTCCAGAAAAAATTGAGCCTAGAGCTCTGATACCAATTTGTCACGCCCCGACCCGGAATTATCCGAATCATCGTCCTCGCTGGGGCGTGATGCCGCACGAGCCTGGAGTTGCGCTCGTGCAAGGCAAGATAACAAGTTCTCAAATGGTTATCTTTTGATTCGATAATAACAACGAAAGAAAATAGAGTATACGAAACAATTCTCTTTATTGATATTCGAAACTGAGATTACAATGGCTTCCGATAGCCTAACAATACATGCCAGATTGGCTACAACACTCAGGTTCTCTCTTGCCCACAAAGGATTTTACCGTTCCATACATCATGCCTTCTATATCTCGGCCGCATCAATCCAGCTGCGTAGTCCGAGCGTCAATGCGATAGCACGCTTCAATACGCTTCGGCATTCCAAGCCTTAACACGTTCAAGCAACGCTTCATCGCGAGCAATCCATTCCCTGCACCCTGCATGAAGCTGGTGGGGGATCAGTACGTTCGTCCTCGCATGTACTGAAGCAAAGATCTTCTTTCCAAACCGACATTGTAATATTTATGTTGAATCATGCAACTTAGCTCATGATCTTGCTATGTTCTACTTAGGGTCAATTTTATGGCATATTCGAAAGCGTAAAGCATGTTATCATAGCAAGCATGTTATCGAATTGAATAGGCAAGCAAGCATTCTCATGTTTGATTCGTGGCACGACTTACCAATATCGACGCACTCGCCCTTGCACCGACGCAAGGTGAATACGCCTATCCATTTTCCCTGTCATGTTATAAGTGCCCTCTATTCGGATCTATCCATGCAAGATACGTATACCTTGCACTTCCAAACCCATCGCCCTTAACTATATGAAGGTCACTAGCTTGTCAAGCTAGAATGGACTTATATTTATCGAATCGAAATTGTAAGACGACAATCACCCAGTTATGGTTGCTAACCACACATCCGAGGACCCCCGAAGTACTCGTGTAAGTGGCTTATCACATTCACTAGACAGTCGCTACCCGTCTAGTCGAAGTGCACCAACAATACCGATTATCGCAGTCCCTCCTAGGCCGAACGGTCCCAGTGCCCTGGTGATCACGTTCGAGGGAAGAAACACCCGTGCACGGGCAATAGTCTTTAAGTCCATTTGACCATGCAACGAATCTTATATTTCATACAACCAAGCAAGTTCGCTTATCACTATTTCAATCGGCACAACGCCCGAATGTCCTCAACGAACGCCCGAAGGCCATGAACATTTCGAAGGGCACCATGCCGCATTATCCATCTCGTATTTCCTTCGTTAACTTATGTTTCGTACTTCGTTTCAAAATGGCATTATGCCTCAACTCAATGTTCACCAACCAAACGACCCGAAGGTCCCGAACACCTTTCGAGGCATTATGTCATATCCGACAGTTCTGCCACATTCATGCCACAACTGTATTCCTTCGCAACGAAGCCATCTTTTATTATCTCGTGTACGCAGGCACGTTTCGATCGTATTTTCGATGTTCTATGACTTAGCATTCAATGTCCGTGGCTTGCGCGCTAGGGCGCTCGCCTATTGTCTTTTAATGTTCTAGCCATTCTAACTCGTGCGTAAAGGCACGGTATGGTTTGTGCACTAAGGCACTCGCCGAGTACAGTTATCCCATTGTTCTTGCGGCTTGCGCACCGAGGCGCTCGCCTTTGCGATATCCAATATTCCGTAGCGACTCGTACATTTGATGTACGTTTCATTTCAATTTTACTAACTTAGTGTTCGACACACACTATGATTTATCTCCGATCGGACCACGCCCGTGGCGTCGATAGGTTAACTTAGCATACAATGATACATTTGACTTATCGAATGAAGGAGTAAAAAGAAGTCAATCCACCCACCTTGAGTCGATTTGCCTTCGCCGTTTCGCTGAGCCGATGCGGCTCGATTCCCTAACTTTGTTGCACGGCCACTCTCCTGACTTAGCCATTCGAGCACTTCATGCTTGTTAAATTATACGTCTGATTTGCCTTAGCATGCCCAAGTCTTAGCCCGTCGCAAGGCGTCGATTTGGTTCCGCGGACCCCTTACTAAATATTGCCGAAGATCGACCTCTAATATTTTCGCGTCAACGTATAGCCTGCACACGAAACCAACTAAAATCAATACTTGCATCGATTCGGACTTGCGCCTTGGTCGATTCGATTTCTTAGAATCTTCGAGCCGTCTCAACGCACTCATCCTTCGGGGCAACGCGGCGCTTCGTATCGATTCACTCGATGCATTCTTCGGGACAAGGCAACTCTTCGCATCGACTTAGTTCGATGCGTTGCTCGGGACAACTTAACACTTGCATCGTTATTACTCGATGCGTTCCTCGGGTCGATACGTTTCTCGGGACAACGTAACTTTCGTATCGATTCGCATCAATACGCAATCGGGTCAACGCTACTCTTCGAGTCAACGACTCAGCATAATGCACCGTACGGAGCGGGGCATTACAATGGTCCCCTACTTATACGGCCACCAAAATGAGAGGTTTTCTCTTTTTCTCTTCTGCATCCCCATAAACAGAAAGAGAGGGACAAATGATTCGAATTCTTCTTTGTCATTAAGGGTTGTAGTAAGTTGGAAGATCGAACCCCATAAAAGGACGACCGCTTCAAGATCCATCAAGCCTAGCAATGGATTCAGGTACGCTTCCGAAATTTAATTTATGTTCTTCATCTCATGATTCGACAGGGTACAATAACATTATAACAAACAAAACCACTTACAAAGTGATTTGTGTGTGATGAAAATATCACATGTCATTTTTTTAGTAGGGGTGAACATCCCACCCAGTTTTGGTGGGTGAACAAAAATGGACTCGTTTATATAATGTGTCATGTTATTCCAAAGAGACGCATCAAAAAATTCATAATTGTCTTCTTCCTAAAATTTGAGGAGTTGGTGAGAGAATCAATTTCCAGAGGTCAAACATCTCACATAAAGTTCATCATAAAAGAAATCGTTTTATCTTCTTCAAGAATATCACGAAATGAACAAATGTATTATTTTTAAGTTTCCACATTAAGAATCATAATTTATTAGTGAAAACATGATTTTCAATATTATTGTTAACAATAGTAACTTTCTTTGGTGAAGTAAATAAATGATGGTATGTGATTTGACATAATAAATAAAGGAAATTGTAATTGTCAAAAAGAAATTTATAATATTTTTATATTTTCAAAGTAGGATACCAAAACTATTTTTAATTAATTATTTTTTTTAAAATAAAATTTCCTTATAATTAAGAATAATTTTAATAATCAACTTTGAAAATCCGAAAACATTGTTAAAGTTTTATATGAAAAAAGATAATTAAACGTCAACTAGCTAACCTACTGGCAGTAAGGGCCTGTTTGGTTCGATGTAGATGCATGGAAGTGTGAAAGTGGCACTTTCATGAGGTCTAACTCGTTTCACTTACAATACATTTTACTTTCCAAAAATTGTTTGGATACAATGGGCTTTGTCCCCCCGCAAGTGGAGACTTCAAATGTAGTTTGTTTGGATGACCACATGAAAGTGTAGGTGGGATCTAAAGTGCACACTTTCAATGTTTGGCTGACACCCGACAAGTGATAGGATCACCATCGAATTAAATAAGGTAACGTTACCACTGAAAAACTGGAAATTGCAGCTCAAAAACTGAAGCTCAATTGAAGAACATATGTAAAAAAGTGCAGCATATGAAGATCAATGGAAGATCCCACATATACAGTTGTTACTCTACAACTTGAAGAACTCTCATATACGATTGGAAACTGGTCAAAAACTGTGAAATTTCAATTGAAGAACTCTCATGTAATTGGCAGTGGCCTGAGATACACCAGTCTTCCAAAAACTGAAACACAAGTCTGAAAATGCAAAGTGAAACACAAGTCTTGAAAAAAACCAAAAAATGCAAAACCTGAAGCACAAGTGTTGAAAAATGCTGATAAGGACTTTGTGGGCTCAGAAAGTGATACTCTAAAAAGAGTTACTCTAAAAAGAGTTCACAAGGACTCTGTGGGCTCAAAAATCCATCTTTCAAAAATTGTATCAAATAAAAAATGTTGCATATAAAGAACATATGAAAAATGCATCAGCCAAGTAATTGTATCATATCTTGCATGCTTCAATATTTCCAAATATATAAGAAGATACTCTGTCACGATCCGATCCCAAATAATTGGGTCGAACCGGATCATGTCCAACCTGCACCGTTGTGAGACGGCGGCAGTAAGCTGTTCCATAAGCAGGTAATCACAACAACATCTATATATTTGTCACAACTGAATATTCGAGAATTTTAAAACTTTTACTAATCAACAAAATTACAACTGATAATAGAAATAGTTTTTCTTTTAAACTACAATTACTGAAAATGGAAAATAATAACAGCTAAAAGGTAGGTTCGTCATCTCCAAGATCAGCATTCTCTGGTAACATAGCTGGGTACAACTCAGGGTCATAGTAGCTACTTATCAGTAGCTCTGCATCATCAAAAGAACCTAAAAATGTTGTCTCCAGTCAGAAGGAAGCAAAGTAAAATTCATGATAATCCAACAATTGAAATAATAATATAATTATGCACTTTTAAACAATTTGAAATAAACAGTTCTCCAGCAGTTAAAACATTGTGATGTGAATAGGCAATGAATATGACCGGATTGGATTGTACAGTGAATGATATGGCTTATCCCCGTGTGTATGAGGGGTAAGCTAATACAGTTCTAAATTATTACTTTGGATGTGGTCATACTCATTACACTACTCCTCCAGTACCCAACAGTCAATCAGTCAATGCTCTCAGAGAGAGTTTCGTGTTGCATCGTGGTTTAAACTTGCAATAAAATAATTATTAAATAATTGTAAACTAACACAAAATGTACTTGCCTTTGTTTATGACTGGAAACGGTGTTGGTTCCGGGAAGATGCTAGGTTCGTCTCCGAGATCCTACAGTTGGAGAACTTGACTTAGAACCATTGTGAAAACAAGCTAGGTGTGCTAGTTGCAATCTCTAGTAGCAGGTCCTAGTCAGATTTTAAGTTTGTTTATTTAACTGCTAACGGTTTACGACGCATACTACGTTGGTTTTCATTTAGTTGGATAGCCAGTTTCTGGTTTTACTTGGAAAATTGTCGTTACCGGTTAATTTGGCAAAAATTTTGTATTTTGTAATATTATATATAAAACTACTATTTTTCTTTCAAAATAAGAAAACGTGGATTTTGTTAACTATCAATATTTTATTCAAGTTATTATATCGTGAAAAATTACTTATTAATTTATACAAAATATTTAATAGCCATTTTGTTACGAAGCGCCTAATTATGAAAATGATAAAATCATCCAGAAAATAAAGGAAAAATTCTAATCTACACAATACAGGTCCACAGCGAAATAAAGTAGAAAACTGGGCTTATGCCCTTACAAACTTTACATAAATTAAATAAATTTAGAGTTTGCTGGTGAGTTCTGAACGCCGGAAAGCGGTCCGTTCAGAAGGCCGAGGCCCTGCACTCAAAATACTATAAACCAGTAGCAAGTTCTAAATTATATTTTAAATGTAAAATATGAAAATAAAGTAAGTCTCAGACTTGGTCCAATATTCATATTTGAAAATAGCTAATGCCTCAACGTCCGGGTAAAATCGGTTTCGTTTGCATTTCGCTAGGGCCCACGGACCGTACGGTCATCGCCCAAAAATCTAATTTAATAAATTATTGTCGAAAACCAATTTAAAACTCATTTATAAAATTTTATAAAAATTTGGGCAGCATTTCCTCTATATTCGGGACAACCCAAAACTGGAAAAATGCGCCGAAACACCCATAATAAAAGTCCAAACCAGGGAACACCCAAAAATTAACCTCCAAACCATTTACCAAATAAATATAAATAAAAATCACAGAACGTTTCCGAATGAAATCGAAAAACCCGAAAATAACCACAGAAATAGAGAATACTAGTTTCGGAAACTCCGAAACTAACTCGGAATTCCAAACACAGAACAGAACATTTCCGAACCAACTCGGAAAATTCTGAGAAACCACAGAATGTTTTCGGAAACTCCGAAACTACGACGTCCATCTAAAAACCAAATTCCAGGGAAGGAATCGGGGACCAAGTCTCATCATCGACTACGAAAAAATAGAACGGGACCGGAATTATACCTTGGGCTGCTCGGCTAGAGCTCTCAGATGTAGATATAGAAAAATAAACAGCGACAGCAGGTCGGGAAACCCGCGGACAGTGCTGGACAGCGCTGTTCGGATCAGCGGGAAGCTCGCGGGAACCGGGACAGAGGGGAACGGCTAGGGCACAGCCGCGGAACAGCGCCGGAGAAGGGGGTGGCGCCGGAGCTCGGGTGCCGGCGAAGGGGCCGGGGGAAGCTCGCTGGACGGCTGGCGGGAGGCGGGACCGCGCCGGAGCTAGGGCACAGGGGCGCGGGTCCGGCAGAGCCGGGAGATCGGGGTCGGGTGCTGGAGTTGGGGGCGACCGCGGGGAGGCCGGGTCGGGTGCTGGAGTTGGGGGCGGCCCGGAGTCGGGCGCGGCCAGAAGGTCGGGGCCGAGAGGGGGTCCGGCGGGACGGCGCTGGAAGGGCGGCCGCACGGGGAGGCCACGGCCTGGGGGCGTGGGTCCGGCGTCGGGTGCGGACGCGGCTCGGGCTCGGGGGGCGGGGACTCGGGTGCCGGCGGGACTCGGTTGTTGGGGAGGAGTGAAGGGAGTGATGGGTGCTCTTGTGAGAGAGAGAAAAAGTGTGAGGAGAAAATGAAGAGGGGGGTGGTGGTGGTTTATGTGCTGGTGGGGGAGTGAAGTAGTATGCTGGTGTTGTGGGAAAAGTGGGGGGTGGTGTTATAAGGAGGGAGTGGGTTTGCATGTGTGGAGTAGAGAGAAAGGAGGGGGACTCCTTCCAACGTGGGGGACCAAGTCAGGTTGGAGGGTTTGAATTAGTAAATAGGTTTTAGTTATTATATATATATATATTTTTAATATATAACAAATAATAATCAGATTTTAAAAGAAGTAAAAGAATGGGTTCGAGCTGGGACCGGGACCGGAAACCAGGTTCGGGACGGGCTAACAATCAAAAATCCATGTTACTAATATTTTGAAAATAGTTCCAATTCCCGAAATAATAATAATAAAAATAATAATACTACAAACAATAATAATCACCAATAATAATTAGCTAAACCCAGGAAGCGGGTTTCACATACTCACACAGAACCAACATATCCTTAACAAGATACTCAAGTCTTCATTAATCAAATAAATACCAGATTTACATTTCATCATAGCCCATATTTACATATGTAAGAAGATACTCAGAAAAACTGAATATGAAACTCAGATGCAACCGAGCACACATCATAGCCCACATCATGTAACATTCAATTGTAGTATTAATATGCAACATTCAGAAAAACCAAGCCCATATGTTCTCGTCATAGCCTTATGTATCAGTAAAATGTAACTCAGGAAAACTCAACACAAACTTCATTATCACATGGCTGTAGATAAAGAAAGTGTTCATAAGAGTTCTTAAGGACTCCGAGGGCTCAAAAATGCAGCTTTCAAAAATTGTATCAAATGAAAAATATTGTTGCATATAAATAACATATGAAAAATGCATCAGCCAAGTAAGGGCATGTTTGGTTCATTGTATGTGAGCCCCATATCTTGCATGCTTCAATATTCCCAAATATGTGAGAAGATACCCACACAGAACCAACATATCCCTGTGTTTCACCATCGTATAAAGAACTTCCAAGTATTCATTAATCAAATAAATTCCAGATTTACATTTCATCATAGCCCATGCAAAAAACTCCAAACTGGTAAAACTGATACTCAAACCAATGTAAAAAGTCTTCAAAAAATGAAATATAACCTTTCAAAAACTGATACTCACAGAGAATTATCAAATACAACCAAGAAAGGATACTCTCAGAAAATTGAAACCCAAATACATCAGATATTCACATGCAAGAAACTGAATACATCATACAAAGAATTGTCATATACAACCAAGAACGGATACCTGCATAAAACTGAAACACAAGTGACAATTAAATATCCAAAACTGAGCCCACATCATTAAATAGGATATTGTAGTAATTGGCTCAAAGGATTCACCATCCCACTTATCATCGCCAATTTGAAAACTTGACTACCTCCATCCATCACCAAATTAGTGGGGAAGGCTATCAAGTTTTGGTTCTCATCGTGGGCCACCTTCCGTATTTGTGTTGTCGGGACGGATGTATGTTTTAGACTCAAAGGTTGCACCTTCCTCATCATTGTCTAAAATTTGGCTACAAGTTTACTACCTCCATCCATCACCAAATTGGTAGGGGAGGCTGTCAACTTTAGCTTGTAATATAGGTGGCACCTTCATATTTCATCCATAGACAGCCCCTGCAAACAAACATGACGTAAACAGTGTCATTACATGCACAAGTAGCTTTATGATGCAGCACGTTTGGCCCCAATTACAAAATAGACTTGCTCCAACATCAAATACTTGCTCCTACATAATATAGTTCCATACAAAAATCAAAACAAGTAACGTAAGACAACCCAAAAGAGCAATAATGGCTAGTTTTCTTCCACACAAACAGATCGAGTATCATTGAGCGACCCATTGGAACGAAAAATATTTGCGAGACCGTAGAAAGCAGCACAACTCATCCTTAGATAGTGGACACAATTATTTGGTCATGCCGTCAAAATTCGATACATGTGTGCTTGCCTCCACTGTTCTCTAATTAGGGAGGGTTCCCTTGCAATGCCGGGTCGGTCATTGCCCTCGTTTTCCATTAAAGTCATAATTATAGTTATGACAGTAATTATACTTGTGACTGAGGCATTTAGTAACGGATCATTGGGATTCGACAAATTCATCTACATGAAACCACATTGTAATACAATTAACATAGCACAGATCTACATATATAAAATTGGAACAAATAATTTTCTAGATTTAGATCGAGTCAGTAGAAAGGAAAACCTAACAGATTTACAAATATTATTTTGGGTGCAAAGAAAAATTTCACAGATTTATAAATTTCAAATCCAGACAAAAGTTTTTTGACCAAAATATTATGTAGTAACGAAAATTTCTCCGGTAAAAAATTCAGTAGAAATGAAAAAAAAATCACAGATCTACAAATATTTTGTAAAAACGAAAATTTTTCCTCTAAAGAATTCGGTAGAAACGAAAATATATAATAGATCTACAAATATATAACAGATCTACAAATATTCTGCGTAAAGGAAAAATTTTTCTGTCAAAAATTCGGTGGAAACAAAAAAATAAAGCAGATCTACAAATATATAGCAGATCTACAAATATTATGTAGATCTAAAATTTTCCCTGTAAAGTATTCACAGATCTACAAATTTGCAGCAATGAAAAACAAAGAAATATAGTACAACCACAGATCTGAAGAAAATTTGTAGGAAAACTCTAGATCGGCACGTTTGCAGCAAAGAAAAGCAAAAAAATGCTTACACAGAAGATGTGGATCGACAATTTGTAGCAAAGGAAAGGAAATAAAAAATAAAAGTTGCTCATCTGCACGTTTCGAGCAAAGAAAAAAAATTTACCGGTAGAGAGGCTGAAGATGGTGGGAGGAAGGAGGTGACCACAGCTCCTATGGAGAAGAAATGGGTTGCAAGACCAGAGAACAGCCTTTTCCAGAGTTACTCCAGTTTTTGGAGGTAGGTGGGGGGGAGGTGAAACATTCACTATGGGGGGAGACAACCCTCCGCAAAATGTCAGAGATTCTCCACTTGCAAAGAAAAGCATTTCCGAGCCAAACGACGAAACCGACCTCAGTTGCAGCAAAAGTCTACAAATGAACCCACTTGCATCCCACCCCCATGAACCAAACAGCCCCTAAATAGCACTAATATTAACTTCTGAAACAAATAAAGGTCACACTTCTTTTGCGTGGTTCAATAATTATTTTGTACTTTTTGAAGGTTGATTCCTACTCCATCTACAACATTGGTTATGTAGATCACTTTAAGAGAATCATTTGATTTGTAGGGACTACATTTGATCGTTGATAATGATGCAAAGTTAATTGAAACTCCCAAATAACTTGAATGCCGATCTCAAATGCAAAAGCTAATTTGAAAAGTTAAGAAAGTAGAAGATTGGGCAAAAAGATTGAAAGTTGACGTTTGTTTTCCAAATACATGGTCTGGTGGTGATGCAAACTTTCGTTTTCCTTTAACAACTCGAGCCGAAGTTGTTTCTCACTCAAGTAGGAGACTAAACTTACGTGAGAAAACGAAAGTTGTGCCTTACATATGTGTTCCCATTTTCAAGATGGTCTAGAGTATCATTTTTGCTAGAGCTGGCCCTCTCAAAAGTCCTTCATGTACTTGATTAATAGTTTTCAATATTCCTTCGTTAATTTTGAGATTTACCTTAAGGTGTGACTTGGGCCGGACGCCCGATCAAAATCGGTCAGGGCCTGTCCGAGCCTGATCAACGATCCAGATCGGCTCGGTCCACTAACCCAGTGGATCCAAACGTTTGACATCGGGTTCGGACCGGTCAAATCTGTAGAACCCGACCGGGCCAGCCCGGTCCATCCGAATTTTTTATTTTTTTATTTTTTTTTGTTTAAACCGTTGGGAATGCAAAAAGATCCATTTACCCTCATTTTCATGACTTTTTTTACCGTTTTAAGGATATTTTGGTCATTTTGCTGAAAATGACCAAAAATATAACAACTATATTTTGAGGAAAAAATTGTTCATTTTGCATCAAAAAAAATCTATAAATAGACCATAGATCTTCAAAATTAATCATATCAACAATTTCTTTCATCTTACAATTTTTATAAGCAACATAGTGTGAAGAGACGATTTATATCATGGATAATGATGAATAACTACAATATCAACCATAAGATAGCAACTGCAACCTGCACCGCAACACGCACAGCAACCTCAACATGCACCGCAACAAGAGCTTGAATCATGATCGAAAATTTGGCATCATTTTAGCGGAGTTTACAATGAGCATGCAAGTAGTGATACCGAAAGAAGATAGTCCACTAAAGTTCTTGTTGAATGTTTGCATTGTAGGAAACGATTCAAATGAGAGCATAACTGTGGTACAGAAAAACTATGCAGACATTTAAAATCATGTATGGACATCTAGTAACCTTGTATGAGCCATTAATTACAGTTTATGTACTATTAATCTTGTATTAGTCATTAATTTTTAAATTATGCAAATCTTGTATCAGTCATCCAATTCATGTTTCATTTAGCAAATTAATTGTGCAATTTTTTTAAATTTTATTATACATGTATATATATTTTTTATAGCAATTTTCTAAACATTAATAAAAATATTTTTAAATATACTAATTTAAATTGTACTAATTTTAATTTTTTAAATTTTATTACATTTTTTAGTCTAATTATACTGATTTAATTTTTTAAATTATACATCTCTAAATTATACTAATTAAAAAAATAAAAAAATTTACTAGAAAACTCTTTTTTAGAGAATTTTTTTCATTTTTTTTCATTTTTAAAGTTATTTTTTAAAACATATAAAAAAATGGGTTTTCTTAAACCAAATGGGGCCGGCTGGTCCAACCTTAAACCGGCCCAGGCCCAAGCCAGGTTCAGCCCCGTCCGATAAAAATCGGACCATGGATCCGGGCTAGGTTCGTGGTTCACCGAACCGGACCGGCCTGGACCCCCATCCGGGTTGAGTTCGACTCGACATTACCCTGCTTCTCCAGCTACAACACAGGCACGACAGAAGGCGACGCAGTAGCAGCAACGGTAGCGTGCGGCGACGCAACGACAAAAAAAGGGAGGGGGGGGAGAATAATTTAATTTTTGTGTTAAATATATTAAGTTGATGTATATAAAAGTTAAAAATATTAAGTTGAAAAAGTGATATAACTGAGGCTGTTAAATTGACATAAAAGGGAAAAGAACGGTGTCTTCTGTTGGAGTGGGTGGGGTTCCCAACCTATGTGGAGAAGACCCCGGAGTGCGACGAGCGCCGTTCGTGTGTCGAAGAAGCTCGGGAAGTAGGCGACGAAGTTGCTGCTGTTGCTGCTGGAGCTGCTGGAAGCAAGGGGATCCGAGTTCGGCCCGAACTCGGTCCCAGGCCGAGTTCTGGCCGAACTCGGTCTGGCCGTTCCAGGGTTTGGCCAGTAGGTGCTGGTTGCCCCACACAGAGTTCTGGCCGAACTCTGTGTCGTCGGGGGCTGAAGCGGATTTTTGGATGAGTTTTCATCATTGGATCTAATCCAACGGTCCAGGTTGGTTGCGGGATTAGGGAGATATATTGAGTTTTCTCAACCCTAATTTAGGTGTGCAACATTATCGCATTGGACAACACAAGTTTAAGAGAGGAAGGAGGCAAGAGTGCCATTACAACTTCGGAGAAGAAGGCGGAGGATTGAAGGTCGTTTTCGAATGAGATCGTGTTTCGGGTAATCTCTAGTCGTCGTTCTCGCTCTTCGTAGCCTTGTAATCATTGTTCTTATCTCTGAGTGTTGTGGGAATCCGATTTGGATCGGGAGGAGTTTGTAGAGGGTGTAATTCTTCTATTCCATTAGTGGAGGCTTCTCAGGGTTGGACTCCGATCGTCCCGTGGTTTTTTCCCGCAAGGGTTTCCACGTCAAAAATTCTCTGTGTCTGCGTGGATTGTTTTTGTGTGATTGTTTTTGGGTTCGTGCGTTGTATTGCTCGGTCCTCTCGCAGGTACTCTCCGGTTTGGGGAAAGGTTTCCGCGTTTCTTTCCCATCAGAGTGGTATCAGAGCTTTGGGTTCAAAGGGTGTCAGGAGTTGACAGAGGAACCAGAGAGGAGAGATAGACGCGAAGCCGGTGCGCATGGTGAACCTTAATGGCACAAACTATCATTATTGGCGGAGCAAGATGAAGGATTTGCTATTTGTCAAGAAGCTGCATCTACCTGTGTTTGCAACCGAGAAGCCCAGTGATAAATCCGAGGAGGACTGGAAGTTCGAGCACATACAGGTGTGTGGGTACATACGGCAGTTTGTTGATGAGAACGTGTACAACCACGTTGCCAATATTGAGCACGTGAAGACGTTGTGGGATAAGCTGGAATCCTTGTATGCGAAGAAGACCTGGGTAAACAAGTTGTTCCTGATCCGAACGATGATGGGTCTGCGGTACAAGGATGGGGCGTCTATTACAGATCACTTGAGTGATTTCCAGGGCGTGGTTGACCAGCTATCTTCTATGGGAGTCAAGTTCGACGACGAAGTTCAGGGACTGTGGCTGCTGTGTACATTGCCAGACTCGTGGGAGACCGTACGAGTATCTATGATCGCTTCTGCTCCAGAGGGCGTGGTCAGTCTGGAGTTTGCCAAGAGCGGGATGTTGAATGAAGAGATGCGGAGACGTTCTCAGGGCACTTCATCCACATCCCACCACTCAGAGGCACTTGTTTCAGAGAGCCGCAGAAGGGGCAAAAGCAGGGGTCCAGGTGGTGGCAGAGACAAGAGCAGGGGGAAGTCCAAGGGTCGTTACGAGGACTCAGAGTGTTACCATTGCGGTAAGAAGGGCCATATCAAGCGGAATTGTTTCGCTTGGAAGAGAGAGAAGAAGGGCGACAAGGGGAAGCAAGAAGAGAACACTACAGCGGCGGCCTCGATGCATGGAGGCGATGTGATCGTCGTAGGTGATGAGGTCATTACTAACCTCGCCTGCGATGACAATTCTTGGCTGGTGGACTCAGGAGCTTCAGCACATGTATCTCACAATAGGGCACTGTTTGCCACTTACACGACAGGCGACTGCGGCGTGTTGAAGATGGGCAATGGAGATGTGTCGAAGGCGGTTGCCGTTGGAGATGTGCATTTGAGAACGAAGACGGGTGCGGCTCTTGTTCTCAAGGATGTTCGTCATGTCCCTGATATCCGTTTCAACCTGGTGTCGGTTGGAAGGTTGGATGACGAGGGATTCTTCAGTCTCTTCGGGAACAGTCAGTGGAAGCTTTCCAGAGGTTCGATGGTGATTGCCAGAGGAAGCAAGAAGTCCGGTCTCTACTATATGGAGGGAAGCACAGAGGGGGCACAGGAGGTGAACGCAGTCAGTGGTGCGTCTACCGAGTTGTGGCACAGGCGGCTCGGCCATATCAGCGAGAAGGGGATGAGCTACTTGGTGAACAGGAAGGTGATTCCAGGGCTCAAGTCTACAAAGTTGGAGAAATGCACGCACTGTTTAGCTGGGAAGCAAAATAGGGTGTCTTTCCAAAGTCACCCAAGTTCGAGGAAGCCGGCGTTGCTCGAGTTGATTCACTCGGATGTCTGCGGTCCTATGAAGGTAAAATCTCTTGGTGGTGCTTCTTACTTTGTGACTTTTATTGATGATTGTTCCAGGAAGGTTTGGGTCTATGCCTTAAAGACCAAGGATCAGGTGCTGCCTACTTTCAAGGAGTTTCAGGCCTCTGTTGAAAGAGAGACGGGCAAGAAGTTGTTGTGTGTTCGGTCCGACAATGGCGGCGAATACATCGGTCCCTTTGATGCGTATTGCAGAGAGCAAGGGATACGACACCAGAAGACTCCGCCAAAGACACCTCAGCTCAATGGTGTAGCGGAGCGCATGAACAGGACACTGATGGAGAGGGTGCGGTGTTTGCTGTCAGAAGCAAACTTGCCGGGCAGTTATTGGGGTGAGGCTCTTCTCACAGCTGCTTATATTATTAATTTGTCTCCTAGTGCTCCTTTGCAGGGTGATGTGCCTGATAAAGTATGGTACGGCAAAGAGCCGTCATACAATCACCTGCGGGCGTTTGGTTGTAAAGCCTTCGTGCATGTACCGAAGGACGAGAGGACCAAACTTGAGCCGAAGATGAGGCGATGCGTCTTTGTCGGCTATGGTCGGGATGAGTTTGGCTATAGACTCTACGACCCAGTGGAAGGAAAGCTCTACAGAAGCAGGGACGTGGTGTTCGTCGAGGATCAGACCATGACCAACACTCAGGATTCCGAGACGCCTTCTGAGGCTGAGGAATTGCCTGAGTTAGAGTCATTTCGCTTCGAGCAGTTTCCAGAGGACATCGCAGAGGATCCAGTTATGGGGGCGCCGGTACATGGAGTTGCTCCCAACCTTGATCATCAGCCTGCTGATGGTGGTCAGGGTGTCCCTCAGGAGGATGAGCATGCCGGAGAGGTAGTTCCTGAAGGGGCGGAGGCTATCGGTATACAGCCAGCACCAGTGGCTCCACTGAGAAGGAGTGACAGGGATCGTCGACCATCTACGAGATACTCACCGAATGAGTATGTGCTATTGACTGACGGGGGGGAGCCCGAAAGTTTCGCAGAGGCTATGGAAGACGAACACAGGCAGGAGTGGATGGTGGCTATGCAGGAGGAGATGAGTTCCTTGCACACCAATTCCACTTATGATCTGGTGCGGTTGCCAAAGGGCAAGAAGGCTTTGAAGAATCGATGGGTGTTCAGAGTGAAGCAGACGGAAGATGCTACTCGCCCTCGATACAAAGCGAGGCTGGTAGTCAAGGGCTACGGTCAGCGGAAAGGCGTGGATTATGATGAGATTTTTTCGCCTGTCGTCAAGCATTCGTCTATCCGGGTGGTGCTAGTATTAGCAGCCAGTTTCGACTTGGAGGTCGAGCAGATGGACGTGAAGACGGCATTCCTCCACGGTGATCTTGAGGAGGAGTTGTACATGGAGCAGCCAGAGGGATTCTGTGAGAAGGGCAAGTCACATTTGGTCTGCCGGTTGAGGAAGAGCTTGTATGGTCTGAAGCAGGCTCCGAGGCAGTGGTACAGGAAGTTTGAGTCGTTTATGGGGGAGCATGGTTATGCACGGACGACGTCGGATCATTGTGCATTTGTGAGGTATTTTGCCGATGATGATTTTATCATCTTATTGCTCTATGTTGATGATATGCTATTAGTGGGTCGGAATGCCACTAGGATAGCGGAGTTGAAGCGCCAGCTGGGCGCGGCCTTCTCTATGAAGGATTTGGGCGCAGCGAAGACTATTCTTGGGATGGAGATCAGCCGAGAGAGAGAGTCCAAGCTGCTACACTTGTCCCAAAAGAAGTACATTCACCGGGTACTTCAGCGTTTCGGGATGGACGGGTCGAAGAAAGTGAGTTCCCCCCTCGCGGCTCACTTTAAGCTCACTGAGGAACAGTGTCCATCTACCGAGGACGAAAAGGAAGATATGGAGCGGGTTCCATATGCCTCAGCTGTAGGAAGCCTGATGTATGCTATGGTGTGTACGAGGCCAGATATTGCTCATGCAGTTGGTACGGTTAGCAGGTATCTTTCAAATCCTGGAAGGGTACATTGGAGTGCGGTCAAGTGGATTCTACGTTATCTTCAGGGCACTGCTGGTTGGAGACTTTCTTTTGGTGGTGACGAGCCGAAGCTGGTTGGGTATACCGACGCTGATATGGCTGGAGATGTAGACACGAGGCGATCGACTTCGGGCTACGTGATGATGTTTGCGGGAGCTAGGAGCAGTATCGTGGCAGTCGCGGTTGCAGAAGTGTGTTGCCTTGTCGACGACGGAGGCGGAATACATTGCGGCGACGGAGGCTTGCAAGGAGCTGTTGTGGATGAAGAAGCTGCTGCAGGAAATGGGACTGAAGCAAGAGCAGTATACTTTGCTTTGCGACAGTCAGAGTGCGATCCACCTTGTGAAGAATCAGACGTTTCATAGCCGGTCCAAGCACATCGAGACCCGGTATCATTGGATACGGGATGTGGTTGAGAAGAAGGACGCGGAGCTTGAGAAGGTGCATACAGACGACAACGGAGCTGATATGTTCACGAAGATTCTACCAAGAGGGAAGTTTGAGTACTGCAGGCAGGTCGTCGGGATGACGACGTCCTCCCCATAGTTGTGAAGGGGGAGATTTGTTGGAGTGGGTGGGGTTCCCAACCTATGTGGAGAAGACCCCGGAGTGCGACGAGCGCCGTTCGTGTGTCGAAGAAGCTCGGGAAGTAGGCGACGAAGTTGCTGCTGTTGCTGCTGGAGCTGCTGGAAGCAAGGGGATCCGAGTTCGGCCCGAACTCGGTCCCAGGCCGAGTTCTGGCCGAACTCGGTCTGGCCGTTCCAGGGTTTGGCCAGTAGGTGCTGGTTGCCCCACACAGAGTTCTGGCCGAACTCTGTGTCATCGGGGGCTGAAGCGGATTTTTGGATGAGTTTTCATCATTGGATCTAATCCAACGGTCCAGGTTGGTTGCGGGATTAGGGAGATATATTGAGTTTTCTCAACCCTAATTTAGGTGTGCAACATTATCGCATTGGACAACACAAGTTTGAGAGAGGAAGGAGGCAAGAGTGCCATTACAACTTCGGAGAAGAAGGCGGAGGATTGAAGGTCGTTTTCGAAGGAGATCGTGTTTCGGGTAATCTCTACTCGTCGTTCTCGCTCTTCGTAGCCTTGTAATCATTGTTCTTATCTCTGAGTGTTGTGGGGATCCGATTTGGATCGGGAGGAGTTTGTAGAGGGTGTAATTCTTCTATTCCATTAGTGGAGGCTTCTCAGGGTTGGACTCCGATCGTCCCGTGGTTTTTTTCCGCAAGGGTTTCCACGTCAAAAATTCTCTGTGTCTGCGTGGATTGTTTTTGTGTGATTGTTTTTGGGTTCGTGCGTTGTATTGCTCGGTCCTCTCGCAGGTACTCTCCGGTTTGGGAAAAGGTTTCCGCATTTCTTTCCCATCATCTTCCACGCTCGAACAACCCTCTGTTGTCAGATGTGTACCACCGGGGCCTAGCTCCGTTCGCATCGGTACATAATTAAGACCCGAGAATTTTCCTTGGAAGAAAGCACCACCATTGCTTCTTCTCACACACATAAAAATAATTCTAGAACACCACCAGCAGCTGACGCACGCACTTAACAAACAAGTAAAGTATAGCAAGCCGACCGGCCGACCGATCGATGCTAGTAAAATGACCGTGCGAGTGGAATCAAGTATGCGAGGATTAGTTAGTACAAGCAGCCGGCTCGCTCCTTTGTATTTAGCCTCAGCCTCCTCCAAGTGTCACTAAATAAGGAAGGAAGGATCGACCGATCTCATGTGTGTGGACTTAAGTAGTTCAAACATAGTGCACGCGCTGTTATATAGCTTAATCCCCACGACTTTCTTTCGAGTCCCATGACAATATAAAGGACCTAGTGCGAATTTATAAGCAACACAAACCACCAAAGCTAGCTAGCTAGCTCTCCTCAGTCCTGTCCTCCCAATGGAACCATCGTCGCTCGGCGAGAGGAGGAGAAGTCGACCAGCTCTAGTCCTTCTCACCATGGTCGCGATTCTGTTGCTAGCGCCGTCGGTACGTGCGAGGAAGCAGCTGCTTGGTGAGGAGAGGAGGAGTCTTGACGCCTTGACGCCGAGCAAGGAGAGTACGTTGTTCCTCAGCGTGCTTCCGAGAGGACTGGTGCCCCCGTCCGCCCCGAGTCGTAGGGACGACGAGGAGGTTGTCGCTGTCGGCGAGAGCCGACCAAGGAGGAGCTCCGCGCGGAAGCTGGGCTCGGTCCCAAGCCCCGGAATCGGCCATTAGCTAGCTAGTTTTCCAGGGGGATGGTTGAGATGATACTTCCTCTGGTGCGCATGCAAATATTTGGTATATATGAGCTCGGCAATCGAGGAGTACGTACTTAAACTTTGCCAAAGAAATATCTATGCTTCATTCCTGGAGAGAGTCCGGGCTTCCTGGTCATTGGAATTTTTGCAGAGTAGTACATCAATTCTTTCTCATCATATATATTTGTAATTTTACTATATATATTTTTTCCTAATTTCATTTCCCCTTCCGAAAAACCTAGTAATCATGTATGGAGCATGTAAGAAAGAGTACATATACACATTGGGAGAAATGCAACAATCACTAGCTTATGTTTTGTGCAGTGATAGTTACTCTTGTGATATGGCAATCATGCATGCAGTAAAGAAACTTTGGGTGAGTTCTAAAATTAGGAACAGTGTCCTAATTACCGAAACGAAAGGTAATGTCCAATATTACACAAAATAATCTCCAATTGTTGCAATTTTGCAACTATTAGAGCATCTTCAACCCTATTGTGAGTTTGAAAAAAATGGTTGCCACATAGGAATGACAACCATTTTTTTCAAAAGTACTTCTCCAATGCAAATGTGAAATAAAGTGTGGAGTTGACATGGCAAAGACAATGTGAAGTTGGTTGTCTAGATCTAGACAATGCACTTCACAATGTCTTTATGTCCACATCATCATTTGTGAATAAAAATATTTATAAAAAAGTTGAAGAAGTGGAGGAGTTGCCTTGAAAGTTGGAAAAAAATACTTTTTATTGTCTCCTCAATACTTTTGCATTGGAGATAGTTTTTGTATCTCATTGTCATTTGAGATATAATTTTGCCACATAAACAAGACATTGTCTTGTGGCTCATGCCACATAGGTGCCACCTAAGACTCACAACACTTAACAAGACAATAGGGTTGGAGATGCTCTAAGAGCAACAAGTAACTTTACTCTCTGTTTTTTGTTACTGTCGTACAACCCTTAATTAGTTCAAAAATTCTACTCAGCACGCACGCGCATAACGAGGTGCATGTGCGGAGCCACCGTCATCCCCCTGTTGCTCCACCGCCATCTTCCCCCTCTTTCTCCTCCTCAGCTGAAGTCTTTCCCCCCTACTGCTCCGCCTTCCTCTCCGTCCTCTTCAGCGGCACACATGCACCTCTTCTTTAATATATATATATATATATTCTTCAATACATTCTATATAAAAATTTGTATCGATACATTTCAAATCTGTATCATTGGATGTTGATCCAATGGTTCAGATTAAAGCGGAAGTAAAAGTAACATGTAAAGTCAAAGTCAAAGTAAACATTTTTCACAATTTTCAATGCAATTGTTTGGGATATATTGATGCATCCCATGTATTGTGGAAGGACCCATATATATATATATATATATATATATATATATATATATATATATATATATATATATATATAAAATAAATTTACATGGTGGCACATATCTAAAAATTTACATGGTGGCCCATATATATATATATATATATATATATATATATATATATATATATATAAAAAAAAAAAAAAAAAAAAAATATATATATATATATATATATATATAAAATAAAAAATAAAAAATAAAAAATAAAAAATATATATATTAAATTTTTTTTCTTGGTACTAAAAATTTACATGGTGGCACATATCAGTCCTGCAGAGAATAGAAAACGAAGCCACAGGTAGTGCCAAGGCATTAGGCACCTTGTTAGTACGTCAAAACTAATATGCATGGACGGACAAAATTAATTTAGTAAGCAAACTACTAACAATGTATGTTTTATATTGTTAAACACGTCGTCGTCGACGTGCAAATTAATATATATTAAACCAATATTTTATGTACACCATTCGATAGCAAGTTTACATGCACGCTGACCACATCTAGTGATCTAGACCATCCACTATGCAGTCCGATCGAGGAATCTGACGCGCGCGGCGATAACTAAACTAATATTTGGCATTACTCCGTTGACATGTTCCCTTGTGTTTAAGTACTACTAAGCTGGCTATGAGCTCATTTGATAAACTATCACTCTCTGCGGAGTATAATAGAATATCATAGAGGAGTGAGTACAGATGCCGAGTCAATGTTAATCCAGGAGGATGACTCCAACTAGCCGGAGAATCGTACAATTTTTGTTGGGAAGTAATTTGAATAGAAACAAGTGGCTCTCTGAGCTTTGATAATGGTTGTTTTTGTTGGAATATTCATTGCTAGCTTGGATATTTTTTTTGGAAAAGCTAAGGGTGTGTTTGGATAGAAGTTTAAAGACAGTTTTCAGAGTTTAAAAAGAGGACTGGACAAAAAAGTTGTTTGGCATGTCATACTTCAAATGTTGGTTTCAAAATTTTTTTCAGAAAAGCAACGTTATAACTCAGTTTTGGGAAAAGAGATCTCTTTTCCCAAAACTTTTTTCCAAAACTGGCTACTATAGCGTGCCCCCCCCCCCCCCCGCGGAACATTGGAGGCATCTCCTCTCTTTCTCTCTCTCTCTCTCTTTCATCATCTCCCTCTCCCATGGCAACACTCCTCTCTTCCTCCTCCTCCTCCTATGAGTTGCAAGCACGACCCCTCCCCTCCTCCGCGCGTCGAGCACGACCCCTCCCCTCCTCTCTTCCTCCTCCTCCTCCTCCTATGAGCTGCGAGCACGACCCCTCCCCTCCTCCTCCTCCTCCTCCGCGCGTCAAGCACGACCCCTCCCCTCCTCCTCCTCCTCCTCCTCCTCCTCCTCCGCGCGTCGAGCACGAGCCCTCCCATCCTCTCTTCCTCCTCCTCCTCCTCCTCCTATGAGCTGCGAGCACGACCCCTCCCCTCCTCCTCCTCCTCCTCCTCCACCGCGCGTCGAGCACGAGCCCTCCCATCCTCCTCCTCCTCTGCGCTGCGAGTACGAGCCCTCACATCCTCCTCCTCCTCCGCTCGTCCAGCACGACCCATCCCCTCCTCCTCCTCCTCCGCGCGTCGACGACGACGACGACGGCGGCGAACTTGACTGATCGGACACGAACTCTATGGAGAAGAATATAGGGTTAGGGTTTTCTCTAGGGTTAGAATTTTTTCTGTGTCGGACACAGATTGGGTTGAGAACATATTTTTGGGACACAGGGACATTTGTTGGGGACACGGAACGGACATAGTTTCAAATTATTTTCTGAAAAATATTACCAAACAAAATTTTAACTTTTTTTTTCCTGAAAACTATTTTCCAGATGAAAGTAATCAAACGCAAACTCATACT